>RJVU01021895.1:295153-361164 GCA_003731715.1 Anabarilius grahami | reverse complement strand
CGGGTCAGTAAGAATTTGTATTTTTATTTTTTTGAAATTAAAGAAATGAATACTTTTATTCAGCAAGGATGCATTAAATCAATCAAAAGTGGCAGTAAATACATGTATAATGTTACAAAAGATTAGATTTCAGATAAACACTGTTCTTTTGAACTTTCTATTCATCAAATAATCCTGAAAAAAAATATTGTACACAAATATTTTGTACAATTGTACACATTAAGTGTTTCTTGAGCAGCAGATCAGCATATTAGAATGATTTCTGAAGGATCATGTGACACTGAAGACTGGAGTAATGATGCTGAAAATTCAGCTTTGCATCACAGGAATAAATTACTTTGTGAAATATATTCAAATAGAAAACAGTTATTTTAAATTGTAATAATATTTCACAATATTACTGTTTTTACTGTATTTTTAATTAAATAAATGTAGCCTTGGTGAGCAGACGAAACTTCTTTTAAAAACATTAAAAATCTTAGTGGTTCCAAACTTTTGGACTGTACTGTACATATGCTTGTTATGACTAAACTTATACGTTTCAACTTTTTATTCTTAAATGTATTACTATATTTCTTGTTGTATTTGTATGTGTGCACTGGAAGCTTCAGTACCAAGAAAAAATGTGTTGTGTGCACAAGCACACTTGGCAACAAAGCTCTTTCTGACTTGTATTTATAACTCTCATTTTCTCTCTGCTCCTGATCATCCACTAGAGGTCAGTAACAATCTATTAAGAGACCTTGAGATTGGCAGGTGTGAGGCCAAAATTTTCTTCAAAAGTAACAATACAGTAGCAAAAAATAGCAATAAATTTTAACAATGTTTACCATCATTATTTAGTATAAATAACAAATAAAATATATTTTTTAACATATAACAAATGTTTGCCTTCACATTTTATAATGCATAAGATTTCACAAGTTCACCTGCCCATTCAATCTGAATGGTTAATGGTAAAACAAACTTGGCTTGCTGTCCTCGAAGGAGGCTTGAACCCAAGGCTCGGCTTGAGCTTCGAGTTAACCCCCCCTATAACAGTACTGCATAGAGGGAGAACAGTGTTGTTTGTGTGTGTGTGTATATATATATACACATCTTCAGGGGTCTTATAGAGTCCATGCCTGGGCAGGGNGCGCTGTTGGTCCTACGCATGCTTCTAAAACAGCACCGACCCTGCCGAGGCATGGAATCTATAAGACCCCTGAAGGTGTCCTGTGGTATCTGGCTACCATCAGATCCTTCATGTCCTGTAGGTTGCGAGGTGGAGCTGCCATGGATCGAACTTGTTGGTCCAGCACATCACAGATGCTCAACTGGATTGAGATCTGGGGAATTTGGAGGCCAAGGCAATCAGTTAAAGGCAAAAAGGCCAACTAGAAGGTGATGAAAAGGTAATTTGAAAAGTTTTCTATTTTGAATAAATGCTCTTATTTGTAACATTTTTAAATCAAAGAATCCAGAAAAAATGATCACAGCATGTTAAAAAAATATTAACTATTTCCACTTTCCAACTTTGAAAATTAATCATCATATTAGAATGATTTCTGAAGGATCATGTGACACTGAAGACTGGAGTAATGATGCTGAAAATTCAGCTTTGCATCTGCACCACTATGTCCAACTGCATTCAGCACTCGTTTAGTGAGGTCTGATCGCGCTCTGACAGCGGAAGTAATGTCTCACACTCATTGAAGTATAAGCACGAGACATAATCTACGCAGTCCATAATATGTGGCCTTGTTAGGAGATAAATCAACAATATTCGCTTCACCTGTGACTGGTCATAATATTCTGGCTCATCATTATATTATATATACACTGACACACACACACTTTTTACATTAACATAAAAAAAAAACATAATTTAGTAAGACTTATAAGCTGTTTTCCTCAAGGGGACCAAAACATAAGGAATTTTCTTGACAAATATATTTCTTTTGTAATAAAACATTTGTTACATCAGACAAACCAATACACAACCACAACGTATTAAAGAACGCATCTGATAGATCATTGAAACAATTTATTTTCTATTCATAAAAGTTTTCAAACACCCCACCAATTCTCTAAAGTCACTTCTCAAATTTTGTATTATATAATTATAAGGTTCTACCTGCATTCTGAGCAGGTTTGAGATATTGAGCTTCAAAGTTTTTGCATTCCATATTCCTTTGTAGATAGGACCTTTTTGTTTTCTAAAAAAGTATCAAAATTTACACAACTTTAAAAAAAAAAATCACATCAAATAATGTAAATAAGTTATATAAATAACTTAATTTTAAAAATGTATTTGAGGCACTCTTGCACATTGCTTCATGGAATGTAAATTTCCACCTAATTTATAGGGATACTATCTGTTATGTTTACGCTGTACGAGTAAGGTGCAGATAAAGGCTCAGGACACACGCATTATTTATACTCTCCATTTCTTAGGCACAGAACATGAGCACTAGCTCGTCAGTAACATGCGCTTAGTCAAAATGCCTATCTAATTGGCAGATAGAGCAACCAATAGGAATAAGGCATTTATTGATTCAGACATGTGATTGGCTTTTGCCTAAACACCAGAACACTACACTATCCACATTTTATATAAAATAAAACTGAAAGATATGCCAAATTGTATGGTATTGTGTTAGCAGAGCTATGTGGGCTGAAAAGGGTGTTTCTCTTGACACCTCACCTCCACACGGTCAAAGAGTCAGCTACACCCTTAGCACCCACCAATAGTGTGTGGGTGATGAGTAAAACCTCTACGCTCTTTTGTCTCCGAAATGCCCTCTGTAGATGGATGTGACCTGAGTCCCAGGCTGGATCCGAAAACCTAGGTAGCCGACTTGCTGCCTCGCTGCCTTATCAAGCAATGACTTGTAAGGCAGTGTTTGTGCATGAAGGCACCTCATGAAACGGATTTCGGACAGACTTCTGAGGCAGTGTAACAGTTTAATGATCTACCGCAATACAGGTGCTGGTCATATAATTAGAATATCATCAAAAAGTTGATTTATTTCCCTAATTCCATTCAAAAAGTGAAACTTGTATATTATATTCATTCATTACACACAGACTGATATATTTCAAATGTTTATTTCTTTTTAATTTTGATGATTATAACTGACAACTAAGGAAAATCCCAAATTCAGTATCTCAGAAAATTTGAATATTACTTAAGACCAATACAAAGAAAGGATTTTAGAAATCTTGGCCAACTGAAAAGTATGAACATGAAAAGTATGAGCATGTACAGCACTCAATACTTAGTTTGGGCTCTTTTGCCTGAATTACTGCAGCAATGTGGCGTGGCATGGAGTCGATCAGTCTGTGGCACTGCTTAGTTGTTATGAGAGCCCAGGTTGCTCTGATAGTGGCCTTCAGCTCTTCTGCATTGTTGGGTCTGGCATATCGCATCTTCCTCTTCACAATACTCCATAGATTTTCTAGGTCAGGCGAGTTTGCTGGCCAATTAAGAACAGGAATACCATGGTCCTTAAACCAGGTACTGGTAGCTTTGGCACTGTGTGCAGGTGCCAAGTCCTGTTGGAAAATGAAATCTGCATCTCCATAAAGTTGGTCAGCAGAAGGAAGCATGAAGTGCTTTTAAAACTTCCTGGTATATGGCTGTGTTGACCTTGGACCTCAGAAAACACAGTGGACCAACACCAGCAGATGACATGGCACCCCAAACCATCACTGACTGTGGAAACCTTACACTGGACCTCAAGCAACGTGGATTGTGTGCCTCTCCTCTCTTCCTCCAGACTCTGGGACCCTGATTTCCAAAGGAAATGCAAAATTTACTTTCATCGGAGAACATAACTTTGGACCACTCAGCAGCAGTCCAGCCCTTTTTGTCTTTAGCCCAGGCGAGACGCTTCTGACGCTGTCTGTTGTTCAAGAGTGGCTTGACACAAGGAATGCGACAGCTGAAACCCATGTCTTGCATACGTCTGTGCGTAGTGGTTCTTGAAGCACTGACTCCAGCTGCAGTCCACTCTTTGTGAATCTCCCCCACATTTTTGAATGGGTTTTGTTTCACAATCCTCTCCAGGGTGCGGTTATGCCTATTGCTTGTACACTTTTTTCTACCACATCTTTTCCTTCCCTTCGCCTCTCTATTAATGTGCTTGGACACAGAGCTCTGTGAACAGCCAGACTCTTTTGCAATGACCTTTTGCCTTGCCCTCCTTGTGCAAGGTGTCAATGGTCGTCTTTTGGACAACTGTCAAGTCAGCAGTCTTCCCCATGATTGTGTAACCTACAGAACTAGACTGAGAGACCATTTAAAGGCCTTTGCAGGTGTTTTGAGTTAATTAGCTGATTAGAGTGTGGCACCAGGTGTCATCAATATTGAACCTTTTCACAATATTCTAATTTTCTGAGATACTGAATTTGGGATTTTCCTTAGTTGTCAGTTATAATCATCAAAATAAAAAAAGAAATAAACATTTGAAATATATCAGTCTGTGTGTAATGCAGCGCTTCTCAAAGTGTGGGGCGCGCCCCACTGGTGGGGAATAGAGACATGACAGGTGGGGCGCGACAAACGAGAGAAAATTTGGACATTTTCTATCTCTTTTAACCTTTTGAGTCCTGTCCCACATATGGGATTTTTATTTCTGTGCTCCTGAGAGTACGGTCCCACATATGGGATTTATAACATTCAGTAACGTCACTTATCTGCCAGATTCAAACTGTGCTTTCACGCGCTTTGGCTGGCGCTGAGCCAGAGACGGACGCGTTCAGCTGCGCTTGTCATTTGTTACAATTATGCAGTGTTTTTAACAACATAATGTTTATTTTAGGTGTCAGACATTTAAATATACATTATACTAGTAAAACCATACATTTAGAGTTTGTAAAGTACATAGGCTACTGATGTCCATGGAAGCAGCAGTAACAATCAATTCTAATATAATTTGCCGACGTGTTTTATTCATATCAGACACACATAGTATAAGTAACTATAAAGTTTACTCTATTTTTCTCCCAGATCACCGGACACTTACTGACATGGATTTCGGGAGAAATTGATGAATTCACGTGCTGTAAATCCGACTGACAGGACTCGCTGAACAGCTGTGCAAACAAACATGGCAGCGCCCATCTCGCGTTACAGATCAAGATCATTTATTAACGTTTTTAAACGACAAAACACACTCACTTATACATATTTGAGAATCGGAATATCAGATAGTTGATGACATGGTAAGCAAGTTTGTGAATATTTTGAAAAAAAAGGAGAAACGAAATAAAAGCGTTACATCTGTCATACAGTGTTTATTGTGGCTGCAGTGTGTGACGTAACAAGCCTGAAGTGTTGCCATGGAAACAATAAAACCCTCAAATAATATTTAATTTATAATTTATATATAATAAATAAAGTTTTTAATGCTGTTATTTGATCTAATGTTTTAAAATGTAATGTTAATAAAATAAATTAATACATTTTAAATGTATTAAACTAAGCCTAACATTTTGTTGGGGCGATTGGGGACAGGTGGGGCTCGGAACCCTTCCCTACCTCCAAAATGGGGAATGGCAGAAAAAGTTTGAGAAACACTGGTGTAATGAATGAATATAATATATACAAGTTTCACTTTTTGAATGGAATTAGTGAAATCAACTTTTTGATGATATTCTAATTATATGACCAGCACCTGTATAGTGCGAGCTTTGGTGAGAACTAAACAAATATTTAATTACTACAGTAGTAATTTCTCGCTAGAAATGACATCAAAAGTGTAATATGTTGGTCAAAAATGTACATTTACTCACAAACTGGCCAGCAACTTTCGGATGCCATCTTTATTTTTCTAGCTCAACTGTCACAGAATGAAAAGCACAGGATTGTGAGATATCAAAGACAGCTAAGGATACATCTATGTTACCTTGAAAAATGTATCAGATGAAGGTATCTCAGGAAACAGGAAGTGAAGATAATATTGGATTCGGACGTGCCTTGATGCCTTTCTACCCTGAAATGTATCGTCTGAAGGCAGCATTTTTCAGTTTTCGGATGCAGCCCCAGACTCTCTCGCTCTCTTGGAACCAATGATGGACAGCTGTAATGTTGGAGGGCTCACCTGACCAGGGAATCAGGGGCGGTTAGTAGCTGAGTATACACTGAAAATGTATTAGTCCTGTGGTGGCTTGACACAGAGAGTTCTTTTCATAATCAGCCCATGGGAGGAAACGGCTCTAGCTGCCTTGGCAATCATGACAATATGACGACAGGTATCACCCGATCTGTTGAATCTTCTGCTCAGTCTGGCTGTTGGACTGCGGGCGGTACCCAGATGACAGGCTTACCATGACACTGAGAAGTTGGAAAAAGGCTTGCCATACTCTGGAGATCAATTGGGGACCACGGTCGGAGATGATATCTTCGGGTATCCCAAAGTGACGGAAGAGTAGCTGGAAGAGGGTTTTGGCCATTTCTGGGGCAGTAGGTGGCGCTCTCAGAAAAATTTATTTACAAGCCTTTATGAAGCAGTCAACAATGATGAGGGCACAGGTGTGGAAGTCAGAGGGGTGTAGATCAATAAAGAAGTAAATTCCTATGTGAGACCAGGGTCGACTCAGGAAAGGTACTAATTTACCCTCAGGAAGATGGCGCGGGACTTTTGAGATGGCACAGACTGAGCATCCTTGGACATATCGGGAGACTTCCTGGGCCATATTTGGCCACCAGTAGCGGTTGTTGATGAGCAAGAGGGTCATCTGGCTGCCTGGGTGTCCAGAGCCCAGTGATGTATGTACTGAGCCCATAAGCGACAGAAGAAAGCAAGTTGGTACATAGGTTCGTCCCTCTGGACCTCCCGGCTGACCAGGCTCAGACCACATGGCTTCCGCGATTTGGTCATCGAGGGACCACTGGATCGGACTAACAATGATGGCTGGAGGGATAATGGGTTCCAGAGGAGTAGTAGTGGTCACTGGATTGTATATAAGGGAATAGAGCGTCAGCCTTCTGGTTCTTGTCAACAGGTCGGTAAGTTACGGTGATGTTGAATCAAGTGAAGAATAGAGCCCAGAGAGCTTGATGAGTGTTCAGTCTCAGAGGTACTCTAGATTACGGTGGTCCATGACCACTTCGAATGGGTGTTTGGCTCCCTCCAGCCAGTGTCACCACTCCTTTAATGCCAGTTTGATAGCCAGCAGTTTGCGGTTGACTATGTCGTAGTTGCACTCCACCAGGGACAGTTTCTTTAACACTAGAACTGTTTTTCAAATGTACATAACAGGTTTTCAATAAAACATTCAAGTCTCCCAATCATTGACTTTTACTAAAATTGTGTAATTTACAATCCCTTGGTGTTAAAAATTGTTTAGATAAAACCAGATTAAAAAACGGGGCATTTATACCTATAAGTGCTGCGCGGGACAAATTTACCCGCTATATAATGCCTGTATTTTTGCGCTGTCATTTTCGCGTTCTCTTATGTTTAAACATTGTACATTGCTAGGAAACGCTTTTCACTAATTGAATTAGCGGTCATCGGTTTCAGAAATAAAGTCACAATGAGTAAAAGCCGTGATTTATGGATGCCGAAGAGGTAGAAGCCCTAAATGCCATGAGTGATGGAGAGTCTGATGGTGGTGAGATCAGTGACGCGTCCTGGGTCTGCTCAGCATCGACGGCTCATCTGACAGTGATCCAGAGCCTCAGAGAAAAATTTGACTGACTGTTCTTCAGGACAGGATTGCTACAATAGTTACTTTTTGATGCTTTTTCGTAAGCATCAAAAAACTTTGGATATAAATAACTAAGGTGAAGCTGCGCGCTTGAATTTGTCATTGCATCATACATCCTATGCAGTGTGGTGAATTATTATTGTTCATTATTGTCTATAGGTTATTTTAGTAATTTAAATAACATGGATTATCTTAATATATGATTAATTATAATATTGCACCACCCAAATATGTATTTACTTCCTTCTAATTCTCGTTGTCAGTGCAGACTCGTTTAGCTTGAACGTTATGAAAAGTGATTAGTGTAGCCTGCATAAAAAAAGCCTCGAACATAAAACCACAGGACAAGAATCATTTCATGACATAATCATTTCATGACTCTAGACACTTCTTTCTGAAGACAGTGACATAATACAGTGAAATAATATGTTCTTTAGCCATATAAAAACAGGTGTAATGTGCGTGGGTAAAATTTACCCGCATGGCGGTTTTAGGTATACAGCGACCCCTGGCGGTTCTAGTGTTAAATAGAAGGCGCATGGATGGAGTTTTCAGGCTCACCTTGCCGATGAGATAGGACAGCTCCTACCCTGGTGATGAAAGCATCCACCTTGACAATGAAGGGGAGTTGCAAGGGTAGGAGCTGTACAGAAGACTTTCTTTAGCTGTTTGAAGCGGTGGCTTCAGTGTTCCAGGACACAGACTTGGGCCCACTGCGCAGCAAGGAGGTGAGTGGCGAACTGATCTTGCTGAAGTTATTGATTAATCTCCTGTAGAAGTTGGCAAACCCAAAGAAGGGCTGCAGCTCCTAGATTGATGATGGCTGTGGCCAGCTCTCAACTGCCTTTACCATCCTCTGGTCCATCTGAATGCCATGTTAGTCGATGATGTAACCAAGGAAGTGAACGGTGTCATGGTGGAACTCACACTTTTCGAGCTTGTCAAGACATTGACAAAACAATGGAGGAACCCCCCCTAGAACACCTCGTTCATGAATCCCTGGAATATGGAGGGTGAGTTGGACAGCCCATACAGCATACTCGTAGTGGCCTGATGGTGTGATGAACGCCGATTTCCATTCATCACCCTCACGTATCCAGACAAAGTTATAGGCACTCCACAAGTCCAACTTGGATGCGAGCTCCATGTAACGGCTCCAGGGCTGCTGGGACCAGAGGAAGAGGGTACCGGGACTTAACTGTTTGAGAGTTCAGAGCACAGTAATCGATGCAGGTACGCAAGCCTCCATCCTTTTTGCCAATGAAGAAGAAACTCGAAGCGGCAGGGGAAGTTGATAAACAGATTAATTCTTGCTTAAGAGCCTCCTTGATGTACTCCTCCATGGCCTTCTGTTCCGGGATGGACAGTGGGTATACTTTGCCCCTTAGCAGAGTAGCCCCAGGCGTTTGGTCGCTAGCTGCTTGCTGAAGACATCCTGGAATGCCCGGTAGTCGAGTGGAATCTCCTGCTGTTTGGTAGTTGCTGGACTCTTAATAGTGGTGGATCCAAAGAACATACTGACAAGAAGCGAAAGCCAATAGAACATTCTATTGCAACACCAGCACCCAGCAGCAGCCCTAAGCTTCACCATTTTAGAGTGAAAGCGACTCTGCAGTCCACTAGCCCCTTGCTGTTGCTATGGCAATATCAGCTGCTTTGTTTTAAAAAAAAAAATACATTAAAGCTGAAATCCAACCTGAATGATGACAACACTGAATAATATACAATAGACTTTGTAACGACTTACGAAAAAAAGCATAACTGACGTTGCTTCAGTTACGCTTTTTTCGTAAGTTGAATACAGAAGGCATGGGATGCAGCGTAAGCATTTTGAACTGCGAGAGGCGTTACGTTTTCTTCGTAAGTTGAATACGGAAGGCGGTCTGGCAGAAGCTAGTTATTTTACTTTATAATGTGTTAAATATGGATATTTTTCTTAGACAAATGCATCACTTTGCTTCAGAAGGTCTTTACTAACCCCACAGTGCCGTGTGGAGTAAGTTTATGATGGATGGATGCACTTTTTTTTTCGAGCTTCAAACAGGTGGTTTTCGTCCACTGAAGCTTTGGAGCTTCAGGGACTCAGGGGGATTATTAATATACCTCCGATTGTATTCATCTGAAAGAATTTACTATGACGTCAATACGTGCAAGCTGATTCAGGCGGCTACGCAGCTTGTTTGTGGTAACGGCAAAAGGAAGCAGCTTTCAGTGGTCGGGACTGTTGCCGTTATTATAAAAGAAACATGAATGAATGAGAAAGTAAAGAGTGAGATGTGCTTGATATTAAAAAGAAAACTTAAAGCCGCGAAAGAGAACTGAATCCGCTACTGACAGGATGTTTCTGTGCGCGTGCTCCGAGTGGAACATGGACAAGCATAGTAGCCTTTGGCTTCGGTTGCACGCCTAAACAGCCAAAGCTCTGCACAATTAATTCTATACTGAAACTTATTTATTGTTTGTTTCATATTTGTGTTGTATATGGACCTAATAATGTTACTATTATTAAACTGTTGAAAAAAGTATGTTTTTTGAGACTGTCCTCCAAAAAAAACAACCCTATAGCTCATTTTTCAACCACCTTATTACGACCTATATTTACGTTTTAAAGGTGCCCTAGAGTTGAAAATTGAATTTACCTCGGCATAGTTAACTAATTAGAGTTCTGTACATGGAAATGACATACAGTGAGTCTCAAACACCATTGTTTCCTCCTTCTTATGTAAATTTGATTTTTGCAAAAGACCTCTGAATAACAGGCGTATCTCAACATAACACCGACTGTGACGCAACAGTCGGGATCATTAATATGTACGCCCCCAAATTTTGCATATACCAGCCCATGTTCAAGGCATTAGACAAGCCAGTATTACAGTCTGGAGCTGCACAGAGCCGAATCAACAGACTTTATGCAGGTAAGCAAGCAAGGACAATAGCGAAAAATGGCAGATGAAGCAATAATAACTGATATGATCCATGATATCATGATATTTTTAGTGATATTTGTAGTTGTCTTTCTAAATGTTTTGTTAGCATATTGCTAATGTACTGTTAAATGTGGTTAAAGTTACCATCGTTTCTTACTGTATTCACAGAGACAAGAGCCGTCGTTATTTTCGTTATTAAACACTTGCAGTCTGTATAATTAATAAACACAACTTCATTCTTTATAAATCTCTCCAACAGTGTAGCTTTAGCCCCGTTAGCCGTTATCAAACTCATTCAGAATCAAATGTAAACATCCAAATAAATACTATACTTACATGATCTGATATGCTGCATGACGAACACTTTGTAAAGATCCATTTTGAGAGTTATTTTAGCTGTGTGAACTTTGTTTATGCAATGTATTATAGAGTTGCAAACTTGGGGGTGAGGAGTGCAAGCATTTAAAGGGGACACACAAAGAATCGGCCCATTTCTATTTATGCCCCAAAATAGGCAGTTAAAATAATTGAATAACAAAAAATCTATGGGGTATTTTGAGCTGAAACTTCACAGACACATTCAGGGGACACCTTAGACTTATATAACATCTTGTGAAAAAGGGTTCTAGGGCACCTTTAAAGTCATGCGCCCTCTAGCTGGCGTAAAAATAATGACAGTGTCGTGTTAGCCCGAAACGCTGAGATGTTTCCCATTTGGCGAATTACATGCTCCACCTCATCAAACGGTGTGCTCCAAATGCCGACTGAAAGCTTCCAAGTTTTCCCTAAGATGAAGCAACGTCGTCAGGTCAGAGCATAATCATAATCAACTGGCACATTACTGTCGATATAGTCAGCCAAAAAAAAATAAAAATTATAAATTGTTTCTTCCATTTTAGGTTCTCTATCAATCACTTTCTCCTTTCCACATCAATGACATACGTCTGCACATGACTTGCCAGATAATAGCCAATCAGAGTGCTTGTTACACCCATTTCACGTTTACCTCATTTCCCCAGCGCGCAAGGCCCAAAGTGTCACTGAAATGCTAAACAGAGAGGCTAAAAAGTGAAGCTAAATGGTTAAGAAAATCGAATAGATTTTAATAGAAAAAGTTAATAAAGTTAATAGAAAAGTTAATAGAAAAAGGAAAAACAGTGGGGAAATGCAAATGGTTAATTGAATTTCCCTTTTTAATGGATGATTAGAACCTACATTTGTAATTCAATTTCTGAATCCAATTAATTATTTCTCTTTTTAAATTGCATTTTCAAATACAATTTGAAATTCCACTATTTATTGATGAATTCATAAATGTATTTTTAAATGATGTATTTATTGAGTGTATTATGTCATTTTTAGTAAATACCTTTTTAATTTGAACCCTTTAATCGATGGATTAATATTTCATTTATAAATTATTTTTATAATTACTGCTTTTATTGCCCATTAAAAATAAAATCATGAATTTAATCTATTTATTATTTGCAATTTAATCTATTTATTTTTAGATTAATTCATTAATTTGTAAACACATTTATTAATGCACATTTTTATTGTATAATTATTTATTAATTAATGATAGGCTTTATTACTATTTATTACGCTTTATTACTACATTTGTGGTCCTCCATATTAAAATGAAAGTGTCCTGTTGTCGATAGTGGCGTAAATTTAGCAAACGCTCCCATGGTTCGTATTTCATGAATTAAAATGAAGTCGCCTGTTGTCGATAGGGGTTCAGCTTTAGTAAATGCTCTTATGGGTTGTATTTCAGGGAAGTGACAAATGACCTATATAGTCGTACTGGTTGGAGGACATGTTTTTTTTTTTTATAATAGTATTATTAGACTATATTATTTTTACTTTGGCTCTTTTTGAAAAATGCATGAACAAAAAATGAAATATTGGCTTGGGTCAAAAAAGGTTCCCGATCTAAAGTAATATATAAAATGTGTCTGTCCATCACAGTTATATACATCTGTTACATGATAATAGGCAGAAAAGTCCAAAAAAAAAGGTAATTATATTTTATATTTCCACATAGATTTGTGAGAGCATGTGAACCTAGTCATTTATGTTCATATGTCAAAAACAACTGTGGTAAATGTGGTGCTTGTCTGTATGATGTAAATTTTGGGTGAACGTGCAGGGAAATACCTTCAGTCAAACCACAACTTTGGGAGACACTACTGTACATTCATTGAGCTCTTCTGAAGCAGGTTAGGTGTGGTGAGTGCTGGCGTTTCTAAGGAACATGAAACTTAACATTACAGCCATGGAGTGGGTGGGTGGGGGCGTTTCATGCAAAAAAAGAGTTATTTCAAAACGAACTATTTTCTACAGAAAAATATACATGTTCACCCCTTAGCTTAGCTTAGTGAAATCACAGCCACAATTCAAATCTGTTTAGACAATCGTTTCACACAATTTAGAGTCCAACCACAAGAAGGACAGTAAATGACACAATGGAATCCATTTTGAGACGTTGTGATTTTAACCTTACAAAAGGTTTGACGTAGATGCGACCAGTGACAAAGATGTGTCAGTGGACAGCATTACTCACCCCAGGGGCTACTCTTTCCACTTGTATATACTGGGGCAGCCCCCCTAAAACCATACTGACACTGATAGCCCACTATGGGATAGTAGTAGACTATTGTTTAAGCCTCTGGGCTGTAGGATTAGTCATGGGGTGAATGACCTGTACATTTATAAAATTCTGTCTGATTCTGAAGCTGATAATTAACATGGTGTGGCCGATAACTAATATTATATTTTATTTTATTATTACTATTATTACTACTATATTATATATTGGTTAATCCTGGTTAAACAGTGTTTTCATTTATTTTGTCTAAATAATTTTAAAAATGAAACAATAAAACTGTCAATTGTTTTAATGGCACAAATTATTTAGGCATTACAACAGTATTAAACATTCAATACTGACCGATATCAATTAAAAAAACAAACAAAAAACGCTAATATTCATCGCCAATATATATTGTCCATCCTTATAGAAACATACTAATATTAAAGGGATAGTTCACCCAAAAATGAAAATTCTGTCATTATTTACTCACCCTCAAGTTCTTCCAAACAGCTGATGGCAGCCATTGACTTCCATAGCATCGAACAAACTACTATGGCAGTCAATGGATACCCTCAACTGTATATTCTTCAAAATATCTTCTTTTGTGTTCAGCAGAAGAAAAATTCATACAGGTTTGGAACAACTTGAGGGTGAGTAAATGATGACAGAATTTTCAGTTTTTGATGAACTATCCATTTAAACATTACGTTTTGCAAGTACTTATTGGGATGGATGGATGGATAGATGCATGAATAAATAAATAAATAAATAAATATAAATTTTACACAAACATGTTTATATATAGAGAGTGGCAGATATAGTGGCTCAGGCTACCAAGATTCATTAGCAATATAGGCCTGTATGGGAATGGATCCCTCTCTCTACCTTTATCAAGCCTTGTGGAGGAGTATTAATGCAACAAAGCTACAATGCAGATGACACTTAAAGAGTCCTGTGACCCCTTTATAAGAGATGCTGCACCGACCCTAGAAACTGGAAGAAAATGGGATCCAGCTTCAGCAGCAGTAGAGGCGAAGGCGGCCCTCAGACACCGGGACATTGTTTGGCAAGTCCAAGGTGAATGTGATTTCACCAAGTATGACATGTTCCTGTATCAACATCTTTGTTGATCCTGGAACAACATTCCAATCAACCAATCAGATTTGAGGGACAAGTTTAACGTTTATGTCAAGTTTAGGCTTGCAACCAGGGTTAGGTGCTTCTACATCTATGTTATTCACCTATCTTTCCCCTCTGATTTTAGGGATAATTATGGGTAGGATTAGGTTTAGGGGTAGGAATAGGGTTAAGACTAAATTTTCAGACAGGAATGTTGTTCCAGGATCAACAAAATATGTTGATCCAGGAACATGTCTTACTTGGCAAAATCATCATGACCCAAGTCCAACATGGCAGGGGGGACTTGGTTTGGGAACAACACCACCCAAATGACAAAAAGGTACACCATGTGAACGCGACACCTGGTGGTGGAGGAGGTGCGCCTCCAGGAGGAATCAGCCAGATGTGCCAGAGCTGTCTCACAAGCCCAGCAAGGCAGCTGGATGAGGTAGGATGGCCTAGAGCAATGTAAAATCACATGGAGCAATATGTGGAACATGGAAACGAACAGGTTAAGTTTCATCATCAGGGCCACATATGATGTGCTGTCCTCTCCAACAAACCTCCATCTTTGGTATGGAGAGGATCCAGCCTGTCACCAGTGGCAAAAGCCATGGAAGAATGTGGTTTGAACAGTCTTGGCTGCATGGCTCACACTCTTCAGTTAGCCGTAAAAGTTCTGAGCCAGTGCAGCATTTCCGACTGTATGGAGATAGGGAGAAAGATAGTCGGACACTTCAAACATTCCCAGCTCGCCATATCCCAACTCGGAGAGATACAGACAGCACTAGGATTGTCAAAAAAGCCTCTGTTGAGGCTCTGAAACGTTTACTGAACAAGAGTCTTAGTACAGATAGCGGAGTGAAGACGACAAAATCTACTCTGCTGGAGGATGTGAAGCAGCAGTTTAACAAGCCTTTGTACGTCTTGGCAACGATCTTGGTATAAAGATAGCTTTTTTGATCAAGTCACTAAACAAAGAGCAACAGAAATGCTGCTGAGACAACTGAACAAGATGACAGCACCAGAAAATAACACAGAGAAAGAGAGAAGCAAGACAGAGTCCCCTTTAAAAAAAGGACGCACAGAGCGACAAAGGCGCAACATCCCTGCTTGACATGTATGGTGAAATTCTTGAAGAATACATGACCAAGGAACATCAGCCCACTGCAGTTTTGGAAAAGCAATATGTCCCATTTCCCAGCCCTGGCCCAAGATGCACACAAATACCTGTCAGCTCCCTGTACAAGTGTAGATAGTGAACGTCTCTTCTCAGCTGCATCAAATGTGATTGATGTAAAGAGAAACAGACTTATGTGTGAGATAGCCGAAATGCTTCTCTTCGTTAAAAATTAAGAAATCTGTTCTAAGTTGGCTACATTTAGTAAATGATTTTGGGAAAAGAAAGATCTAGATGTTTCCTTGCAGTTTCCTTGTTTTCTGCAGTTAAGTTTTTTAAATAAAAGCAGTTGTTCACTGTATTTGTTTTCCTTTTGTTTTTGTAATCAGGCTTATATCAAGATATGTATTTATCGGCCAATAAATCGGTTATTGGCTTCCAAATATAAAGAGTTATCGGTATTGGCCAAAATGTCCATATCGGTGCATTCCTAATATTATATGTATATATATATATAATGTGAATAAGACAGGAAAGTGTTCCTCAAAGATCCATTACTTCCAAGGTTTCTAGAATCCCAGGCATCTCAATTGACCTTGTAAACATTCCTTGTTTTACTGTAATCGATTTAACAGAGGATATTATTCAAAAAGGGCAGAAAATTGTCTTTTAAAATCTTGCCAGTTAATGCAGTAATTTTATATTGTTATCATTAGTAATAAATTAGTAATTGGTTATCATTGGTAATAAATTCTAGGACAACAATATAGCGAAAGCCGTTTCATTTTATAGTAACCTATAGCCATCATTTCAGCAATAAAGCATGTGGTGTGTGGGGTTGAGACAGACACTTTTTTATTTCTAGCTGTTGAACACACAACCCTGTCTATTATGTTTAAAACTAATTTCAACATATCAGCTAACATCAGAAGACAACTGTTTCACAGGTATCATATATGCCTCGAAGACAAAAACAAAAAGTAATTCAGTCATGTTTTACATTATAGTATCACACACACACACACAAATAGATATTTAGATATTTATGCTTCATTAATAGCGCAGTCCAGGTTTCAGATGTAGGCATTTCACTTTCAAACTAAACAGGAACTGCATGCACTGTTCAGCACATCCTTTGACCTGAAGATGAGGCCACGCCATAGACAACCTCAAATACAGTGTGTAAAAAGAAAGGTTCAATTCAGCATGAAACGGAAAAATCGCATTTTAGTCGTCACAGTTCCCGTACACCACTATTGCTGACAAGTAACCAAGTTGATCTCCGTTGGCCTCTACATACATCTCGCTGCTGCAAACCCACAAATTACAGAGAATTTCATGATAAACCACGACTGGAGAGTTCCCCGTTCAAGATTCATTCATGACACATTCAGTGCTCGCTTATTTTCTCCTTCTCTGTCTCTCTCTCGTTCTCACTCTACGTTTTTCTCAACCACAACTCTTGACATTCGTTGCTCTTCTGACTAGCCTGTGTTTACGGAGATCAGTCTGGTGTCAAGTTGTGGTAAATACAAACTGCTTGTCATTCATGCATTTTGTGTAAGTCCTAGTCATCTTGATAGTTTTTCTTGTTCAAAGTAAACTACCATAGACTTTTATTCAATTTTGTTCCAGTCATACTAACCTGCCTGATTAGGATTACATTTTTTATATATTGTGCAAATAAAACATGTAATTAAAGAGCATTAAACTAATCACATGCACTGTGATCAGACTTGTCATATAAATATAAATTTAGCTCAATAATCACTTTAAGACCATTCACTGTGGCTGGAAGCTGCATTTCTTCGTATATCTGCTCAGGAAGCTTGTCATGCTGAAAGGGGGTGTACATAAAGGTTTCTGAGAACTGATGACCCATGGCAGACTTGTTGTAGTTAGGTTTCATTAGGACCCTTGGAAGGGTAGTCTTCACATGTTTAACATATATGCATGCATTTGCTATGACTCAGACTTAGAAGATGACAATTTGATTGGTTCCTTTCAGTCTCTTATACGGTTCTTGCAAACTGCAGTGTTTTAGAATGTTGTGATCTGTTGAGTCAAACTGGACTCTGTTCTCACCCTTCAGCTTCCGAGCATTTTAAACAGTGGCCCACTTAGTTTAACTTTTGAGGTATAGTTGACCTGCTAATGTGGTCTCCTCTTAAGGTCTTACAGCTAACAGCAAATGCCAAAATGGTAAATGTACCAATTAGCTAACTACTTGCACTATTAAATTTTGTACATCAACTACCAAAAAAGTGTGACACTTTCATGCTTCAAAATAAAGATTCATAATCAATCATTAGTCAGACTGTACTATCCATTTCATTTAATTTATTTTATGTATGTATTTATTTATTTATTTTAATGTAAATGCAAGTAGATTTTTTACATTTACTGGGGGGAAAATTAGTTGCTCTTGTCTGTGAAAAACTTACTGTAAGTGTATACTGGACGTTGCCTGACCTGTAATGCAGATATAAATGAGGTTTTACATTTTTGACATTTTAGTAATAATAATAATAACCTTTATTTTCTACAGCGCCTTTAAATGTACTTCTCAAAGCCAGATTGCAAAGGCTCAAAGCCCAACTCTAAGCCCAAAATTTTAGCAAGAAAGGAGAGATTAGATATGGGACGGAAATTACTAAGGTTCTCATAGTCAATATTTGTCTTTTTAGGTACCGGGGTAATCGCAGCCGTTTTAAAAGCTGTTGGGACAACCCCCGTACACAGAGAGTCATTTATAATGCTTAAAACAATGGGACACAGAGATGCAAAACATGACTGAAACAGACCAGTCGGTATGGGATCTAGTAAAGAAGTGGCTGCTTTCATTTTAGAGACCTCCGCTAAAAAAGAATATGCGTCAAGTGTACAGAATTTTGAGAAGAAAAAAAAAAGAGTACCAGAATAAAAAGGAATATAAACAGCAGAAGAAGACAATGAAGTAGTAGCACAAAAACCTCTATGTACATTTTCAACCTTGGTGCCAAAGAAATCCAGGAACTTATTACAGAGATGATCAGAAGCAGTAACATGAGAGACAGTTTTACGATTCAGCAAAATGTTAATAGAATTAAAAAGTTGTCTTGAACTTTCTTTATTGTTATCAATCATTTTAGAAAAATAATCAGATGTGGCAGAAACAATTCCAGCCTTATATTCTTGTAAGCAGCCTTTTCATGCTTGGTGACGAACAGTCAGACCTGAGAGACGCCACCTACACTCCATTTTATGGCAAGATATCTTCATCATACGCAAATCCTCATTATACCAAGGAGCAGGACGTACAAATGAAACAGAACGTGACTTTTGAGGAGCAAATAGGTCTAGGCCAGATAAGAGACCAGAATTTAACATAGAAACCTTTGCTTCTAGAGGATCAGATGGAGAGAAACTACTTAATGAAGCGTCAATAAAAGCAGAAAAGTCAGAAGGGTCAACTGATCTCCATTTCTGGTATGTCAAAATACGAGAGGAGGCAGTGTTGACAACAGGTATGTGCATATCAAAAAAGATGCTGTTGTTCCCAATTGCGTCCACTTTATTATGATACCACTAACAGTTGACAGTGGAATATTTAGTAGTGAGGAAATTTCATGAATGGACTTATTGCACAGGTGGCAACCTATCACGGTATCACGCTTGAATTCACTGAGCTCCTGAGAGCGACACATTCTTTCACAAATGTTTGTAGAAGCAGTCTGCATGCCTAGGTGCTTGATTTTATACACCTGTGGCCATGGAAGTGATTGGAACACCTGAATTCAATGATTTGGAGGAGTGTCCCAATACTTTTGGCAATATAATGTATTACTAATCATATAAAAAAATATTTTAGGTATTTTACTTACTTGAATGTTGATTTATCCAGTCCAGTAAAACATGATGATGTGCTTCAAGGCAAGCTCTCAGGTTGTGTGAGTTCATGACCAGGTAAACAGGCCTATTCACCAAATATTCCATCCAGTAGCATTGCAAGGCTGAACAATAGGAATTATTAGTTGTGTAAATGTGGTCTTAGAAAGATAAAACATCTGCAGGTTTATTTTAGAAGAGCTAAAATTTATGATATAATATTACAACAGTGGGCCTCATAGGGCTAGATATGACTGAAGTCCCCTTAAAATCATGATGAAATGGAAGTAGCGACAAATTTTTTCTTCCTTAATATTGTGATGTACATCCAAGTGTAACAGATTTTTTAAAAAATGAGAAAAAAGTAGGACAGGGCTTGATTCTAACCATCTAACCAGCTAATTGGAGTTTGAATTGTGCAAAAACTCAGAGCGAGCTTGCAGTCCGTTGTAAGAAGGGTGGGGATTAAGTGACTGTAAAAGTATGTCACCAGAGAGAAAGTCTGACGTTTGACCACAAAATTGAGATATTACAAACTACAAGGTCAAAGTAAATTTTAGAAAATGAAACCGACATTGATATATCATTCAGGTACATAGGTCTATGGTGTATAACATGCATTTGCAAAATAGACAGTGAATTTTAATTTCGTGTTGACCATAAATGTCTAAGGGATTTCAGTTTTGTTGACCAGGTAAAGAAAAACTATTTAAGCCTTAGCAAGCACCACTAATGAATGGATTAGCTTGGAGATTTGTCAAAACTTGAATCTATCATCCTTTCATTTAATTAGAAAAAGGAAAGAAAGATATAAGCAATACCAAATACCAGTAACCATTTCAATCCTTTCAAGGCGTCCAGACAGAAACAAACAAGTCAGAAATCAAGGAGCTCAAAACCAGGGCCCGTATCCCTAAAGATTCTGAGAATCCTCTCAGAGAGCTCCTAACTTAACCTAAAAATTCCTTGCCAGGAGTTTTAGCTTAGAAGTGATTCCAGAACATTTTCAGTGAACTCTGAGCAAGGAATGGATGGAAAATCCTATCTTAGTAAGGAGGTGTGGTTGACCCCGTTGCTAGGTATGAGTCATCATTTCAAAAGCCGTGATTGGTTGATCCTACAAGTTTGATGAAAATGAACTTTTGGTGATAATGACCAAAGGATGTACCCTCAAATCAATAAACATAATTATACACTCTAATCTTATGCAGACTGTAATTGTAAATAATATTTCACATTCAAGAAAATATCTGGAAAATGAATAGTAAGCTGTAGGGGTTATAGCCTAACATTAGAATCTAAAATATGTGAAAACTTAAGCTCATTACACCCTGTTCAAATAATGATTCCTGTCTTATTTGCTCAGATTAATATCCTAGCTGGCATATTTTGTACATTCACTCCCATATGGACCCCATTGAAAACAAGATGGCCTATCTCAAGGGGCTGTCCTTAATGAAGTAGAAATTACAACGTTACAACTCAGTGTGGTCTTAACGAGGGTAACACGGCTCAGCTTTTATCAATGTCTGTGATTGCTGGCTGGTCTATTTATGAAGGCTTGTTAACAAATATCCTACAAACACAGAAAATGGAGAAAAAAAGGAATCGCAAGCCGAACTGGACTGAGGAGCAAGGTTTGTTGCTGGCCCAGTTGGTGAAGTAATTGCATCTCTAAGGACATCCACCACAAACATGATTCCTGCACGATCCAATCTGTAGCGTCTCAATAATTCCCTGTCATCCAGTGTTTGAAGGACATCTCTCCTGCCTCCTCTGTTGGCCATTTTGTGCAGCTGCTTAGGGGAACTCCTAAGCCACTAAAAGTCCTCTTCCCTGCTCTTAGCAGATCTCGCCTTAGGAGCCCTTTTAAGCGCTAGGAATCTTGAGGAATAGCTTTTATATTAACTGGGATTTTCGTGTCACTTTTAGGGGAAATTCTAAGAAAACGTCATGACTCTGAGAATTTTCTTAGAATTTGGCCGCTAGGAGCCACTTTTTGCACAAAAATTCTTTAGGGATACGGGCCCAGGAGTTAAGTGTCAGACTAAAAGGTTCTACAGAAGAAAAAAAAGGAAAACACCAAAAGTAAAAAGGCTTTTAGTCTGGACAGTAAGTTAATATTTGTGAGAAAAGTACAGATGCAATGGGTTATGCACCTGGTTAGCTGGATCAGCTATGAGCTTTGAGAATCATTTTAGGGTGAGTTCACACTTGTCATGTTTGGTTTGATTAAAACGAACCCTGGTGCGATTGCTCTGTTAGTGCAGTTCATTTGAACATATGTGAACGCTGCCATCCGAACCCTGGTGCGCACCAAACAAGCGGACCAAGACCGCTGAAGAGATGGGTCTCGGTCCGCTTCCAAACGAACTCTGGTGCGGTTCGAATGATATGAATCCAACACGGACCAAAGACATGTAAATGAACCAAAAACAGGAAGATGAGACCCTAAAAAGTACATAATCCTCACGCATATCGGTTTTTCTCGTCATAGTCGCAAGTTTGTCCATCACAGGGATCAGACGCGCGTCTCCTCACAGCAGATTGTTTGCGTGTGTGACAGAGGGATTTCCGCCGCTGTTTTGACTCCTTTACGCATTTTATAAGTTCTTCACGAGTTCCCAGCTCGCCAAAATACCATCATATGCAGGCTACGCACACACAACAAGCGCATTTACCTCAGCACACAGCATTGTTTTGGAAGTTCCGTCTCAAAAAGCGTAATACATCATATAATCCGACCAATCAGGTTGTGAATGTGTCCCTATGCCTTTAGGTTCGGTATCATTTGGTTCGGTGATAAAATTTCCAATCTGAACGCTAATCGGGCCAGGACTACATTTTTTTTTTTTTTTTGGTCCGGACCAATTTAACCAAACGAACCGAACTACAAGTGTGAACGCACCCTTAGAGAATAAACAATCATCTTTTTTAGGTTCATTCAACATTTATATTTGCATATATGCATTTGGGGGGGAAAAAAAACTAATTCAAATGTTCACTTGACTTGTGCACAAGTAGCTCAGCAAATAATATGGACAATTACACATGGTGTCTGCACAGTTTCCTTCAGTCATGGTGAGCTCTTGCCATTTATTAGCCTTTGCAATCATCTTGCTGACATTTTTAATATCAAGTATTAAGTAAACTAAAAATAGGAGCCTTACTGGACCACTCTGGTTTTAAATATACATTGTACATTTAATCCATTTTTCATTGTTTAGACCACTGCTAACCCTATCTCTAGAGGACTTTGCTCACTTTGCCTGTTTGTTCTCACTTTAATTTTGCATGCACACACACACTAAACCACAAATGTAATCACACATACACATTAACAGATGATACATTCTTTTTCAAAGTGACTCAGCTGCATACGGGGTCGTGGTCAAAATCACAAGTGTGTAGGTATCAATATGTGTGTAGGCATCAATACGTACGTTGATGTCCTTGTGAGATCTGTAAACTGTGGCTTTTGATATTAATGTCAAACCCTTTAACTTACTTTATAGGTGGTCTCCGCTCTCTGATTGTAAATACAATGACATTTAAATGCATTATGCACACTAACCTCTTGTTTAAACCATAAACGTTTGCTAATCAAGTTATGTGCTGGCAGTGGTTTTGGAAAGGCTAGTCTCAGAAGAGTCAGTTTTCCTGGTTGTGTATCACCATGTTTAAATTTGTCATGCTTAAAGTTACAGACACATTGTCATTATTTATTAATAACTCTACTGTACAAACAATGATACCTCAAATTGTGCAGTTTGCTATTACATTTATAAGTGATCAGATCTTATCATAAGATAAAATTTACTGAACATTAAAAGAGGAATGATACCTAGGAACAAGACTAACATATGACTTAGGGGTTGGGCTTTTTATGACAACCACATAGCAACAAACTAAAATAACCCAGAATACCTTTGCAACTGCATACCTATGTGTTCTAGCATCACCAAAGAGCTTTGCACAAGCAATTATCACTCATATTTTCTTTAGAAAATTTAGTTTTAATATTTTGTCATTTAAACTCGAGTAATTTTGGATCTAAATTAGGCTACTCAGCCAGCCCAATATAGATATAGTAGGTTGAAGTGTTCCACTGCATTAATCAGACCACCCTCATGCAGTTTTTCCTCATTAACTCTGGTAAGTTAACTAGGTCATTTAGTATGCACGGAAATGCATAAACCTCTGTAACTGGTGTAATCATATATTTGTTGGGTAATTCTTTCAAAAACATTTACTTAAAAAAATAAACAAGCAAAAAAAAAAAGTTTACCTTTTATATACATCTTAAAAAATGAATCCTCTTTGCAAAATAATAAATAAATAAATAATAATAATTAATGTATGATTTTACATCAAGTGCAAAATCAAAGACCTATGAAATATATTTGTGCCCTCTTTGTCATATTTTTGTAGTAACTGTACTGGCTAAAGCTTCCATTACATCGTCTTTGTGGGCACAACATAGATGGTGAATGACATTAGTTGGCCTCATTTCCTGTTAAAAGGACATTTTCCTTAAAATAATCTCACCTGACACCTTTATTGACCCATTGGAGATTTGTGGTTTTAGTCCGTCTTTCAGCTTTGAGGCTACCTATACCTATCCCATCAAAGAAAGCAGCCAGGGACAAATATAAAATGTCACACTTTTAAAAGCACTCAGGGAAAGCTCACTTTCTAATCTTCTACTATAAAATAAAGAAATATATTTGCAATTTAAATGTTGTTTGACAAAAAAAAAAAAAGTTAGAATACACAGTAGAGCTACACGACTAATCTTTAAAAGATGTCTATTAAACCTTTGACAAGTATGATTTTAACAAACATAATAAATCTTTGTCGGCGCTGCCGCAGATCCAGAGAGAGCAGCTGACATGTATAGGTATAAAACAACTTCACAAACAAGTTTTTTTAACCACACAGTATCATTATTTCTGTGTTACAATGATTCAAAATATCACAGAACTACTGGAATAAATGATTATAGTTCGAATATAATCACTTATGTTTACGGTGTCGATCATAATAGAGTAAATCACCTTTTGCAAGTAACTTGCTGCTTAAAATAACGAATGCATCAATAACATCATTACACCAGCAGGTGGCGACAAGTGAATTTAAATATGTATCTGTCATTGAAACATTCATTCAAGAGATTCATTCAAAAATGCTGATTCATCTAGTAATGAAACAAGTGAAGTCTTTATGAGTGAGTCATTTTTTTTTTATTCATATTAATTAAATGTTTTAAATAGACTGCAGCAATTTGCATTTTGTCAGAATCTGTAATAAATTACATGTGATTTTGTTCACTTGTCTATTCAGAATTGTCAGAGAATGGTGATCTCTATTTTAACTCAATTTATCCAGACTCGTGCAGCAGTACCATCAATGGATAAATATTGTCAAAGACTATAGACACACAAAGATCGTTAACTCCTATTAGTTATGAATGGGAGAAACCGCATCGCACAATATGGCAGAATACGTCCCGCCTTTTAAGTAAAAGAGCCATTCGCTAATTAAGTCATTGCATCACTGCAGCTGCCGTTAGAGGCTCCGGTTCCCATAGAAAGCTAACATTTGCGCTTAGGACTACACATGCGCATTGGCTCGTCTAGCCTGAAAAATAAGCTATTTGAGCATAAGAAACAACATTTAAGGAACAGTTCATGTCAGATGTTATTGCTGATTTGAAATATGTTATTTAATTTCAAGTTCGCCAATCAGTTTTTGAGATTTCAGGATACCCCCATTCAAATAGACAGGACTTGGTCTTGGATGCCCGAAATACATGCTCAGAGGCATTGCAAATATGGCCGCCGAGTGAACAGACTTTCCTTGAAAGGGACTTTGATATTGTCCCAGAATGGTGTAGTTACCACATCCACCAGCAGGGACTAACCAGACCAACTTTGACCCTGTCTGCTGTCACCAACTGGTTATAGCAAGTAGGGATGGATGGATGTATGGATGGATGTATGTTTTGCGTCACTTCCGGCGGTAGCTTTATCCCTTCTAGCCACAACCGATGGAAGGGGACTTTCTATGGCCTGGTTTCACAGACACGCCCTAGATTAAGCCAGGATTAGTCTTTAGTTTAATTAGGACATTTAAGTAACCAGTGCAGGTAGCTTTCAATTAAAACAGCTCAAACATGTATTTTAGTCTAGGACTATGCTTAAGCTTTGTCTGTGAAACCAGGGGTAAATGTATTTTCTCAAATTACTGTTTCAATAGGAATTACAGCAGCAAAGTGTTGCTTCTCAAGCAGTGACAAAACTGTGCTTGTGAAGCCAATGGTCTTTAATGCTTGCTAATAAATGATGACAGATTTTCAATTGTTTCACCTCAAACAGTTCATTGTAAATTAAGACAAATTGAGCATGATGAATAAATCTAATATTCAGAGAGACAGAGGCAGACCCCCAGTGCAAACACATCTAAAATAAGTAACCTTAGTGGTGGGGATACCCTTCTTTCAAAAACACATCAGAGAAGGAGAGGAGTAGAGGGTGTCTTCAAGGTGATTTAGGTTCCCTGAGGGGTTTCAGTCATTGTCGAGCAGTTTCATTGTGCATCACCGTGTTCATGTGCCTGTGAGAACCGTTGCATACAGTATGCAAAACTTGACATTTCATTCAAAGGGTGGGGGGAGTCAGTCTGGAAATTACTGGACCATTAAATCTGCAACTGCTAAACGATCTACCAGCACAGCCCCCAGCACATACAGTACACCCCAAACTGTTGGCAGCTAGAGCTTAAAAATGACAGTTATTTCACTCAGAAAACCTAGCCTTTTAAAAGTATATACTGTTTGTGAAAAGTTATAAACCTGTTGTTGGCTTACAAGCTACTTCTCTCAGTTGTGGTTTCATCAAGTAGGCTAAGTGTTTCCAGAACCTGAGAGTAACCTGAGAGAAACCAGGTATAAACCGAAAGTGGGCTGTCAAATCTTAATTTCAGTATATGTTCATAATTATCATAACTGAGCGAATCTAATGTCCATTTGCTCAGAATTGAATAGCATATACAGTGAACCCTGAACGCATACCTACAACAAGAGCTTTAAAACCTCCTCTGCACCAATGCAGCTGTGAACAATCAGTACGCGGGTGCTGTTATTGGTGTACAATGAGTGGGAGAAGAAGAAATTCCAATTCACACCAAGAATGATACCAAGAAGTAAACTTTAACTATATAACTATATTAGCATCCGTCCCCCGATGGACAATAGCATTTATAAGCGCACTGCAGTAATCCACAAGCTCTTAAAAGTAAGTGGTTCTTGACTGGCTGTCAATGTTTTTATTGTTCATCAGAGGAAAAATAAAAAAAGCATTTGTTCTGGAAGTGATCCCAACAATATTTTTATTCTGTATCATTATATATGTGATGTGGACTTCCCTGTTCTCTCAAAATTTGAACAATTATTACAACTTTATTGCTATAGCTGAAAATTTCTGAATTTCAGTCGAGGGCAATAAGAAATAGAAATAACCCATCACTGTTTTAATGTTGGGTAGAATTAAATGAGTGGCAAAACTCAGCATTTTGCTTGCATACCCCCTCTAGTCACCTCACATACTCCATTTTGAGAACCACTGTTCTAAAGGGATAGTTCACAAAAAATGAAAATTCTGACTTACCTTGTCACCTCATTACAAGCCTCAGGAAAAAAATAAAACATAAAAGAAGTCCATATAACGTGTGAGTTAAATATTCACGTCTCCTGCAGCCATATGGCAATTTTGTGAGACAAAAACTAAGGTATTATTCAGCGTCAGCGAGTCTATATGCTTGTTCGAGATGCATCGGCGCTGCGCAGACCGGCCAGCCTATGATATCAATGTACCGTGAGAGCGATTCAAAAGCAAGGAGTCGTATGCTCTCCAATCGCTCTCGCGGTACTTTGATGTCATAAGCCGATTGGTCTGCGCAGCGCCGAAGTATCTCGAACAACAAGCCATTTCTCTTACATTTCATTTGCGGTTGCCGTTCTTTCAAAATAGCGCGCTTGGACAGAGATTGTATATTATATTGTATATCTCCAGGGAGATGAAAGGGTCTGTATCTCTTACCATTGGAGAAAGCGTAACGGCTAACTTAATCACGTGCGGCACCTCTCAGCCTATCGTGTAATGCAGTGACATCAGTGCCCGCCGTTCAAAACTCCTTCCCTGCATACCGCCACAGCCGGAGCCTTAGCATTAGCCGACTAAAGGTTGCAGGCTTGCCTTCCAGTGGCTTTTACACAACATTTATTGTTCTATGTGTTAAACAGTAATGTGGCACATTTGCTTTTGGTAATGCTGTAAATGAGTCCTACCTGTCGCAACATTCCCTAGTCTGCCTTCTCTTAAAAAAATACATTTTTATCAAGCTAAAATCTACATATAGTTCCCAACGAAAGTATTGTTTAGTGTAAAACATGCTGAAGATTAGCGAACAGGCTGTCGATTAATTAAATGATTAGCTATTTCCCCACAAAAGCTGTTTAATCAGCATAGTGAAGCCTCTCATCCACATCCATCCTTCCCTGCGTACCACCAGAGGCGGAGCGCTAGCATTAGCCGTTACGCTTTTTTGGCTAAAGGTTGCAGGCTTGCCTTTCAGCTGCTTTGGCTTGGATAGGCTCAGCATTGACCCCCAACACAATTGGTTCTCCTGTGTCACGTGATGTGACCGACCGCTGCTACATGACGAAAAAAAACGTGACCGCAAATTATTTATGAGAGCAAAGTCAGACAGAAAGATTATCATTCAACGATGACTCAAACGTTAGCAATTGTGGTTGTGGTTTTATTTATTTATATAATCGATTAATTATCTATTGGCACTTTCAGGTTCTGCAGAGATTATAATTCTGACAGTGACCTCTGGGGGCCTCATAACACCATCGGAAAAACAGAGAAGCTCCACGACTACGTAAGGAAGGAAATGCCACATTTTAATGATAGTTTCCGTTATAATTTGAAGTATTGCACATAAGCTGATAAAGATCTGCAGCCTCCACTGCAGTGACTGATAAGATGATTTCACTTAATGTGCACACCTTCACTTTCATTTTTTTNCTTCCCTTTTATTTTTTTTTTTTTTTTTTCTCCATGGAATTGTTCTTATCTTGTGGGTTGAGTTGCTTTTGAACCTATGGCATTTATTTTGCAAAATATGATTATATCATCATTGTGGGTACTGGAAGATACATGTGTGCACTGATGCATATTCAGAGGGCTGAGATGATAGAAGAGGTAAATCTTCAATAGTTTTTTTGTGAGTTTCACTTGTGGCCAGAGTGACAGCTACGTTTGCACCTCACCTTTCCTTTCGTGTTAAACTGGCTGTTTTCCATAACATGATATTTTGTGATTATAGTATGGAACATGGGAAAGAGTGGGCAGTTGCACCAAAAAAAGGCCACAAAAAAGTGTGAAATTAAGGCAAACCAGTTAGTAAGTAAATAACGTTTGCGCTATTCAGTTCTATTCACTTTTATTAAGCTTGATCTAGTCCAGTCTTATTAGACTGCGAAAAAAATAGTATAGAACTTGCTTTGAAACTATTTTCACTCAGAAACTGCTAGAAAATTCCTAATTATTCAATAAATAATTAAAATGAAAGAGTAACACATTTAATTAAATATTACATTTTGAAGTAGAAACACTGAAATGGTATTTCTTGTAAAACATACTCCAGTAATCTTTGTTTTATTTACAACTTGGATTTTTTATTTATTTATTTTTTTTACAGTGAGTTAGGTATCAGTTGCAGTACAGTTTCATGTCCCCATCATACAGTCAAACCAAAAATTATTCAGACATTTTTAATGTTTTTTTACTAGTGGGTGCAGGACACTATAGTTCATTTATGTAAGTGAGGATAGCAAAATAAACTGTGACATATTATACCTAAAAATTCTTCATACAGTGGACTACCAGAAAAACTGATAAACATTTGGAACCAAAAATTATTCGGACACTTTGACCTGACCATGTTTTGCTTAAGTGTTAAAAGTGTGCTTAAGTGATAAAATATTAAACTCACAATTTAAAAATATGGAAATCATATTAGCTTTGTTCTGTGACAGTGTCACTATTAAGTGAACAGGTTTGAGCAGATATTCCCGGGTGCTATTAAAATGAAAACTTATCAAACATGAAAACTTATCAAAATGTTAATTTCCCTTGAAATATTACAATTAATTAACTTTCTGAGCTTGAGCAGGTCATATTTCTGCAGCCATCAGGAAAAGTTTTGATGGACAAATAAGTCAACTGCACAGATGCACTTGATTTCTAGAAAAAAATGGTGAAAGAAAGGAAGAAAAAAGGCTAAAGACCAATCACAGATGTCTGAGGTGTAAGGGGAGGGGCTGGCTAGAGTTTAGAGGTGGCCTTGCTATATCTCACCCACATGTAGGCTTCCACTGGTCGATGACATCTCTGGTTGAGGTCGCAATGCTCGTTAATGTGTCTCTGTTGGCTTGCTCACGGCAGGACGCAGCCTCCACCTTGAGCGCATAGGTACGTCTTTGAAAGTTTCTGTGAGTCAGGCTCTTCTTCTTTTCCATCGTCTAGTGTAGCTGTTTCTCATCTTGCCTGCTGTCTCTCTACATCTTCCCCTCCCCCATCACCAAGTGCTGTGCTTTCTATATCTGGAAAAACATCTTTTGATTACAAAAGCATCCGTGCAAGTGTCTGATTGTGTGTTGAGGTCTTTTCTGACTGCAGGCCCGGAGAGGATGTGTCACTGCAGACAGGTTTTCCCCTGTTACTCATGGGCCTCTTTCTCTCGCTGTGTCTCTTTATGTTGGTCTGACCGATGCACTTTTGCAGTTATCACCCGCATTTGAGTGTCTGTTGTACAATCTATAGGTGGGTGACTTTTACGCTGATAGCACTCATAGATTGTTGTGGCCTGGACTACTGTCTGTTGTTGGACAGTAATTGAGACATCTGATGTACTGTAGTTTCGTACAATGAAGGGAAGGGTTCGGTTTGGTGATGGGACAGAGTGTAACTTGCGTGTCACATTCAGACATTCACAGTCCTGTACGGCAGGTAAGTCAATTGCTCATTGCACTACCGCAGAATTTGCAGTCATTTTAGGCAATTGCAATCGCAATTACACAGAATTTTCCTCAGTTTCATTCTTCTTATTCTCACGCTCAAATGAGAATTCGACTGCGCTGGGGCTTTAGAAGTAGGCGAAGAAAGAATAGGAACTGGTGAGGTATCTTTCGCTGTGACACTCTTTGTTTGGCGTACTATAGCTGAGCATAAATTGTAAAGCAAATTGGTCTTAGAAATAATTTAGCAAACGCACAATAAGTTCTTGGTGTTTCCATATGCATTTTATTTAGCGTTGCTAATTGTATTATAGTCATAAACATAGCAACAACCGTCTAAACTTGTGGTTGATTTCTTGGTAGCTGCTAGAGTGATCACGATAGTTGTAGAAAATATAGTAAATGCAGTAATGCATGAAACAGTTAATTTTTTTTTTTTACTAGTTTAGATTTAATAGTTATTCCATATGGTTTACATACAGTACAGTACATAACTAGATCATTATTTGCCAAATCAGCTTGGATTAAAAAAGTTTTAGTGATTTATGAAAAGCAAAAGCTTTAAGCAAGGCTGGTAGTTTTGGCAATTTGATATTCATTTTTGCATGTCTAAACACTAACTGCGATACTGTACGCTGTGTAATGTAGCTTTACAGTAATATGACTCACTTATATTACAACACACTAGACTATTAATATTGTAGCATAATATATGACTCAGACAAATGCTAATGCTACAAAGCTGCAAAGGATCACAAAAGAAGTCATTTCTGTTTTTTTAGCCGATCATATTCTCCGTTAAACGTACCGTTCACCCAAAAACGAAATGTCTGTAGTCATTTACTCACACCTTCATGTCGTCCCAAACTTGTATGACTTTTGGAAAATGTCTCTGTGTTCTTTAACAATCGTCTTTTGTGTTCTGCCGAAGGAAATAAGTCATCCAGGTTTGGAACGATGTGAAAGTTAAGTAAATTATGACAATTTTCTTTTTTGGGTGAACTATCCCTTAAAATAGGCCAACTTGGTTCCAGAACACCTCGTTTATGTTAATGAGCTTTGTAAGCTGCGCATTTAGATTGCGTAAACTCCCATCAGTTAATTTGGACAGTTATGAAAAAGAAGTATCTGCACACACCTGTTTGGTAAATGTTTTACAATATTAATGTTGAGTTGTTTCGGTTGTTTTTTCATGCTTTGCCGAGTGTGTGGTGTGTCTCACTTTTAGCCAGTTTAGCATCAATTCTAGTAATTAGAACATTGAGCATCGTCATCTCAGTACAATTTGTTCCACACAATCCGTCATCGTTGCCTCTGCGCTGAGGGGGAGTGATCGTATCAGCAAGTTTTTGCGGGTATTCGATAATCTTTAACTTTCTTTTGTGCGCAATTGTGAGATTGAAGACAAAAAACAGACAATAGGTCATGTGAATATTTCGCGATTGAGCTACTTGCATCTCGAACCTTGTACGTCTCAGTGATAATATCCAAAACGGCCCATTTTATATTCCAGAATGGTCATGTTATTTGGAGTGTCTTTCTTTGCACGCACTACAGGATAGAATATTGAAATCTTTTTTCACCATGTCCGCATCACTTTCTGCGTGATTGTGAGGAATTAGCACACAGCTGCGATGTAGGCCTACTGTAATCAAACGCTCCACCAGACACCACATCACACTGCTACTACAGTAGATGCATATCTAAACCGACCTACTGTATGGCTTTGATACTGTTGTTGTTGATCAAACAAACTTGAACTCTTACGAGTCTCAGCGTACCGGCATTAGTCAGAGTTTCACATTCTGAAGAGGTCTGTGGCTTCATCGCAAAGCTTCATAACAGAATTTCAAAGGTGATGCAAAATTCGAAAGGCCCTTGTCGCTTTACATGACCAGACATGTCCGCCTCCGCTCTGTGCCATATACCCAGACAATGCAATTCTAGTTCATGGGTGAATGTATTGTGAGATAGAAATGATTAAACATTGCTAGAGTTTCATTTTGTGAATTAGTTTGTCTGACTGATGGCTGAAAGTAGATTAGAGGTGTTGTGACGCTGATGAGTTCAGGAAAAAAAACTCGATTCTCCTGAATATGTCATTCACAATCTCTGAAATTAAGTTTTATTTTCCTCTTCGGGCTTATCTATGTTTCACTCTTTCTTTCGGTCTGTTTGTCTGTCTGAAAACGATGTGTTTTCTTTTTTGTATGAAAACATTTTAACCTTTTAATCCTTTGGTGCTTGTAAAATGGCAATGATACTGGTTAGGAATCTTCTTCTCCTCTACATGACAGTTGAAGATCAAAAGATTGATATGATTTGTATTCTCTACCATGTGCCCAAAAATGAATGGACAAGAATAGCTAGGACAAAACAGTTCATTTGATTATAGCAAACTAGATTTTTTTTATTATTATTATTTATTTATTTATTTATTTTAAAAACCTAATTGGTGGTCTTTTTGGGCTTGATTTGGACTATTAATGATCTATTTTTTCACATATCCAAACAATACATATTAAAGCCGGATACATAAATAAACTGATGAATGTGTATATAATAACCGAGTCAATGTGACAAGTCAATAAATAAATATATAAATAACTGAAAGCCAGTAAATAAATTGAGTTTGTATCAGAGAGAGAGATGAGAGAGTTTTTTTCATTTATTAATTGCACTCATGATTAGTTGTACTTAATTATCAATAAACAATCTAATTTTAAAAAATCATTTATTAATTGCACTCATGATCAGTTGTACTTAATTATCAATAAACAATCTAATTTTTAAAATATTTTTTCATTTATTAATTGCACTCATGATCAGTTGAACTTAATTATCAATAAACAGTCTATTGTTTTATATATATATATATTTCATTTATTAATTTCACTCATGATCAGGTGTACTTAATTATCAATAAAAAGTCTATTTTTTAAATATATTTTTCATTTATTAATTGCACTCATGATCAGTTGTACATACTTATCAATAAACAATCTAATTTTTAAAATATTTTTTCATTTATTAATTGCACTCATGATCAATTGTACTTAATTATCAATGAACAATCTACTTTTAAAAAAAAATATTTCTTCAGCATTTTTAAATTATTATTATTTGTGATATGTAGTTTTATAACATTAGCATTTTAATTATTTTCTAATAATGTACCATATTTTGTTGTAGGGTATGCAACAACAATTATGTAATAATTTATATAGTCCACTAATTTCTGATATATTTAATGAGAGAATATTTTAAGATTTTTATCTGAGAACTTTTTTTCTCTTTCCATTCTCTTCAACATCGTCTAAGATTCCTTGACAAACCTAAACGAGTTTCCCTTGACAAACTTAACCTCTGTTTTTTTTCCCCCCTTCCAAAGGCTGACATGAGATTTCACAGCACGACATCAAACCCGATCATCTCACTTCAGCCTCACCTTTCACTCTTTGAAGATGATCCGAATTCATAACCCTCACCACGTGCCGTTTCTGAATCAGACGGAGCAGCTCCGCCAGGCAGGGACTCTTTGTGACACGCTTCTCACCGTGGAGGGCCTTTCATTTAAAGCCCACGCTCTGATCCTAGCGCTGGCGAGCAAACGACTCAAGCGTCAGTTAACAAACCAGCACGGTCCAGGTCCAGGGTACTGCTGCGCTATAGAAAGCATCTCTCCCCACACCCTCAAGCAAATCTTAGACTATGTGTACAGCGAATCGGTGGATGTGCCCAAAGATGACCTGGAAGAGCTGCTGAGGGGTGCCGAGTACCTGGAAGTGGAGTCTTTGGTGGAACAGTGCCAAGCACAACTTAGTAGTCCAGATTCCCCAACTAAGACTGACACAAAAGTGGTAAAGTCCCTCCAAGATGACAAAACATACAAGCACACCGAGTTGTCCAAAAGAAGCCACCCTACGGATAAAGACAACCTCAATTGTTCTTCAGAAGAAGAACGTTCTTCCACCGATAAACAGCACAAGAGGTCGGTCCATGATCCACACAAGAAAATCTGTTCTCCCGTGTCTCCGCAGCCTCCCATCTTCTCCAGAGAATCCGTCATCTCCTCCAGCACCCCATCTCCATCCCCTCGCTTCTGTTGGCCCCCGGTCAGCCCGTCTCGTAGCATGGTGTTAAACTGTAGAGAAATTATGACCATCCATTCCCTCCGAGCGTACCCGTACCCGTACCCCACACCCATGTACCCCATCCTGCACCGCTCCCTCCAGCCACAGGTCTCCTCCTCACTTATGGGTTACACGGGGTTGCTTCACCCCTATCACCCTCTCATACACTCTCCTCCGCTGACTCAAGACAGTCCCTTCGTTTCGGGTCTAAAAGGAAAAAACGCCTCTATCAGTACAGCTTTAACAGAGTCCGTGTCAGAAAGTCAAGAGAGGTAAGAAACACGTAGATGGCACTTAAAAATGTTATTGATTTGATAAAATATACAACCCTGTGAAATTGAGTTTAAAAAAAGGCAAGTGAACTAGAATAGCTACAGTTCGTTTGAGTTTGGCGAACTAGAAAAAAAAAAAAGGCTAATTGATAGTCATTTTTTTGCTTGATTTGGACTATTACTGATATATATATATATATGTATCATTAATATATAAATATCCAATTGATGAATCAATAAATCAAAGAATAAATAGATAAATAACTAAAAGCCAATAAATAAACTGAGTTTGTTTAGTATATTTTAAATTAATCAGAGATGGTTTAAAAAAAACAAATATTACTATTTGAACTTATCATTTGAACTTAATTATCAATAAATACCAATGTATGCACTTTTCAAGAAAAACTCCATCTCAATTTCTCCTCCAACTTCAAAATCTTCGACATCATAAACTTTTGGTGGTAAGTGGTGAAACACTATATTGTTCACATTAAGATGCTTGCTATCTAATGCAATGATATTCATGTTTAATGGGTGGCTTAAAGGGAAAGTTCACCTAAAAATGAAACTTCTGTCATCATTTACTCACTCTCATGTCATTGTAAACCTGTATGACTTTCGTCCCCCCCCGTGGAACATCTCGTATATATTTTGATATTTGAATATTTATTTGTCCGTACAATATAAACTGTTTCAATACCAACATCCTTCCAAATATATTCCGTAGAAGAAATTATACAGTTTTGTAATGAAATGAAGGTGAGTAAATAAAAGAGAATTCATTTTTGGGTGACCTTTCTCATTTAAGTATTCATATCATTTTGTGCTGTCTTTATATCTGAACATTAAACATTCATTAACATTTATACATTAAGAAACTATATATATTTAAAATTTTGACCTTCAGTACTCCAGTGTCAATAGTCTTTTTTAAAGAGAAGATCAGGGTTATAAGACATCTAGGTATTTTCAGCATGATGAACGTTCTCTCCTTTTTTTTTTTTTTATAACAATATTTTCGGCAGGAAGCCACATTATAGTCAGCTAATTTCAGCGGAACTTCATTAGCCTGGCAAACACATTTTTCACCAATGCATCAACACATTTACAGTCATAACCAAAGCAAACACCACAAAATCTGACCTTGCTTTACTTTAACTTTAAAAAAACGAATGGTTGGTTACACTTTATTTTACAGTGCCGTTGTTACTCAAATAAGTATTTAGTACTATTAATTTACTACGTGTACTTACTATGGAGTTACCGTTAGGGTTAGGGTTGGTTTAGGGTTAGTTCCATGTAATTATGCATAATTTACTGTTATTACTATAGTAAGTACATTGTAGTAGCATGTAACTACGGCACTGTAAAATAAAGTGTTACCGAGTGGTACTACTAAGCAATACTATACTAATTTTGGAACTGAAGTCACATCAGTCATTGAAGATGATCACGATTGCTCGAAATTTACTTTTATCCTGATTTTTAAATATAAAATTCTAAAGTATGTTTATGAAATATTGTGATTTGGAGTTGAGAAACTAATTCAATCAAGCATGTCAAACTTTTCACCGGTAGTGTATCTGTACTTTCCAACAGACACATTTTCCCCAACCAGCCCCCTGTTCCACCTACAGTTTGTCTACAGGCTCCATTAAAATGAGGGGAACTAATAACAGCCTGTGGTTTAGTGGCAGTGGAATTACAGTTCAACAAAGACAATTATGGATAGAGTTGAGATATATTACTGTAATTAAACACTTTAAGGGTACGAAGAAAAATATTTTTATGATTGCCTTTATCCGTAATTTGAAGTGTATGATGTATATAGGTGTGCTTGTGTTCGTAAAGATCTGTCAGTCTCTATTTTAAGTGTTTGAGCCAGTTTAAAAGCACAGAACCATGTGCACTAAATACTGAATATGTCGTTGGAGTGTTTTGGAAAACAATACTTACTATCAAGGCCGAAACTGAGGGGAGCCCCCCAATTGTCCCCGACTTTACAAACAGCAAACATGAAAGTCGGCTATCTCCACCCTCAGAGCAGGATGTTCTATTTCAGGTTCATTTTTAGCCAGTCTGTTCCACTCCCTAATTTGCCACACACACAAACAGGTGCCCCATTCAGACAGAGATCTTTATGCTTGTTTTGCTCATTGTGAGTGTAAAATTGAAACTTTTCTTTCTTTCTTTCTTTCTTTCTTTCTTTCTTTCTNGCTATCTCCACCCTCAGAGCAGGATGTTCTATTTCAGGTTCATTTTTAGCCAGTCTGTTCCACTCCCTAATTTGCCACACACACAAACAGGTGCCCCATTCAGACAGAGATCTTTATGCTTGTTTTGCTCATTGTGAGTGTAAAATTGAAACTTTCTTTCTTTCTTTCTTTCTTTCTTTCTTTCTTTCTTTCTTATCTATGCATGCACATAGAGAGAAACAGTACAAACCACCCACTCACCAGTTCATCAAGTTTCATGATTAAACATCTAGAATAATATACATTTCTGACGGCCTTGATGATACATAAGTTAATAGGGTCACTTCATGTATTTTGGAGAGCATCTTATTATTATTTGGGCTCTCAATATTTGAATCGGATATAAAATCAGATGATCTTTTCTTCACACTGTAGATGCGCTGCAGGTTGCTTTACTCTAGCAGAGGAAACCATTGTCGGCTTGCTTTGTTTCCTGCTACCTGAGCGCAAAACCTTTGTTCATATGTGTTTTAGACAGGAGGTAATGTAAGTTTAAATTGATCTTCTTAATCGCTTGATAATACAGGTTTGAAATGCGTTTGAATGGCATTTTGTCACCTTCTGTCTACATGTGTGGGGCTACAGATATATACGCCTGCGCTGTATATCAAGTTTTGTTCGTAAATTTCTTCTTCGTATTCTTCACACCTACTTATTTCTTATTATATTTACACTTCATCAGGTGCATAAAGTGTTGAAGGAGTACACATGTAAGCTGACACTTTTCCGTGTGGTACATTAAAAAGTTAGTTTTAGTAAAATAAAGAAGTAGTAAAGAAAGTCTGGGCATATTTATATTTATCTAAGGAACTACTTTCAAATATTTAAGCATTAAGCATTTAGATCAAAAGGTTTTTAAGATCATGAGGAACACATTTAGTCGTGTCTTTTTACACTTTTAACTGTTAACATTTTCTCCTTTGACACAAATGAGATAAACCTAACACACTAAACCTAACAGAAGGTAACACCTTGAAAGCGTGTGGGTTTCTCACTGACCTTTACCTGCTGGTCAGAATTAGCCGTGGTCTTGCTAAAACACCACAGTGTGTGAAAATTTAGCTCTAGAAGTGCTACTGAATCAGCAGGTGTTATAGATGACCAGATCGACAAGTGGTTCAAAAAAACACCAGCGGAAAATGCAGTGACTCAGTTTGAAGTTATTTTTTGATGATGAATAAAGTCCTAAAAGCTAATGTCTATACAAGTTATGCATGGAAAATGTGGACATATTTGAATAAGCATTAACATGACAACATTTTCCACAGGAAGCCAAAGGTTCAAGAGGACAGGGAGATATGCTGCAGACACTGCGGTAAGCCGGCCCTGGAAAACCCCTGGAGGCCAACCACTGGGTCATCAACCTCAGGTAATATGCTGTATAAATGCACAAATTAATTTAGAATCATTTTATACACTCTTATCTGCACAGAATAAAGAAGGCATATACTCGTGCAGAAGCTTGCAGAAACACCAACTTGGTGGCAGTAAGTTGCAGATTTTGCCTTGGATGCATTGACATTTTACGTAGTTCAGAGGAATGGATGCCCGCAACAGGATGTAAATGTTGTGTATCTCTCAAAGAGCTAAAAGCAATCTAAAGTAGAGATGGTGGCCGTTGCCTCCCTTCCTCTGACAGCAGTAAAAGAAAGGATTGTAGACAGTGGAAAAAAAATCGTCTTTTGAAATGCAAAATTCATGCATCTATCAGTTGAACTTGATTCCTGTCAAATCTGTCAGCCAGGATTTCCCATGAAATGGTTATTTAATTTTATTTTACATTTACATATGTACATTTATGCCTTTAGCAGATGCTTTTATCCAAAGCGACTACGATAGAGGAATGAAAGCAATTCCTCACAAGGCCAACAATATTTATATTTATAGTGAATGCAAGGTTTATTCACTCTTGGAAGGAAATGTTCTAAATAATACCTTAAAGTGTTCTGTCAGGTGCTTCATATATAGAAGCTTTTAGAGGTTCCCATCATGGGATCATTTTATGGATTTAGTTTTAATTAATTATTTTTGTTTTAAACTTTATGAATTAAACAGATCGTACCTTTTCACTAGATTAAAATGGAAATAATCTGTTAAACAGTTATTATACATTATGATTGTAAAACATGTATTGTACAATAATTCAAAACATTTCTATATAGAGGGTATGCATCAACGTCACTTTCCCGCTGGAACGCGCTCCCTTAGCTGGACTGAGTGGTAAAAGAACCTGCTGCGTGACTGGATTTAATAGGGGAAACGGCAAAAACGCAAATAAAACAAACGATTACACTAAAGGTTGGGCTCGAAAGTGTTTCTTACAACTTGTCAAATAAACTTAATCCATGGATACTGACATGCAGCCAGGAGTCGTGTTTCCTGACATTTATATGTGCCTGATTTTGACGCCGGGGAAATTCATAAAGCAAATCTGCCTGTGAATATTTTATATAACTACAATATAAGTAGGTTTAAATCCGAGTAATCACTTATATCAATGTTTTATATATAGTCATATTGTCCAGCCCTAAAACTTGTATAGTTGTTGTCAGTGTTTATTTAAAAACACACAATTATGCAGAATATAAGATAGTAAATATTTAATTGTTCAGTTGTCAACACAATATATAACAATACAATATATACGGTATGATTTTACCTCAAAATCCAACAATTCGACACAAAATGATAACTGCAAATCCATGTTTCTCTGCCTGGAGTCCAGCTGTTTCTGTGAATTGCAGTGATCCATTTGCTTCTTTTTTCTGTAGCTTTCGGAAGTTTTTAAATATATACCTCAGGTTTTGTGTCAAAGCTGTTTGTACAGTCAATCACAAAGCTCTTTCCCGTTTTGGATGTGTTTTGTGTGTTTTTTGCGGCATTCACGCTGAAAATCAATGCTGCCGCTCAGTCTTTGTGCCACTCAGTGGGCGTAAGCGCAGTCATAACGGTCGACGGTGACGTCACATGCATACCCTCTATACAACCTCTTTGACATAAAGCATACTATGATATATATATATCATTCTCTATCTCAAACATTACAGCATTAGCAATGCCATAGGTTCGACTTTCAGGGAATGCATGACTTGTTGTAAGTCACATTGGACAAAAGTGTCTCCCAGAAGCAAAAATGTAAATAAATGCAAGGATCTAGCATTATAAATGAGTTAAAATGCTAAAATGACTTTGTAGAACACATACAGTGGCCTTAGAAATTATTTGGGCACAAAAATTCAGCATGAAACAGAAGTTGTGATAGTCTGTTTTCCCTATTGTGCCGTATATCCAAGTGAAACAGCTTTTGTAGGGCGGGACTTGATTTTGTCCATGAGGAATTGATTGGATGGTTGTTTGCTAATAGGTGGGTTCGACTGTGCAGACCGATTGGTGTATGACATCAAAGTACCTCGAGAGTGATTCGAAAGCATACAGAGCCGTTTTCTCTCTAATCGCTCAGAACTGTGAAAGCGATTAGACAGATTAACAGAGCAAACGGCTCTGTTTGCTTTCGAATCACTCTCGAGGTACTTTGATGTCATACACCAATCGGTCTGCACAGTCGAACCCACCTATTAGCAAACAACAACCATTGCGGTCTGTTTGTAAACACTACATTTAAATTTGACCCCTCCTCACAGGCAGAACACTGGCAGAAGCGCAAGCCCTCTCCCCTGACCTGATACTACCTGTGGGAAGATCAGTAATGAGCTATTTTGCAAATATTGTGTTTATAATACATAAATAGCATTTTTGTGTATATGAAAGAACAGTTACACTAGGCTCTTTAGTTTAGCCATCTTCAGTCTAGCACGCTAATAATTACGCGTCATCATAAAAACATTATTAGAATGCATAATAATCTGAATCGAGTTGCAGATATCATTGTGATTGGCTAGGGTGACACACTTGCTGCATGTCCAAAGGTTGCAGCCAAGAAATGTCCCGAGCACAGGAAGAAAAGAATAAATTACAGGCGAAGGACAATAGCTATGTTTCCAACCACCCATTTTTAGGGGATATCGCATTTAAAAAAAACAAAATCAAAAAAAACAAAACACTTGGAAACACCAAGGTGCACATAAAAACATATGCGTTTGCAGTTGAAGAATTTTTCATCCGATAAGATGACATGTGAATAAACTATGATGGGAACATTTACCGAATAAATCCCTCGGTGTGCCACAAAAAAACTTTCGTGATTTTACCTCAGTAGTGGATGTGATTGGATAACTGGACTAACCAGCGCGCCACTTTCATTGCCGCATCTCAAATGTTGGCTTGATCATTCTGAAATGCCTAAGCCAAAGTCTGTCATCAGAATGATTTGGTACAGTGTCTCACACGTTTGCATTCCCAAACACTAGGCATCCGAACGCAAGATAACACAACAGCTTTCATTGCGTTTCATCTGCGCTCTGAGATGCAAGTCATTTATGATGTAGGAAAAAAGCCACAATGGCTTGCACAATTGCGGCAACTTATAATACTACAGTACATTGTGCCAATTTCCAAGGAAGTGACGATTTTGTTCTCTTGAACAAATGGGATGGAAACAACATTTTATTTGCAAATGTTTTATGTGCAATGTCGGGGAAGGTAACTTTTAAAAGTAATGCACTAAATATTGCATTAATCCATAAAAACGCAATTAGTTACTTTTTTATGGAGTAATGCAATATATAGTACATTGTGCCAATTTCCAAGGAAGTGACGATTTTGTTCTCTTGAACAAATGGGATGGAAACAACATTTTATTTGCAAATGTTTTATGTGCAATGTCGGGGAAGGTAACTTTTAAAAGTAATGCACTAAATATTGCATTAATCCATAAAAACGCAATTAGTTACTTTTTTATGGAGTAATGCAATATTTAGTACATTGTGCCAATTTCCAAGGAAGTGACGATTTTGTTCTCTTGAACAAATGGGATGGAAACAACATTTTATTTGCAAATGTTTTATGTGCAATGTCGGGGAAGGTAACTTTTAAAAGTAATGCACTAAATATTGCATTAATCCATAAAAACGCAATTAGTTACTTTTTTATGGAGTAATGCAATATTTAGTACATTGTGCCAATTTCCAAGGAAGTGACGATTTTGTTCTCTTGAACAAATGGGATGGAAACAACATTTTATTTGCAAATGTTTTATGTGCAATGTCGGGGAAGGTAACTTTTAAAAGTAATGCACTAAATATTGCATTACTCCATAAAAAAGTAACTAATTGCGTTTTTATGGAAAATTACATTACATTGCATTACATTACATTTTCTCATCTAGGCTAGGCTTGCTTGTTTGTTTTTAATAATAAAACATACATCTTGGCAAATGTAAAGACATTTTTATAACAAAAGTTAAATAAATAAGTCTCAGCCTGAAGGAAATGTAAATTCATGCCTGTACACTAGAGGGCGCAGCTCAAACAGACCTTTCAGCTGTGCTGATGAAAATAGGAAACAGGAGAAGAAAGTTTAGCTCTCTTACTTAAAGGTGCAGTATGTAATAGTTATGTCTGCTAGAGGTCGCCAGAAGCCTATTCAAAACAAAGGCGTAGCTTGATGACGCCAAGTTTGAGAGTGGAATCTTGGGACATGTGGTCTCCACCTCAACGGATGGTGCAAAAGAATAGGGATAGGACACGGGAAAAAAATCATGTTCATGGATGCGATTATTAATGTTACTGTAGTATGAAGCAGAGCAGGACCGAGTGTTGTGGGAGCTGAACGAGGCCGCTGGAGCGATTGCGCAACACACGCCTCACGAGCAGAGGAACTTTTATTATGACACAGTCGCCGGCACCCCTTCCGCTTTTCCGGTCATGAGTATGAGGTAACGCAGCTCTGTTTAACATATTAGATACATTTGAGTGTGTTGAAAATTATGTTATAACGTTACTCTGTGCGTTCACCTAGCTGCTGCTGTGGCTTATGTGTTCAAACAAAATAAAACCGGAAACCGAGGGTAACGCAGGTATGACGCAATTGACAGGCGACTCCTCACACGTCCCGGAGCCTTGGTTAAAATTGCAATTTTCTCACGATTTACAAATAGTTGGAAACATTTGGGATATTGTAAGTACTCAAGTGAACAAAATATATAACACTGGCCTAGTGGTTTTTGGATATTTTACTGCAAAATTATTACATATTGCACCTTTAAGCAATAAAAAAAAGTGAAACAAATGTGATCTAAATGTTTATCTTATCCAAAGTCATTTTTTCTTATTAGTATGGTAGAATTGGATCATCGAAGGTCAGCAGCAAAGACATTGGTTAATAAAGTGAGATTAAATACGTAAAGTATAGTTGAGTTATTTGACATTTCAGGTTTGCATAATGTTCTGAGTTTGCATTTGACTGTTATTCATTTTGAGGAATACTGAATGTGTTTTGTGAGATGAGTAGCTGCCCGCTCATATTTAGTCTAGAACTACAATAACCTTCATGTTCACACACAACGCCTCTGCACTTACTACTGATTTCTCTCAACATGGCGACAGGAGAGCTGTTAGTCAACACATGGGAAATCAAAGTAACTTGTGTTACTTATTTGGAAAAGTAACTCAGATATTTTGCTGTAAATTTAAAAGTAATTTGTTACTTTACTAGTTACTTGAAAAAAGTAATCTGATTAATCTGAAAAGTAACTTGTGTTACCCCCAGCACTAATTATTTAAAAAGTCACAAATCAAAACTGAAAATTCTTATTGTATCAAATATAAAGATATATAAATATAACATATAATAAAAATATCTCACTTACACAAAAACAGGTTCAGTATTCATAAAAATTAATAAAAACAGTGAAATGCAAACTCAGAATATTATGTAAACCTGCAATACTTAAATGTTAAATTACACAAATATACTTTATGTATTTAATCTCACTTTACCAAAGTGTTAGTTCACCCAAAAATGAAAATCTTGTCATTAATTACTCACCCTCATGTTGTTCTACACCCATAAGACCTTCGTTCATCTTCAGAACACAAATTAAGATATTTTTTGATAAAATCCGAGAGTTTTCTGATCTCCCTATATACAGCAACGTCATAACCAATTTCAAGGCCCAGAAAGATAGTAAAGACATCGTTAAAATAGTCCATGTGACTGCAGTGGTTCAACCTTAATGTTATGAAGTGACAAGAATACTTTTTGTGGTCAAAAACAAAACAAAAATAACGACTTTATTCAACAAATTCGTCTCTCCCCGTCTCTCCTCTGCTACTCTATTTTCATTGCAGCTTCCAGGTTCTATGTCTGAACGGCGGCTCAGTATTGGCCGACGCTGTTCACGTGAGCAGCACGACGCATGTGTGTGATGCTGATGCAGGAGCCGGCCAATAATGAGCCAGCGTTCGGACGTAAACACAGAAACGCAGCACTGCGCCAACTGCTTAACAGACTGACAGGGAAGAGGAAAAACTGCTGAATAAAGTCGATATTTTTGTTTTGTTTTTGCGCACAAAAACTGTTCTCGTCGCTTCATAACATTAAGGTTGAACCACTGTAGTCACGTTGACTATTTTAACGATGTTTTTACTACTTTTCTTTACACCGAATGTTATAATTTTGTTGCTTTCATAAGGATATAGGATAAAAAAAAAAGCCTATCAGATTTCATCAAAATATCTTTGTGTTCCAAAGATGAACAAAGGTCTTGCAGGGTTGGAACGACATGAGGGTGAGTAATTAATGACAGAAATTTCATTTTTGGGTGAACTAACCCTTTAACCAACATCTTTGCTGCTGACCTTTGATGATCCAATTCAGCCATACTTATAAGCAAAAATTACTTTAGTTAAACATCACATTTGTTTCTTTTTTTATATTATTCAATATGTATATATTTTTAATTGCTAAAGAGAGTTGAACTTTCTTCAACTGTGTTCTATTTTCTTGGCCCTGAACAGATGAGAAAACATAAAGCAAAAGTAATGTAATGCATTACTTTTCATAAAAAGTAACACAATTAGTTACTTTTTTAGGGAGTAACTCAATATTGTAACACATTCCTTTTAAAAGTAACTTTTCCCAACACTGCAATTAATACACTTGCTTTTATAATGCATTTATTTTTACAGTTTTTCAACTTGATAAAGTATTCAGAATTAAGACAAAAAGTATTCAGACTTATCAGACATTAATGCAATGAGCTACACCTGTGGTTAATCTGCTAGGACAAATGTGTGAACTTGAAGGGAAATTACTTCATACATCTGTTAAAAAAAAACATCACATTGAAACCAGTTGGTTAAATGTTAGTTGAAAGTAAAGTTGAAACTAAGTTAGTTCTGAGAAATGCTCTTGCATCATTTGTTTTCAAATGCAGCTTGGCAGCTAATGCAATGACGGTCTTGCATTGCAAGTGACTAAACTGTCCAAATATTTTTTAGAAGTCACTGTGAAGTCAAAATAGTGGCTGTGCTTTGTCCTAGTTCACATAGAGTTCTCATTGTACAAAGACAGAACCAAATGACCCCTTACCTGCTAAACCGGGGTGTAAAGCTGTGCGCGAGAGAAAACTGTGGCTTCTGAATCGTGGTGCATCAGCACAGTCCTGTGGTTGGTTGGCTCTGTGCTCCATGGTGGTTTGTATACAGTACCAAAAGAGAAGTGTTGACTTGTTCTTTTTTTTGTTCATCCAAATTGGGGTTAGAGCGCTTTTTATGTGTGCGAGCATGTGTGCACGTCGGAGCTTTTTGGAGTGAGAATGATAGTTACACATGGTATCTTTAAGAAACTATGTAATTTCGACTGTATTTAGAAAATCACCGACATGTGGGTAGTTTTAGTTTAAAATATACATAAATGTATATTTCGATGAATTAAAAGGTGAAGTGGATATTTTAGGCAATGCAGCTTTTTAACACCTTGTAGCTTTTTTGCAATTAACTGAAATTGTCCTGAGGGTTTTTTTTTTCTAATGTAGTCTCTTATTTATTAGCAATTGCTTGTCTAATAATTATTAATTATTTAGTTTTAAGTAGTTTTAGAAGAAAAGCATGTCAATATTTCACATTTCCTTCAACTTCCATGAAAATATTTGTTGCGTAACCTACAAATGTGCTTCATATGACTCATTCAACTTGACAACATTAGGTTACGCCAACTCAAATCATTTTAAAGTCATTTTAGGGTACCAGCTGCACAGTTTTCAAATTGTCCAGATGGGTTTTGGTTTTATTAAAATAATTCAGTCTGGCACATTGTATGATGTCACCTATTCAAACAGCAAACTTGTGCTGTAAAGGCGCAAGTTTCTGCAGCAGTTTATGTTACTGTGCTGCATCCTGGGGTATGTGGGAATGCGTGGGTGTTTATATGTGTGAATACAATGTCTGTCATGCGCATGTATGTTTGCTTTTGTTTCACACATGACTTTTGTGTTTGATTTTTTTTCAGCATGCTCTGAAGTATGAGCTTACACAACCTTGCAAGTGTCCATATGATTATCACAAATGCTCTCTTCGTGAATATAAAGACAGAAAGTGTTAACCATGCTTTTTTTTCACACTTTGAGCTGTACAGGGGAGGATGTGGTGTGTGTATGTATATATGAGTGTGTGTGTGGACAGGGAGAGCAATAAACTAGGCCGCACACCAAGTTGCCACAGGATGTGTTTATCTAAAATTGGGCCCCTCGGCTGCGCACAACCAATGCTCAGATGTCACTTTATTTTTGACCATAAATCACTTTTAATCTTGCTCTTTTTTACGCTTGATATAAAATAAACATTGGATTATTATTTGAACAGAACTGGTTTTAATTTCTTTCCGATGAAGATTTCTTAACAAGAAGCCATTATTTTAGAAAACTCGTTATGTTTTGTGTGTGTGTGTGTATATATTTTCAACTAGTCTCCTCAAATCAGACATTACTATGTCAAGATATTTCTCTCAATCATCATTCATACAGTTAATACCATTGATTTCTATTTTGTTTAACCATGTAAGGATATTAGAAACAACAATTATATATAGTGAGGTCCTCATCGTTTTCCCTCCCTTCATTTAAACATGGAAATTAGAGAACAGAAAACAAAAATGCACCTAAAACAATTATAATAAAAAGAAAATATACCAAAGTCTGATAGCAGTACCAATGAAAACATATATTTTGCATCTTCTAATTTAATATGTGATATTATCATCACAGCAGTTACACTAAACAGATCTCGAGCTGCTTGCACATTCGCAGGCTTCTTAAACAGAATGCATTTTAAACAGAATTTGAGATGAAAATTCATAAGAAGTACTTATGAAATGTACAGAAGCCTTGAAAGGCCATGCATTTTTCTTGTAAGAAAGTTGTGCATCATATTTCTCTGGCCAGCTGCAAACAATTTAATCAGTTTCTTTCAAACATTGTGCAGACATCTCAAGTTGGCTGGAAATTAGATTGACCACATGTTCAGAATCACTATAGTATCGATAATGCTGATAAAGCTGTGGTCTTCTCAAGTTATATATAAAGTCAGATTTCCTTATGTTCAGTGAAACACACATGATGCTCACCTGGAAATGTTCATGCAACATTAGAGGGACCAACCAAATAGCCTACTAAGAAATGTCTAAATGGTAATGTTTGTATTAAATTAGAAAATGCAATATATTTGTATATATTTTTATTATTATTATAAATGTTTTAGGTGATTTTTGTTTTCTGTAATAAACCAGTTAAATTATTTTGGTAACACTTTACAATAAGGTTCCATTTGTTAATGTTAGTTAATACATTATTACAGTGTTTATTAATCTTTGTTAACGTTAGTTCATAAAATATACAATTATTAATTGATACAGTAGTTCATATTAGCTCCTCAGATCCATTAAATAATATTAACAGATACAACTTTTGATTTTAATAATGTATTAGTACATGTTGAAATTATTTGCTTTTTCATTGTTTGTTCATTTTAACTAATGTAGTGTAATGTTATCAAATGGAGCCTTATTTAAATGTGTTACCATTATTTTTATTATTAAGTCTCCTTTCAGTTTCGCACGTGGTTAACTGGTGTTTTTAACAGGATGGAACAATCATTGCAAGCAGCGCGTTAGACAACACTTGGACAATTTTTAACACATTTGAGCAGATATGAGGGGCCAAAGAGCTGACCAACTTCAGACCAAAATAACCCTGCTTTCGTGTCAAGTGCTAAAACTGTTTTTGCCTCAGTGGCCATGATATGTTGAGAGTTTTAGTCAATAGGTCGCCATTTCTGTCCTATAAGAACATGCACAGACAACAAGCATATCTTTGAACTAAAAACTTACACTACCATTCAAGTTTGGGGTCAGTAAGATTTTTGGTTAACACTTTATTTTACAGTGTCATTGTTACACATGTTACATGTAGTTATTGTAGTAATAATTATAAATTAAATATAATTACATGCAACTAACCCTAAACCAAACCCTCACCCTAACCCTATAGTAAGAACATGTAGTTAATTATAAATACTCAGTACATAAATGTATAATTACACTGACACTTTAAAATAAAGTGTAACCGATTTTTGTTTGATGTTTTGAAATAAATTACTACTTTTATTGAGAAAGGATGGCTTAAATTGTTCAAAAGCAACAGTTAAGACATTTATAATGTTACAAAAGATTTCTTTTTCAAACAAATGCTGTTCTTTTGAACTTTCTATTCATAATAAAATCCTTTTCACAAAAATATTAAACTGTTTTTTAAGAAGTAATGTTTCTTGAGCAGCAAATCAGCACATTTGAATGATTTCTGAAGGATCATGTGACACTTAAGACTGAATTATGCTGAAAATTCAGCTGTTATAACATGAATACATTGTAATAATATTTCATAATATTACTGTTTTTATCTTATTTTGTATCATATAAATGCAGCCATGGTGAGCAGAAGAGACTTTGTTCAAAAACATTTTAAACATCTTACCGACCCCAAACTTTTGAATGGTAGCGTAAGTTTTGCTTAAGTGCTAAAAAACAAAAAATGTTAAATGGACTCTGAAGATTATATGTAAACTGAGCCACATATGACTGTTCAAACCTCTTTGCCTGTGGTTTTCTTCTGAAATGAAACTGCATTAAAAAGATTGTCCACTGATAACAGAGAAGTGTTCTATTTCTAGTCCTCTTGTTCACCAGTTATTCACTTACTGTTGTTCTGTTATCACCCGTTGGCAGGTTCAGGGGATATGGCGTTCAGGTGTAAGTTCTGTGGCCGAGGTGGACGGGACAGGCGATCTCTGCGCTCACTCAGGAGGGGTGTCGGGGGAGAGAAACCTTACCAGTGCAAACAGTGTAGCAAGAGGTTCAGCCTTAAACACCAGCTGGACACACATCTCCGGGTCCACACAGGTACATCCAACCCTATACCCATGAGCAGAGCTGCAGAGTTTGAGCTCCAGCCTGGATGTTTCTAGTGATCCTGAACACTTGAAGATTGGCTGGTTCAGGTGTGTTTAATTAGGGCTGGAGCTGAACTTTGATGGAAGGTGGCACTTTAGCAGCAGGATTGGTCAAACCTCATTTAGATAAAAATCTCACTTTCTGAGAAATCGAACATTGTGTTTCACCGTATCAAGATTAGATCTGTAATCTGAATCAGTGTTATTTTAGTAGCATCGAGATAATAGCTTTAGGTCTTTATTTTCATTTTAATACTTTTAGTTTTAATTAACAATAACAGTTTATATTTCATTGATTTCAGGTTAGGGATTTTTGAACATCATGTTAAAATGAAACCTTCAGCTCAGCTCTTTCTCCTTGTCTCTCTTCCAGGTGAAAAACCTTTTGAGTGTCGGCTGTGCGGCCAACGTTCTCGTGACTATTCGGCTATGATCAAACACCTGCGCACTCACGGCGGCGCCACACCCTACCAGTGCACCCTGTGTCTGGAGTTTTGTAGCAGCCTGGCAGCCATGCAGAAACACCTGAAGAATCACCCCACGCAGGACTTCCCTCCGGACTGGAGCCTGAACAGCACATACCTGTACAACTGCCACACTTGACCATGCAAATACTGGACATTTGAGTCCAGGGGGATACATTGTGTAGATATGGAACATTTATTACAGTTTTGTTATTTTTAATACTTTTATGAATCTATTTTTAAGTCATTTTACAAATATAATATATATTTAAGTTACATACAAGGGACATTTATGCCAATGATGGATGTTTTCTTTGAAAATGTCTAGTTAGGTGAATATTGCACCCACCAATTAAGATAAAGTAGAGTGTAATTTGCCAATGCTTATTTTCGCTGTGAAGTATCACAATAGCATACAAAATACATGTTTATTTATTGAGCTGGTGAAATCTGAAACATTTATCTAAGCACTCACTATGTGATCTAGTTACACACTGTATACAATCTTTTAATAAAAGCATTATGATTAAAACAGAAATAATTTGTTGTGTTTTTTTTGTTTTTTTAATGCTTCCATGTCTGGAAGTATGCAAAATAACCTACATGGAAGCATATGAAGAGTAGACAGTAGGCCTATATTTTTAATAAAATTTTCTGAGCAGCTGATTGGTTCTCTTAAAGGTAACCACATTGGGCAATCGATCTGTTTGTTCTATCTACGTATTTATTTCCGTTCTGAACCAGCTCAACTCAGTGCAGCGTGCCATGGGACTTTTCCTAGCCCTTCTCCTTCCCCAGCACCACCTGTCTAAATCTGCTAGGAGATTCTCCCTACTTTCCTCGCAGCAGCTCGCATTCTATTCACTGTATTTATGTGCATGTTTCGGCAGAAGCCTTAAAGGGTTAGTTCACCCAAAAATGGAAATTCTGTCATTAATTACTCACCCTCATGTCGTTCCACACCCATAAGACCTTCGTTCATCTTCAGAACACAAATTAAGATATTTTTGATAAAATCCGATGGCTCAGTGTGGCCTCCATTGACAGCAAGATAATTGACACTTTCAGATTCCCAGAAAGGTACTAAAGACATATTTAAAAAAGGTCATGTGACTACAGTGATTCAACCTGAATGTTATAAAGCGACTAAAATACTTTTTGTGCACCCAAAAAACAAAATAACGACTTTTCAACATTATCTAGTGATGGGTAATTTCAAAACACCGCTTCATGAAGCTTCGAAGCTTTACGAATCTTTGGTTTCGAATCAGTGGTTCGGAGCGTGTATCAAACTGCCAAAGTCACGTGAACTATTGACATTTCGAAACACTTATGACTTAACGAAGCCTCGTTTACTGAAATCATGTGATTTTGGTGCTCTGAACCACTGATTTGAAACAAAAGATTTGTAAAGCTTCGAAGCTTCATGAAGCAGTGTTTTGAAATCGGCCATCACTGTATATTGTTAAAAAGTTATTTTGTTTTTTGTCACACAAAAAGTATTCCCGTCGCTTTATAACATTATTGCCTTAATGAAAATTATATGTCTGCTGCTCTTACGGCAGTTTTATTGATAATTTACTACATAGAAGCTTTTTATTTTAAAACCTGTCATAATTGTTGTAAATGAGAATGAGAAAAATATTCATTTATTTCTATCATGACGACTCTCGGAATAGATATAAACAGCATTTATTGATAAGAATGGAAAGTACATAAGTTTACTATTGGCATCTGCTACACAGCTGCTGACATGGGTTAAAGGGTTAGTTCACCCAAAAATTTAAATTCTGTCATCAATTACTCACCCTCATGTCGTTCCACACCCGTAAGACCTTCATCTTCGGAACACAAATTAAGATATTTTTGATGAAATCCGATGGCTCAGTGAGGTCTGCATTGACAGCAAGATAATTAAAATTTTTCTCAATTGATTTGACACATTTCTCCAAAGTAATGTAACTGCTCTCAAAACAGTTAACACAGTGATCTAAACACACTCTTACCTTAGCCAAGCAGTTCAACTTTACTGCAAAATAAAGCACTGCATTGTTTTCTAGTAATGCATTTATTAAAAGTAAATACTAACATCAAAACTACAGGCGTATTGTCTATTGATTTTAGAACATTTTCAGCTGTAGATGTACAAATACACTAATGAAAATACAGGTTTATTGTAATGTTTTTTCAGCAGGTTTTGTTATATGGGTCTTTAAGCAAATAAAATTTCAAAATGGTATTTTTTTTTTAAATCTTTAAAAACTGATGTAGTGCATATTTTTGAGCCATGAACAATAAGTCTAAACAAGTTTCAGCTGTTACATAACATTTCAGTGTTTAATTTCTTTCTTTTTTTTTTTTTCTTTTTTTACTTTTTTTGTCAGTTGGCACAACCAAATATTTGTAAATACAGTATATCTACCCATACATGAAATGAGCTTTTTATCAGTATTTCAAAGATATCTACAACCCTTTTCACTTGGCCACAATGATCTATTGGGTCCTCTGGATGTTGCATACAGTATCAGGCTTAACATTATTACCTTGTCAGTTGATAATAAAATATTTGCAGTTGTGCCACCCTGACATTTGAGAATATACAAATTGCTGAGCAAAAGTTTTTCAATTATCTCAACAACTTTAAAACTACAGATATTTATAAAATGTGTTTATATAACATTATGCCAAAGTAATTTTATCTTGAATTTCTTATAAACAAAAATAAAATTTGGGTGCTGAATCCAAAATCCCCCATACGCTCAGATAGGGCTCCCCGGGTCCAGGATTAAGAACCACTGAATTAGGGTATTTCATTTGAAATCCACCTCTCCTCCACCCCTTCCACCCTGCTGTCCACTTTCACTATGTCCATGTCTTCTTAGAATTTCTCCTCTTGCTCTTTCCACTACATCAATGCCCTCCACTGTACTCAGCTCTTCTCCAGTCCTCCTTTTTTTACTTCTTCCTCTCTCCTCATATATGATCTCCTTCTATATGTTCCACTCTTCCTTTCCTTCTCATTACACCCTTTCCTCTACCCAAACAACCACCTTTACACTTACACCTCTTTATTTTCCTCTTCTCTTGCATATTTTCTTGCTCTATGTATACTTTCCCTTTTAATAGTTTCCCCTATTACATAATGCAATTATGATAAATGTGTAAACAGATAGGAAAACTGAATTTCCTGTGTTGTGTGTATTATTAATCAAGCAGATATCAGTTTGGGGCTAACTGAAAACACACCAAGTGCATTTGATAATATGACAAATTCCAGAGTTTTGTTTGTTGTGTTTGGACAAATGGTACATAAATGTTTGGGAATTGTGTAAACCCAATAAAAAAAGCTGTGATCCTTTTTTCCTGATTTATTAAAGTTGTGGTTGGATGTATTAACTATTATGAAAACATTTGAGAACTTTGTGCATAGTATTTTGAGAAAATGATTTACATGATTTGCAATTTGTGTGAAATGAATGAAAACGAATCACTGTGTGAACTGTTTTGAGAACAGTGATCCGAGTTTGGAGAAATGTGTCAAATCGATTTAGAAAACACTCTCCGATGCCCAGAAAACTACAAAAGACATATTTAGAACAGTTCATGTGATTACAGTGGTACAACCTTAATGGTGAAAATGCTTAATGGTGTAGTTGCGGCATCAACCAGCAGGGGCTGTCAAGCAGGTCAAATAATACACAGAGAGAAGTTAGTCTCTTAACTGGCAAAAAAACATTGTGTGGTTGCAACGGCGGGTGGAATGTGACCTCTTTGTTGGCGACGAGATCCTTTACCATTAGAACGCCACCTTGATGATTATCATAGCTTACTGCAACTCTGTACATCAAAAAATAACCATGGGTTTCACCAACAATATGGAAATATTTTTTCAAGTGTTATAAAATGTACTGGAATAATGTTTTGTGTGTGTGAGTGTGTGTGAAATATATTTATTTATTCTGTTTAAAACAGCATAGACAAGAATTTCTAGAAAAATATTGCATACTTCTTTGTGGAAACTATTGGTCTCCACACTATTATCATGTTTATTCTGAACAGCATTGGTTTTCAGCGTGAATGCCGCGAAAAACACACAAATCACATCCAAAACGGGAAAGAGCTTTGTGACTTACTGTACAAATAGCTTTGACACAAAATCTGAGGTATTTTTACAGACTGCTGAAAGCTACAGAAAAAAAGAAGCCAATAGGTCGCTGCAATTCACAGAAACAACTGGACTCAGGCAGAGAAACAAGGATTTGCAGTTATCATTTTGTCAAAATGTGGGATTTTGGGGAAAATCATACCCTATATATTGTATTTTTATATATTGTGTTGACAACTCATCAATTAAATACCATTGTATAGCCTATTCTGCAGTTTTTAACCCTTTGATGCACAAGCTATGAAAACCCCTTCTAATGCACAACATGGGTCAAAAATGACCCGTATTCATTTCCTATGTAATTTCAATCATGACTGAGTGTTTCTTTGCTGAATCTTTAAAAGAAATGTATTTTATCATTTATTTCAGGTAATCCTTAAATATCTTGTTTTTGATTTTCAAAAATCATTATGCACATTTTTTTTTCTTACTTTATAAACAAACACAGTTTTTGTATTTCTACATCAATTTTACACACATGGGTCAAAAATGACCCATATAGAAACCTTTGTGAATTTTCGCAAGTAGGAACATATTTACTGCAGACTGCCACACATTTCAAGTCCCAACATGGCTGCTTTTGTATATTTGATGGATGAAAGTCATATTATATTTCATATAATAGGTTATATATTATATTTCTTAATTTTTATTTTTTTGTCATAAACCAATGCTACTGGTCACCTTTTACATCTATCAGTGTTCCTGAAAAGTAACATTTTAAACAAGGTTGCTGTCCAACAGTGAAAATATATAATAAGTGTATCGATCAACGGTTTGATGTGTATTTGAAAATATTCTTGTGCTTTTGATTTTCTTTATCTAGAGTGTTAGCGGCTGGTCCTCAACAGAACTGAGGTGGATGATGACATCACTGTAAAAAAAGCTGAAAGTATGCTTTGCACACAGTCAAACGCAATTTAAATGCGTATGTGCAACCTGCACATACAAAGTTACAGAAATCCGGCAGAAATTATAAAAGTTACAAAACATCTGTATGCTGACCCTCACTTAAAAAGTGAAGTATACATTGGCCTTTAGAAAGGTAATGACACAAAAAAAAAAAATCATTAAAAAAGAAAGGAAAAATTAAAATAAGGAGTTGTTTATTGAGTAATACCTGGAATAATGAATGATGAAATTAATTTATTGTAATATATGCGATATAGAAAATAACTCATTCAGGTCACTTTAGACCCATGTTGTATATGTCCAAAACTGTTACTTTTCAGGAGCACTGACAGACTTAAAGGGTGAACAATTGCATTGATTTATGACAAAAAAAAATTAAAATTATGAAATATATAGCCTAATATATTAAATATAATAAGACTTACATCCATCAAATATACAAAAGTAGCCTTGTTAAGATGTGAAATGTGTGGCAGATGAACAGTTGTCTGCAATAAATATGTTCCTACTTGCAAAAATGTGCACATATTAAAGATTTCTATATGGGTCATTTTTGACCCATGTGTGTAAAATTGATGTAGAAACTGTGTTTGTTTATAAAGAAAGAAAAAAAAATAAACAATTATTTGTAGAAAATCAAAAACAAGATATTTAATGAATACCTGGAATAAATAAATGACAAAATACATTTCTTTCAAAGATTCAGCAAAGAAACACTCAACCATTATTGAAATAACATAGAAAATGAATACGGGTCATTTTTGACCCATGTTGTGCATTAGAAGGGTAGTGATACAAAAATTATTTTTATTCAAAAAAAAAGAAAAATGAAAATGAGAATTTGTGATGATCAAAAACAAGTTAATTGAGGAATACCTGGAATACTGAACGATGAAATTAATTTATAGCAAAGATATAGAAAATAAAAACTCAGCCGGGTCATTTTTGACCCATGTTGTGCATCAAAGGGTTAAAATAAACACTGACAAAAACTATACAAGTTTTAGGGCTGGACGATATGACGAAATATATAACATTGATATAAGTAATCACTCCGATTTAGACCTTCCTATACTATACTGTATTTATATAAAGCATTCACATGCAGCTACATTTGCTTTATGTGTTTCTCCGGCGTCGAAATCAGGCACATGTCAGGAAACACGGCAGAGTTGACAAATTTCACGAAAATCGTGTATAATGACACAGACTTTTTCATCATTCGTACGTGATATTTTAGCTTCAGAAAAATCCATTAGAACTTTGGCTAATATTCTATCAAGGTTCTCTCAAAATTATGAACAAATGTTCTTTCAAATCTGGTCTTTAATAACATCATCAAAACATTAGCACACACACACACACAAGTTTATTTAGCCTGTACATCATGATTTATTCATGGAACCTTTTGCTTTTAGCTAGACTTTTGTCTAATGATTTTAAGCCTACAACTTTTTCAGGTGGTTCAGAAAACATTCAAAAGTAACATTTCCATACTTGGGAAATATAATAGACACAATTCCAAAATGATAAAACATTTCCTTAATGTTTTCATAACCAAGAAAAACGTTTTGAACGTTCTGAGAACATTCCGAAATAACGTTTTCATAACTTAATGGTATAAAACAACCCAAGTTGGGTTGAAAATGGAAAAACCCAGCGATTGGGTTGTTTTGACCCAGCAGTTGGGTTAAATGTTTGCCCAACCTGCTGGGTAGTTTATTTAACCCAACAATTTTTTTACAAATTACTATGTCTGGCTTAAAATGAACCCAAAATAGGTTGGAAATTAAAAATCAGACTCATAATTACTAGAGGCAACAATAATAATAAAAAAGATGAGCATTTATTAATAAGCAATTTAATAAATGTTTATTGTTTAAATATTATTCAAAAAAAGTATTAATAAATGTTTGTTTATTAAACATATTAATAAATGTTAATTTCCAACATATTTGGGGTTCATTTTAAGCAAGAAATACAGTAATTTTTAAACAATATTTGGGTTAAATGAAACTACCCAGCAGGTTGGGCAAACATTTAACCCAGCCACTGGGTTAAAACAACCCAATCGCTGGGTTTGTCCATTTTCAACCCAACTTGGGTTGTTTTTAACCCAGCATTTTTTAGAGTGTAACGTTTTGGAGCTCTCTCTGAAAGTTCGGAGAACACAAGTTGTAATTGTGAGTTCCAAGAGGACGTCAACGCTTTTTACTGGTCAGAATCTGGTAATTACGGTAATTTCGACATGGCGTGAACGCACCTAAAGTGGAGCGTTACAATCACACTCATAACAACTACAAAGAATCGCATTCGTTGACTTCTGACGCTCGCTCCTCCTGGATGTTGTGGATAGGGAAAGTACATGCTCCTGGTGGTTTCACAGTGTCGTCTTCTTGATCGTCCACATCCAATTTCCAGTTAACACTCTCTTTGAGAGATTCCTGGAGTTCTACTCCCACTTGCAAAGTCTGTAGGTGGTGCGCATCTTGCGCGCTGCACGGCGGAAGAGGCACCGGATATGTTCTGTGGAACCGTCTCAGGTCGACTCGGAACGCCCCTTTCTCCAATGTCATGCACGGCTCAAAGCGGGCTCCCCATTCGATCTCAGTCTCAATGTAGGACGTCTTTGCTTGGCACATCATTCCTGTCAAAACAAAGTTGTCAAACGATCCGAGAAAGCATTATGTCTTATTATAGTAACGTTAAGTTTAACCACAAGATGGCACTATACCGTAATAAATCACATCACTGGAGCTGTCTCCACTTCAGTAGTTTTTATTTAATGTTTGAGAATATTATGATTATTTTATTATATTAGGCTACTTCATTTATTTGAAATCATTAATCATTAAATTGTAACATTACTCTCATGATAATTCATCACACATCCATCCACCCAAATTCTCATTACCTGATTTTTTTTTTAAATGGTAATTCTCATTTTCTGTAACCAGTATTGACTAAAACTACTGAAATAAAGCTGAAATAAAATATCAAGATTAGATGACAAAGCTTAAAAAAACTAAACTAAACTGAAATAAGTTGAAGTTGAAGTAAAACTAATAAAAAAGGTAACAAAATTACTAAATCTGAATGAAAGCTTATATAAAAATAAAAGTTAATTTAAAATAGTAATACATACTCTAATAGTACATAAATACATATAGCCTATTTATAGTAGTACAACAAATACTTACTACTTTACCACTACCCAAATATGTTCTTGACAAGTTTCTGTAAGATTCACAAATGTGCCAATTGGCAATGTTTCATTTTTGTAACATTTAATTTGTTGTTCCTATACCATAGCGCTTTAATAATTTGCTTGGTTTCAAACTCCCCACTGCTCAACTTCTCTGTGGGCTATATGTTTGTAAAGACACCTGTGGCTTCCACAATGCCCTCCAAGATGACAATAATCTCAAACTGTTGCTTCCGCAGCTGCTCCGGCCCAACTTCCCAGAAAGGACTGCTGGAATCAATGGTGTGCTGAATGACCTGTGGCTCCACCAGGAACAGACGGTCAGAGCCGCTCTCGTAGCCCAGGTCGATCTCAGACTGCTCCAGCGGGAGGAATTCCCCCTCCGACGTCTGCCGAGACTTGATGAGTTTAGCACGCACTTTGGCATCCACCATGTGGCTCTCTCGCAGGTCGCCGAGACGGAACATAAGGCAGAGACGGTCATCACGGTTGGCCACAACACAAGTCCGACTGAAAAGAAGTGTTTCGGCGCGTTTCTTGGGGCGTGAAATTTTGACGAACATGCAGCCCACCATGAGGGCATCGATCATAGATCCCACAATGCACTGCGCCATGACCAAAAACACACCTTCGTAGCAGCGTGGCGAGACCGTACGCGCGCCATAACCGATAGTCCTCTGTGTTTCCACCGAGAAGAGCAGCGCTGACACAAATCCATCTACGTTGGGGTAGCACACGTCAGTGTCAGCGGGAACTTCAAGATCTCCACGCAGGAATGCATTTAGAGAATAAAGCCCTGCAAATATAAACCAGGTGACTGCATAGCACATCATGAACACGAAGAGAAACCATCTATACTGAAGGTCCACAAATGAAGTGAAGATGTCAGCCAGGAAGCGTTCTCTCTCGGCCATGTATGCCAAGTCTACACGACACTTCCCATCTTTGGAGACGTAGCGGCACTGCTCGCGAAGCTCCGGGGGGTAAGTAGGAGTCTGCGCGTTCTCGTTCTCAATTAGCTTGTTGCGTGCTTTAGAACTGCACTCCACATCCCGTACAGGAGTGCCGAGGGCACTGCGGGATGGGGTGCTGCACAGAGGACTAGTGCATTGGCTTGCCATGTTGGGAACGCTTAGAGCATGGCGGCAGCATGGACGAACGTTCGCCTCACGTAAGGAACAACGCCTCATCGTCTCCAGCTCAGCCTCGGTGGGGGCGCAGATAGAAGTTCTCTGGTCGCGGACATACCCACGCTGTGGGCTGTATGGCAAATCTGTGGTGCTCTTGTGGCGGCGCATGGACACGCATGGATTGGAAGCCTGACTTGTCATGATGTCCGGCAAAGGAAGGGGATTTCCACCTGTTGAATACGGTTGATTATTGCTCTGAGGGAGTATCTGAAAAAAGAACATGATGACATTAATATTTTTAGTGGAAAATGTCACTGTAGCAACTTTTATCATTGCACTGGAGTTTTGGAGAATTCAGTCAATTTTTTTTATATTATACAAAGTTTAAATGATTCAAAGCATGAAGAGGCTTCAACCATGATGTGTTCATTGACATCAAAGGATGTTTATTCTCTTGGATCTTGTGGCCAATTGCCAGTATTGGGAGTAAGGCATTACATGTTCTCCGTCCTTGAAGCGCTCTCTCTCTCTCTCTCTTAGTGTTAGCCTGGCACCGGTCCAGGTGTTTTTTCAAGTGCTATTTCTAGAAATTTCCCACAGTGCTGCACATAGATTGCAAAATTGCTTGACTATTACAATCTTGTCCTTTTCTCTGAAAATAATGGGAGTCCATTATGTCCATCTCACAATGTAGAATCTGTCTCTGCAGTCATCTCAACCATCGAATTCCAGCAGCAGGAAATAGACATATATTTTTCCCACTGATTTTTTTGTCTTGCGGTGTTGGTAAAAATATAAAACTAACACCACTTAATTTCGGGTTAAAATGTGTTGTTGTAACGTGCGTTACTGAGATTGTAACGAGTATAATATTACCCAAATTTTATTAGTAATGCGTTATGTTATTTCGTTACAGCAAAGAGTAATATATTATTGTAATATTATTACTTTTGTAATGCGTTACTACCAACACTGATTATCAGTCATGAAGGTCCTTAATTTAATTTGTTCACTGCACAAAATTATTACTTGCAATATAAAGTTAAGACTTGTAATATAGCAAACAAGCCATTTTTGTGTATCATTTTTGTTGAGCTTGTCCACTTTCGCCCACTTCTAGAGGTAGTCGAAAACGCATTCGACCGGACTGCTTTTGTAGTGTAAACGCTCATGTGGTTGAATGTGTTCGAACAGTCACTAAAGATGCCTACTCTCCACCTATGGACTTGAAGGGTTAGTTCACCCAAAAATGTAAATTCTGTCATTAATTACTCACCCTCATATCGTTCCACACCTGTAAGATCCTTGTTCATCTTCGGAACACAAATTAACATATTTTTGCAATTTAAACCACCACTTTCAAGGTCCAGAAAGGTACTAAAAACAGAATGCTGGCTCAGTATTGGCCTGCCCATGCGTCAGCATCACACACATGCATCGTGCTGCTCATGAACACAGCCTCGGCCAATACTGAGCCAGCATTCTGATGTAGAACCTGGAAGCGCTGGACGTAAACAGAATGACACAGAAGAGAAGATATTGTAGAATAAAGTTGTTATTTTTGTTTTGTTTTTGCATACAAAAAGTATTCTCGTCGCTTCATAAAATTAAGGTTGAACCACTGTAGTTGCATGGACTATTTTAATGATGTCTTTAATACCTTTTTGAACCTTGAAAGTGGTGGTTAAATTGCAGTCTATGGACGAGTCATATACCTCTCAGATTTCCTCAAGAATATCTTAATTTGTGTTCCGAAGATGAAAGAAGATCTTACCGGTTTGGAACAACATGAGGGTGAGTAATTAATGACAGAATTTTTATTTTTGGGTGAACTATCTCTTTGATGCGTAAACATCACGGAAAGTGCGCTAGCCAGATGGGATTTAAGCTTTGTCAGGTGAAGATCCAAGTTTGATTTGAAGACGAAAAACGTACAAAGCACAATGTTCTTTCACCATTCCTTGCTCTGTATGTTTTTTTGTCGTCTCCGGGCGAGTTCATGTGTAAATTGCAAGAGCTTATTTTGTCCATTAGATAGAAAAATCTGAAGAAAAAAAAATATATATATACATACATTTATCCGCCCATGGAACCTCCCTTTGAAGAAATCAGGACAGAAGTGGTTGAAAAGTGGACAAAAGAGACGGAGTAAAATACCATGTGTAAACAGGTATGTGTTTCCCTTGTTTACTTGTGATCCGATCGACCAAAATGTATCTTTATACCAGGTGTAAACAGAGCCTATGTTTCACTTAGTGCTCCACAAAAGACTGAAAAAAGATTTTGAATGACTCAAAGGGATAGTTCACCCAAAAATTCCAAAAAAAAACTGTTTGGAACATAAATAATGACAATCTAATAATAATAATAACAATCTTTCTTTCTACAGTTTTCACAAAAGTTAATAGTTTGAAAACTAAATTTTACCCCGTTGACTTTCATTTTATGAAAAAAGGGACATTTTTACTGAGAAATATCTTAATTCCTTCTTTCCACAGAAGAAAGTCATACAGGTTTGGAGCGACGTCAGAGTGAGTAAATGATGACAGAATTGTCATTTAATTTGAACCATCCCTTTAAGAATGAGTAAATAATGACAACAGCTGAAAGTGATGTTTCATTATGAGAGAGTGTTGACCCACTGTGGGAGTGTACATCTGGTGGTGTATTCCATCTCCAGGTTTGCTCAGCACAACAAAGCTGGATTTGGGCTTTAGATTGTTGATTGTTGCTGGTCTGGTCCTGGCATCACCTGAGGTCCCTCTGCCATCTGTGACAGGAGCGCTTCTGTCCTGTCCACTCAGCATGATTCTGAATATGGCACTACTTTTTGCTAAGGAAGTGAATCTGGTTCCAAAACCTAGCCAAAAAGAAGAGATTGTCATATGTTTCTCTATTGTATGAAATAATGTTAATGTACATACAATTTCACTGTTTAAGTGCAATTAATTGCTAGAGAAATACTTACATTTTACAAAATTTTTATTTTTTTTTTTAAATAAATGTTTGTCAAATGATTTATAAAGGAAAATATAGGCACTGGACGCGAACCAAGAAGGATGGGCTTATAGGAAGCGGTCAGACAGCTCTAAGCTTCTTCATCTGCTTGATCAGCAGGATCGAGTCTTATTTCCTATCAGGAAACAGGCATTAATATGCTTACATGAGCCTCCAATAACCTTTACCCTGATGACAAAGGCATACCAAAGGTTTAACTTGTGATTGCTTGCGTTTTTTAGTAGTTTTGCAGGTTACTGAACTGATAAATGCTGCCGAGGCTGCATTTTTTTTTTATTTTTTTTTATTTTTTTTTATGATGACTGCTAAAAGGCAAAAACCTACATCAATAAAATTCTACCAAATTTTCACTGCAATGGTGGTACAGAAGCACTTCTGAAGTGGCATTTAGGTGTCTTTACGCTCAGAGGTGGGATAAATGCATTTACATAGCCACTGCAACTGTATACTTTAACATTTACTTTATTTTTTAGTAAAATGACTTCTGTACTTCTGTATCATCTTGTTTTCAAAAGATGTATCAAAATTAAGCAAATTTATGCTTTAAAATACCCTCCAATGCAGTCAGAAAAATCTTATTTTCCCTTTAGATTAAGTTTATTTTTCTGACCCCACTGACAGACTTTTTTTTCTTGTTTTAAGCACAATCTCAATTTTGATGATTATTTATTATTATTTTTTTTTTTCAGAAATCAAGACTTAAATGTACCTTGATTTAAGATTTAAAAAGCAAGACAAAAACTTGACTAAGAACTTTTGGTCCCACTTTATATCAGGTGGCCTTAACTACTCATTTAAATTAATCATTTGATACAATGCACTTATTGTGTACATACATATTGTTTTACATTGTACTTATATTTAAAAAAATGATCTGCATGTAATTACATTTATAATTACACTGTTGACCCATCCCTTACACCTTGACCCACCCTTAAACCTACCCATACCACCAAACCTGTCCTTAACCTTACCCATATCCCACCTCAATAGCAGCAAAAGTGTTTTGCAATTCAACATGAACCCAATAAGTAGTCCACATTGTACTTATTTTTTTTTATGTAAGTAAAGGTAAGTGGATAAGTGATAAAGTGGAGCCAAACTTTTTTTTTTTTGCAGTGATCAATCAAAAACATATTCTATGCTCCTTGGCATAAAAAAAAAGCTGGAAAATATGTTTAAACAAATGTCTTGTTCTGAAAAATAAATAACAACATAGTATCCTAACGCGACGCCGCGACAGGCCTAGACTATAAGATAAAAGGTATCTGAAAGTGACCTTGGACAATTCACCTCAGATAATGAAAATAAATAAATGGGCACAAGAACGTTCAAACCGTCAACTCGTTGTGAACAAACAAGTGTATTCTATGACAAAGATGGTTTCAGTCACGCAGGATGTACTTTAATGTTTAAACTGTGTAATATTTATGAATTTTATCACTCATCCATTTTCTTGTGACTGCGCTGCGCTTCCCAAGAGAGGCCGCCCTCTTGCTCTTCTGGTTGGCTGTAGTTTTTCATTGATTTTAACAGACAAACTGCGAGTCGATATAATCTTATTGCATCGCGTTTGGTTAACACGGCTAAAGTAAAATAGAGAATTTTATGTAGGCTAGCTGTTTTTCCTCATCAAAGAAAAATACACGAAGAGTTTGTCTTACCTAAGTAGTGTGATTCCAGCAACAGCACTGGACATTGGGCAGCAGGCCTCACAAGCAAGAACTGAGAACATCCTAGATGGCTCGACTGTGGACATCAAAGTTAATCGTGATCAGCTTATCTTAATCCAGGTGTCTCAACAGGCTAAACCAGAGACAGATCAGTAATGTCATATCGCCCTTGGAATCCATATCATGAACATGATTAGCTCTCTATCAGATTATAAACTGTTTTGAGACTGAAAAACAAGATGAAAATATGACAGCATTTGATGTTAATAAGTTAAGAGAAAAATATCTTGTATAAAGATATTTTTATGCATTGACTGACAAGGAAGGTGCTTTTCCATTGCTTTATAAGTTCACAACTCCTCCTCCCTTTTCAACTCGCATCTGGTTATCTAGACAGAGCAGTCTAGTTCAGACATCACGTCAAGGAATCGTAGCCTACACATCAGCGTAAATGACTTCAAAAAAGTGTACAGATGGTAAATTCTGGGATTCTACTCCGCATAAATGTCAGTTATGTGGCACTAAATATCCCATCCATCCAGGTAAGTTTCGTCTCTTATAGGCTATTTACATGTAAACAGGATGAGAATTATATAAAGGTAATTTTCGTGGCGCAGCTTGATAAATAGTTTCTAACGCAGTCAATTATCAAAAAGACTTTCAAATAAAACATTCGAGTTTTATATGAAATATTTGTGCTGTAGCCTACAAATATAGGCTATACGCTAATAAAGTGGTAGGTATAGCTACTGTTATCTACAAAACTGATCGCTGCGGTGGTGGTTGGTTACGTTCATAAAGATAACTCGTCTTCTGTAAAAGAAGCTATAGTGACCGACGAACATTTATAATCGTTTTAAACTTTGTAAAACCACTGAAGCATACTTGTTTGAAAAAATAATAACAATAATACATTTACTGATAGTTCTGTTTTGACGGCAGGTTACGAATTTACTGAAAACTGCGGTTGGTCTGACGAGCAACACCAAGTCGGCGTTTCTCACAGACCTTGCAGGGATGGAACATTTAACGATGGAGGTCACATTAAATGCCAAAATTGTCGTTCTTGCATGACGACAGAGTTTTTTGCATGCAACACCACAACTGATACCATCTGCTGTAAACAAGGGTACATTTTACTTTATTATTATTTTTTAACATTTATTGTTTACTACTAGTTTTGTCTGTAGCCTAGCCTATTGTTTTTGTTGTTGTTGTTTTACCTACACTAAGACAGACTGAATTTATCTTATCGAGAAGACTATTGCTAATTAAAGTTTTGAAAATCGAAAGCGAGTCCTACGGTATCGTTTTGATTAAGTAGCCCGTGCATACCAAACATTAGCCTAATAGAGCTTTAATTCTGCGTGTCTCTTTTATGGGTCATTCATGGTATGCGGTAACATTTTGGCTTCATAAGTGTTGGAAAAAAAGGTTCATGATTTTAGCATTCTACCAAAATAGTGACATGTTTATTTATTAGGAATACATATTGGTCAAGCTCAGAGACTCAAAAAAATAATAATTATAGGTAGATTGTTCAGACACTGGCCATGAAAATATTCCACCCTGTTAGGGACATATACATAGTCATCACAACATGTTAATAATGTAAATGTTAAACAATAATGAGCTTTTCTTGGATAGTATATGTCCTTTTTGCCATCTTAGTATTTTTTATTCTTGAAACAATAACAAAACAATATTTGATGAATAGAATATGTCTTGATTATTAAGAACAGGTACTTTTTTGTGCCCATTTTTGCCAATAGGATGGCAAATAACTTTTTTTTTTTGCTCAAAAACATATATATATATGCTGTTAGTGCTCCTCACCTCACAAAATAAGACAAAAGTATGCCAAATATTTAACGTTGCTGTTAAATTATTATTTAAAATTACTTGTCTAACAGGGTGGAAAGGAGCATAACAGGGTGGAACACCAGTGTTAACAGGTTCTAACAGTG
>RJVU01021895.1:279701-294872 GCA_003731715.1 Anabarilius grahami | reverse complement strand
GACAAACATTCTCCATAATATAGCCTAACAGGGCGGAACTTTGAGGGTGGGACAAGTAGGATAACATTTCAAAAACTAAAAAAAGTTAGGAGTGAGAGTTGAAGCTAACCTCAGCTTGTACAGTTGAATTCCAGCAGGAAAAAGAAATTATGTCACTTCTTGAAAATGGTCTCATTGAAATTGCAGTCGGTTTTGGAAGGTGAGAAAGTACATACTAACAGGGTGGAAAATGACTTCAGGGACACGGTAATTAACGAAAATTCTAAAAAAAATAACTATATTTTCACATGATTCATATGTATGATTAGAAACAGTTTAGCCTAGTCTATAACATAATTTAAAAATATTTTGAGGTTTTTATCATTTCATGGTTTATATTTCTTGTGAAAGTTGATTACTTTGCACTGAGGACATGATCAAATTGAATGCATACATCAATAAAAAGGTGTGTAAAATACAAAATAGTTTTTAAAAAATCTATTATCTCTGTTTAAGTGATAAAGAAGACCTAAATATACAATTTAAGCCATTTCTTAAAAATATGTGACTCATTTTATAAATAATATGAGTAAATAAATCATTGAGACAGTAAAAGTCACTGCATAACAGGAATGACCCTTATAATGTTTGACATAGCCTGTATGTTTATGATCTTTTTTTTTTTTTTTGCAGGGAGCAGATTTTCAATGGAAAATGCATCACTCAGCTGTTGCCGACCACAGTAATAACAGTAATAAATATTGTTATATTAACTTTTCTTCGAGTTAGCTCTCCCTTTGTCCAACAGTGCTCTCTCATCTAAAGCAGAAAGATGTTAAATGAGCTCAAATGAAAGCTTGATACATGCCATTATCATAGTGTAAATTGTTTTTCTTTTTTTTAGACTGTGATGAGTATGACTTCCATAATAACTGACTCGGTTGGCAGCTCTCCAACACCCCATCAAAGTCTGCCTCAAACCCCCTCTCAAACCTCCTTTCAAACCTCCTCTTCTGCCATAAATTTGGCAGGTATTGTTTTGCATTTGTCTTTATTTCTACAACAGTTTATCATACAAAAGTTGAGATTTTTTAAAATGTTTTTGAAAGAAATATACTCACCCAGACTGCATTTATGTGATCAAAAATACCAAATTATTATTATTTTAACTGTAGTCTTCAGTGTCACATGATCTTTGAGAAATTTTAATATAATGATTTGCAGCTCAAGAAACATTTCTTATGAGTGTTGAAAACAGTTTTTGTGGAAACCCTGATACATGTTTTTTTTTTCCAGGATTATTTAATGAATAGAACGTTCTAAAGAACAGCATTTAGTTGAAATAGAACTTTTTTGTAACAATGTAAAATTCTTTGCTGTCACTTTCAATCACTTCAATGCATGCTTGCTGAATTAAAGTATTAATTTAAAAATGTAAAAAAAAATGAATACTTACTGAACCCAAACTTTTGAACAGCAGAGTACATATTTACAGTATATCAGTATTCAGTGCTTGGTGTTGATCTGCATCTATGTCTAGTCTACATGTAGCCTTTTCAATACAAACACACACCATGAGAGAAAGAAAAATAGAATATGCTGGATTCAGTGTTAAACAAAAGCAAATTTGATGTTTGTTTGTTTTTTCTTGTGCATCTTTTGCAGGGATCTATGTATTTTTAGGGATTTTATTCACTCTCACTCTGCTATGTCTGTTCTTGGTTATCAAGAGGAGGAGGACTAAACATTTCAATGAAGGTCAGTTGCAGGAAGAAACATTTGGAGGTTATCCTGAAGTTAAATAAATATTAGTCATGTCTGACTGAGGCTGATCAAATATAAATTTAAATTATCACCATAAAGACTTTCATTGCATTGCCAAATGCAAAATCAGTATCCATTCCACAGTTTATTCCTTACACAAACAAAGAAATAAAATAAACAAACAAGTAAACGATTGATGTAATATGATGTTAAAACTCAACTTTAAATCCTTAAAGCTGAAAAGTGAGTAATTAGTTTTAGATACTGATATACAGAGACAAATACAAATAGAAGTAAGCCATTCATAAACTGATTCCTCTAAGACGTGTTCTCTCAAAACATGTTTTGTCTGTTTTGGGCATGACTGTTTTGTTTATATATATATATATATAATGTGGGCGAGTGTTTTGTAAACTTGTATGAAACAGCAATCCCTTTTTGTAAACCTATTGGTGATTGCAGTGGTAGTACAGCAATTACACACTTCACAGTTTTAGGAAAAAGGAAGGTTCAATAGGGTTCAATAGAATGCTATTGACTCAATTTTAAAGGGTTAGTTCACCCAAAAATTTAAATTCAGTCAGTAATTACTCATCCTTATATCGTTTCAAACCCGTAAGACCTTCATTCGTCTTCAGAACACACATCTTTTTGATGAAATCTGAGAGCTTTTTTCCATTGACAGCTACACAACTACCACTTTGATGCTTCAAAACGTTCATAAAGAGATCGTAAAACTAATCCAAATGAATTGAGCGGTCACTTTATATCATGAACAGATTAAATTTAAGCTTTTATTCATATATATACATTCATCAACACACACATTAGTTGTGGTAAACGGAAGCTCAAGCATGTTTGCTTGACTCGTGCGAGAACCAATGAGGTTTATTCTCGTGTTACGCAGAACATTTGAGCTTCAAGAACCAATGAGGTTCATGTTTGAGCTTCAAGAACCAATGAGGTTCATTCTCGTGTTACGCAGCACGTTTGAGCTTCAAGAACCAATGAGGTTCATTCATATATATATATATAAATCTTTAAAGTAATTCTACTCAATTCTCACATTCTATCGAGTTAAGGTCCTTTGCCTTTGTAGGGCAGAAAACTAATCCATTGAGTGATTTAGTCTGAAGAGGCTTGATCACTTTATATGATGAACAGATTGAATTTAGGCTTTTATTCACATACAAACATTGATCAGTGAACATAAACAGAAGCTTAACCGAACCTGCTTGACGCACAGGAACAAACCTCTTCCGGAAGCTCAAACGTGCTGCGTAACACACGAGAATGAACCTCATTGGTTCTTAAAACTCAAACGTGCTGCGTAACACACGAGAATGAACCTCATTGGTTCTTAAAGCTCAAACGTTCTGCGTAACACACGAGAATGAACCTCATTGGTTCTTGAAGCTCAAATGTGCTGCGTAACACACGAGAATGAACCTCATTGGTTCTTGAAGCTCAAACGTGCTGCGTAACATGAGAATGAACCTCATTGGTTCTTGAAGCTCAAACATGCTGCGTAACACACATGAATGAACCTCATTGGTTCTTGAAGCTCAAACGTGCTGCGTAACACGAGAATGAACCTCATTGGTTCTTGAAGCTCAAACGTGCTGCGTAACACACGAGAATGAACCTCATTGGTTCTTGAAGCTCAAACGTGCTGCGTAACACACGAGAATGAACCTCATTGGTTCTTGAAGCTCAAACGTGCTGCGTAACACACGAGAATGAACCTCATTGGTTCTTGAACCTCAAACGTGCTGCGTAACACACGAGAATGAACCTCATTGGTTCTTGAAGCTCAAATGTGCTGCGTAACATGAGAATGAACCTCATCGGTTCTTGAAGCTCAAACGTGCTGCGTAACACACGAGAATGAACCTCATTGGTTCTTGAAGCTCAAACGTGCTGCGTAACACATGAGAAAGAACCTCATTGGTTCTTGAAGCTCAATCGTGCTGCGTAACACACGAGAATGAACCTCATTGGTTCTTGAAGCTCAAACGTGCTGCGTAACACACGAGAATGAACCTCATTGGTTCTTGAAGCTCAAACGTGCTGCGTAACACATGAGAATGAACCTCATTGGTTCTTGAAGCTCAAACGTGCTGCGTAACACACGAGAATGAACCTCATTGGTTCTTGAAGCTCAAACGTGCTGTGTAACACACATGAATGAACCTCATTGGTTCTTGAAGCTCAAACGTGCTGCGTAACACACATGAATGAACCTCATTGGTTCTTGAAGCTCAAACGTGCTGCGTAACACGAGAATGAACCTCATTGGTTCTTGAAGCTCAAACATGAACCTCATTCATGAACTTTGTGAAGAATCAAAGTGGTAGTTGTGTAGCTGTCAATGGGGGGACAGAAAGCTCTCAGATTTCATCAAAAAGATCTTCATTTTTGTTCCAAATATGGACAAAAGTCTTGCAGGTGTGGAACAACATGAGAGCGAGTATTAATGAAATAATTTCCATTTTTGGGTGAACTAACTCTTTAAAAAACCCTAAAATAGTTCTATATAAAGATAAATTAAAATACTTTCATGTTAAAGGTTTTTTTTTTTTAGTATTACATTATTGCAATTGCTACATCACAAAGTCTTAAGTGCTACTATGAAGGAATATGTATTTCACAAGATTAAAGGAAGGGAATAACAAGAATTTCTCACATTTAACAGAATTTCAAAAATGTTGTAATGGAGCTGATCTGGAAAGCCTGTCCAAAAAGGAAATTGACAGATATGAACAGACCGTCTCTTACAACATAATCAAAGAAAGCGACAATGATCTCATGACTGGATCGGCGTATCTGTTAGGTGAGTATATGAAAACAAACTAACTTTGATTTGACCCTAGATGAAACCACTGAGGTGTTCACACAGTAAATTTCCTTTGGAGAAGGTGGGGATTTTCCATAAACACCTCCTTTGGCAACTCTATTCTGATAGTCCACACTCTACTAATATTAAGTAACTTTGCAAATACATGTTAACTAGCAGCCATTACCAGTCATTCTGTTGACTATAAGTAACTTTGCAAGTACATTTCACCTTATTCTACTAACCCTAACTCTAACATAATAAATGAATGGGTTAGTTGACATGTAGTTGCAAAGTAGTTAATGTCTAAAGTGAACTATCAAAATAAAGTGTAACCCCTAATTTCATTTCTATTCATAGCTCCTGAGGTCCAGGGTAAGCCTTTGAAAACCGTGCTGAACAACCTGGATGTTCTTGAGGAGCTTGTGCTGGTATTAGACCCGGACATCTCTGGCGCTAAGAATACACGTCACCTTGCCGCTCAGTGCTCTTTTTCCTTTGCCTGGATCAATTATGCATACTCCATGAAGGATCACAAAAGTCCCCTCGTCGCTGTTTTGGAGGGTGTTGTCACCAAGAACCCAGACTGGACCGTCGGACACCTCGCTGAGCTGTTAACTACTATCGGTCGCAATGATGCCCTGGAGATTTTGGCAAAGCTCCATGGTGGTGTTGAAGAATAATTAATGTGGTATTTTAAGAAAAAAAAGCAGTATTATACTTCTCTATATTGTATTGTTTACAATAAGCCATATTTCAAAAACGCTGTTGGACATTGTTGATATTTGAAATCAACCCAAACAAACCCACCCCTCTCTTCATTGCTCCGCCTCCAAAACTCACTCACCAATCCTAACCACCCTGCTCTGAGTCTGTCTCGAACCCCGGCACGATCGCTGCTGGCAGGTGAGGCGAGTGCACTAACAACAATGCTAAACACTGCATTCTCTATCGGTCATCAGTGTGCAGTGGTTTACCTCTCACTATCTGGCCACTGTTACACACGCAATGCGAGAGTGGATGTCTGTTTACCACAGCTGACGCGCAACAAAATAATGCTTCACGAAAAATAAAGCACAGATGCTGAACGAACGACAAGAAAACACAAAAAATTAATGTACACTACACAAGAGTAAATACAAACAAGAGTTCGTTGTTAGTCGCCTACAGCACAGCAGCTCCAGACAATCAATGACAATCAATGACACCCAGTGTTACTCACGTGTGGAGCAGGATCAAAGCAGCCTCCGCATCTGTTTTCAGGCCTTTCCGCTTAGCTCTCTCCAGCGCTGGAAAGCTTTTCTAATATTAAAGCGCTTGCCCAGTCATAAACTTTCATTCCAGTGATATTCTTTTGAGCTCTTTTGTATTGTCTCTCATCTCTCTTTCTGCAGTTTTTCTTCAAATCTCCCTCTTGCTCATTCTGTCTCCTCGACCGTCATACGCCCCCTAATGCTGATTGGTTGCACGTTTGTTGTTGGTGTCGGCCGACTAACTTCCAAGCAGTGTTTTTGAAATATGCCTTAACCCCCCTTTAACACACTCTCATTGCAATTTGTAATTATTTCACACTTTGATGAAATCTTAAAATAGTTTATGTTACACTCATAAAAATGATTCTGTGGCGAAGTAAATACTACAGAAAAAAAACAAATGTAATTTCTACATGAAAAAGTTAGTTCAGGCAAGAATTGAAAAAACAAAGTAAATGCTATATTAGTACTCAATTTAAGCTTGCATAAATTAATTTTATAGCTTTAAGTTTAACTTTTCTGATGCTGGTGTTCCCATCATGAATAATTAATGAGGTTAATTTTGTTGTTGTTGCTGTTTTCCATCTGTATTTACACAGTTTTATCATTGCTTTTGTCGTTAGGTTTAGTAACGTGCGATTTTGTGACATCAGGAGTTCATTTTCTACTCACAATGACACATTCATGCTCAAAAATTATCTATCAAATGTTACCGTCATTGTGTATTGTGTACTACAAGTATTGAAGTCACTGTGTTCAACTCTGTGCATTACTTCTATTATGTAGATATGGTGTCTACACTATATCTATTGTATTATTTACATAATAAGCATACATAAAGCATACACCTCAAAAGCATGGTTTAATTCAATGTTATATTATTTGAATAAAAAAGGTAATTTTGTTAAATTTACTTAATTTAGTTAGATTTTACTTAATTATATTTAATTTCACAAATAGAATGAAGTAATATTTACTTAATTTCTTTATGAATGTTAAGTTCAACAGTAAGTAGATTTTACTTGATAATAACAGGTACATTGTTCCGAGCAGTAGAAGTAAAATTTACTTAAAATGTGTTATCATCAAGTAAATCCTACAAGTTTTTTTTTTTTCAGTGTATATAGATTGTTATATTTTTTGTGCATTTAACTCCAGTATTCAAAGACAAGTTGTGAAGCATACAATGTTTGTACATGGCGCATTGCATGTGAACATCTAGAGTTGTTTTGACTGAAAACTGCATACATAGCATAATGGGTAACAGATGTGTGGCTGCAGTTTATATGGAAGCTTTTAGAATCAAACAAGAAAAGGAAATCCCCCCCCACACCCTCCTCCCTTCTAGTTTCCGAAATCTTCACTCTAGAAATCTGTTTCACTCCAATTTATCAGTCTATAGGTTTAGTTTCAACAGCATGCCAATTAATATTTCACATTTTGGCTTTTCATTAAATTACTACTCCAATTCCTAAAATAGAGTCATTTAAAAAGCATTATAGATATAGTGAATATGATAGAATTGTTGTCGAACTAATATTTCAAGTTTTGACATCATAAAGTTAATTTCTTGACAGGATTTGGCCACAAACAATATATTTAGTTATTAGTGATGCACAATTGATGCTTTTGTATGTTCATCTCAAAGACCACAACAAATCTTGAACTTTGTTCAAACATTGTACATCTTTATTAAGCAAAAACATTATAAATAAAAAAGTGCATAGAAAAATTAAACAGGTTTAGAAATATGTATACAACTATTTACAAACTTGGGGGTCGTTTGTACAAGGTAGCAAAGACTTTTTAATTTTTTTTAATTTTTTTTTAATTTTTAAGTCTTTCAACACAACGTTGTTGTTGTTTTTTTAAAATAACCTACACAAGAACAGACAGATTTTTCTTTTCCCAAGAAGCTCTGGGATACGCATCATCACAGAAGGTCCTGACTAGTGCTTTGCATCCTTCATTGCACACAAGCCAACTCTGCATGACAGAACAGACCAAGCAAATCTAGTTTTGCATTAGTATTACTTAAAGTTGTCTGAACAGCTTGAGGTAGAATCCTTGCAAGTCTGGGGTGGTTTGATTAAAATCTGAGATCCACTAAATTTCAGGTTCTTGATGAAGATGTCCACCTCACACAGAACGCACGAAACGAAGAAAAAGGAGGAGACGATAACATGATTTCGGGGGAGGGAACTGCTCCTTTGAGGAAGCCAAATAAAAGCAGACATATAAAACAAACAGCTGGCTCAAAACATCACCTCCCATAAAAGGCCACATTGCAAGAACTCGTCCTCAATGTTCAAGTTAAAAAAGGAAAGAAAATGGGGAAAAGGATTAAAAAAAAGAACAAAAAGAAAGAAAAAAAAACCCTGAAGAAAACTCCGATAAGACCTTGGTCACATACAAAAAGCACAGACCTATGGGTATAAACTCCCATAAAAGACAAACAGGAATAAATAGAACGCTCCTACAGTCCGAACAATCTTTTATACGATGAACGATGGCACCAGCTTGATTTTTCCTACATGAAGATGATAAACAACTCCAAATCTTTCAAGGAAAATTAAGGTGCCGAGTGCCACCATCTGCTGAAAAACTTTCAATAACTCTTCTATAAATATATATAGATTCTGTAAGTCAACAGTATACATCGGTCCTACATCTATAGGACACTTTAAGCAGTAAATGTAGAGCTCCAATTGTATGTGCAATTGTGGCAAAAAATGATTTTATTGCAGGAACAATCCACGACGTCATCACACCTTTAAAAGCTGTGACGCAATGAGGATGCGGTTAGTCACGATTAGCTTAAGTAGTGTCCTCTACTACGCGATGAAAAGAAACACCAATATACATCTACGCTCTCCAGGCATGATTTTGTTTCGACACAAGGCTCTCAAGAGGTATAAAAAAAAGCACAAACATGCTAAAACGTTGCTCTTTGAATATTCGGAATGGGGTTTGAACACACCATGGACATATATGGGCATATTGTTAGAAAGCAAGTCTGGTTTCGCTATTTTAGTACTGGTTTTCCAAAAAGACATGAAACAGGAAGTATGTAGTTTCCCCTTTAGGACTTATGTTTGACTTAGCACCATGGAGGTCATCAAGTTTAAAAACCACCTATACAGTTCTAGACCAAAAACAGAAAGTGTTTTGAGATGCCTATAAAAATACAATGAAAAATAAATTATCGAAAAGAAAATGTTAAAAATAAAAGCCTTTGAGAAGATTATAGGGGTTTTCAAGCGAAAAACCTGTCACGGATTAGAAGACCACTAGGACACTTCAACAACGTATCAGTGAAACACAACAGAACGCGTCCGTTACCGACTGCCATGCGCAAAAGGAGTGGATACTGAGTTATACCGAGGGGTTTACAATGTTGTCCTGAGCAGTGCGAGTCTTTCTCAGTTAAAATAAAAACGACAGATGCAGATCTGAATTAATACGTTCACATCATTTCATTGGTAATGTGCATGTTTTTACAGAGTATCTTCACTGCCTCTAAGCTTTTACAAACTACGTGGTCCGATTCTGTTCAGATCTTGAGAATCCAGCACTTTAGGTTTGGCTCGAAGTAGAAGAAAAAGGACGTTTGAGATTTAAAAGTCAGTTACAGGAACAGAATGCTCTGAAATCTTGGCAGCGGCCATTTCTATTCAGCTTTTAAAAAGCAAAAAACGCCTACAGGAATAATTTAAAAGTAGTCACAATTTTGCTGCAAAATATACAACGACTCTTTTGTGCCGCTTTTTTTTTTTGCTGCTNTTGAACTGGTTTAAAAAAAAAAAAAAAACTGCTATGACTGAGACCAGGATTCTTTTCAAAAACACTACTATTCTGATAAAACATTTAGCGAACCACAAAGGATGCTATGTACATGAAAGGCCATGATGTTTCCACACATAAACCAATCATGCGTCATCTGCTTTACTGGACTGAATGGTCTATGGGTCGGCAGGAATTATGATTCAAGGACAATGGCTCCACAACAGCTGTTTAAAAGTTAATGGCCCTTTTAAACTAAAGGACTTTCAAATTGAAGAGGTGACTCTGTAAGCTCTGAAACCCTCTGCTTGGACCCCCTTTACCTATCAAGCCTCGGCCCAGTGTTTTTACCCGTCTAGCTCCATTGTCACAGCAACTTTTCTATCACTCATCCTCAGTTTAAGAAGCGTCGACAGCGCTTGGCTCCACAGTTGCAGCCAAGCTTGTTGCTGGCATCTTCAATGGGGAACTTGTAGTCATAGGTCAGCTCTTCTCCACGGTAGATCTTGCGCAAGGCGAAAATGACTATGTGCTTCTGACCCTCCACGTTGATGACTCGAGAGTAGCAGTTTGGTTCACAGGAGTGGTTGATGAACCGCGCTGCGTTTCCGTGCATCGTGGCATCTACGACGTCAAAGTCGTCAATGCGGAACATGTAGCATCCAATGCCCTGGTAGGAAGAGCAGAGGAAAGAGTTGTGTAAGATATTCGAAGTCTGACACAAATCTAGTAACAGGGTGAACCCAAAAGATGTATTTATGTAATGATAAATAAAAAAATAAACAATATAAATATAAGACATAAATAAAATTGTGACCTGTGCTGGCAAAATGAGTCAGAATGCGCATGGGCTAATTTCGAGCTACAGGCAAAACAAGTGAAAAATGTCAATTTTGGTTGAAATTGAGGTTCACACAAAAATTTGTTCATTAAGCCCTCATCTAGCAATCCCAATGATCCAAATAGCAATTAAACATCTAAAAATATCTGTTTTTTTTTTGAGAGGAGTACCTTTCCTTTGACCATGAAAAATAAATTCTCTGCTCCCTTCTCGACGACTGGTGCTTGCCCTCAGCACAAGTTTGGTATCGTTGTAAAGCGCAGCATTTCAACTTTGTTAATATTCATAGTGAATTCTCCATGGCACGAGTCTGAACCAACGAAACGATCTTCCTCACGCCGACTGACGCATCCGAAGCGCGCGCACAAAGACGCCTCAGCGTGCGATCCCAATATACACATGAATTACAAAATATCGGTCTTGGCAAGTATTCATACAAACATTATCTGTTATGTTTTAAGTGAACGTTTGGTTAACAGTTGGGGAAAAACATCTGATGTGTAACATTATATTAGAATTAGATCCGTGTGGTAGTAGGTCTTAATATACAGGTTGCCTGTTTCAATAATGTTAATCAAACAATTGTGGAATCATGTAAAAAAAAAAAAAATAATAATTTAATATATTTTTTTCCAATAGAAATGGGTTTTGACTTCTTGTGTGCCAGGGATTTTAAGGTATGGTTGCTAGGTGATTTTGTTTGGGAACCTTCAGAAAACTAACTCAAAACTAAAAAAACTTTTCTCAAAACTGACTTTGCTGACTCTATCGACTTCAAACTGGTGTAGCTCAGTAATTTTTTGTCGGATTCCAACAAATCATACATAATTTTTTTAAATAGAGAATGTGAGAATAACAATAATTCATTTTTGAAAATGTGCTCATTGTGACTCATTTTGCCAGCACAGGTCACATATGATTATAAAGTATAATAATAAAAAAAAAAGAAGTGAGGATGAGGAAAAATAAAAATGTTAAATAAGAAATTAATACTCTTATTCAGCAAGGATGCATTAAATTGATCAAAACTGCCAGTAAAAGACATTATACAAGTTAATTTTAAAGGTCAAATAAATTCTGTTTCAATTAATCAAAGGAATAAAAAACAAATCATGGTTTCGATAAAAATATTATGCAGCACTAGAATGATCTATGAAGGATCATGTGACACTGAAGACTGGAGTAATGATGCTGAACATTCAGCTTTGATCACAGGAATAAATTACATTTTAAAATATATTAAAATAGAAAACAGTTATTTTAAATTGTATTGTAATGTTTCACATTATTATTAATGTTTTTACTGTATTTTAAATGAGATAAATGCAGGTGAAAACATAAATTAAAGGCAGTATGACAAACATGACAAAAATAGTTTAAAAATGTCTTTTTTTGCATTACAATAAGGAGAATGTTTTTATACAACTATTAAAAATTAAGCCTTAAAAAAAGGCTTAATTTTCTATAGGCAAAATATGAATTCTTAATTTTCTTTAGATTTTGAGGAGGATGTCTAAATTAACTAATTAAATATGTAAATTAAATATGAAATACTACTACATTTAACAGAGAACGGGGGTAAAAACAGATGGATATGAATACCCAAAATGCATTCTCTTGTTTAACCTGGTGGTAATCGGCTGAGAGTTCAAAAATAAAACATCTATTTTAAAATGCCACCTTTCAACTTACCTTGCCATCGTAATACTTCTCACGCTTGTCCGTCAGAACAGAACGAATAACAATGCCTGAATACTCAATGACCATCTCCCCTGCTTCGATGTTCCGCTTGCAGAAAAGCCCTCTTCCGTGAATCGCAGACCTATGACGACAATTACGGTTAAGGGGAATGTGAATTGTTTTGAATAAATATACTGGCAACACAACCAAGGAACTGGGAGGAAAAATATTTTAAACTTTAGATGCCAAAACGTTCATTCACATTAAATTATTACAAATACAACACAGCAAAAGAAGACAATGCCAAAGGGTTGCAGAATGGATTCCAAAGATTATAACAATTTCTGTGGCAAAAAAACACTCCCTATTTAGATTATAAACCACAGAGACCTCATCTGAACTCTAGACCTCAGTACATCATTATAAGGATAAAAAGGACATATTTCCAGCAGATCCTCTAGCGTGTATTTATTAAAATGAATAGCATATTTATATATTGCCAAGTTTCAACAGCAATATTTTGAATTTTTTTTCACAGGTTTATTATTGGTAGATCATCTGGAAACATTAGCTAAACATTTCCTTCCTGTGACTGGTGCAATCATCTCATCATATATGGTATGCTAATGCAATTTTGACTTCTGCAAAATGTAAAGACATGTTAATCTTTTCTACTGATGTTGCTCAAATGTGGAGATTAAAGAAGAACTGAAACTATGACTCAGTTCCTCAATTGAGGGTTAAAACTGTTAACCCACCTGTAGACACCAACCGCTTCCTTGGATGTCCTCTCCAGATGTCTAAAGCGCATCGCCATAGGAAGCTCCAAACTTGTTGCACGTCTGTAAAGCCCAATTGATTTTATTTGTCACGTGAACCAAGCCACAGTTTCATAATAAATCAACCCAAGGACAATACTGGCAGAATTAGCCAAAAAAAGCGGAACTACAAGCAGCAAAACATTTAAAAAAGGCGAAAGGAATATGAAGAGCACATTGTCATGACAAAAAAACAAAAATAGCATTTGTACTTTAGTGCTCAGGGTAACCCAATTACAATACTTTAAAGTGCCCCTATTGTGCTTTTTCAGATATTACATTTCATGCAGTGTGTAAGTGTATAATATAGCTGTCTCTAAAGGTGTGCAAAGTTTCAAAGATAAAGTGCATGACAAACGTCATTATTGTCTCCCAAAAGAAAGAACCGAACTGCCTAGTGTTGTAACAAATTAGCATAATAATGTCTTCATTGGCTGCCCATGAACAACATCTACTTTGACCCTCAAACACTAGCTGTAGATGAGGCCTGGAAGAGTTTGGTTTGTGTTGTCGACATGTTGAAAAGACGCTGTTTTCGGCACTGTAAAAAGCAATTCCACTTTGTATTTGTATTACTTTGTATATAAGTGCCAAAAAAGCCTCTGGAGATGAAATTCAGATATGGTAATGAGCGTTTTCTTTCCGACATGTGCTATAAGTGGTCGACCAATCACAACAGACCAATAAGAGCAAAGCAGGCTCTCAGAAAGGAGGGGTTAAGAGATACTGGATCCTTTATCGAACTCGATTCAGACACTGTGAGAAATGAGGTGGTGCTGCAATGTATATTATGAGAAAATTAAAGTGTTTTTGACCTTAGATGCATGTAAACCTATTGTAGGAGACTCCAAAACACAATTAGGAACCATTAAAATAGCATAATAGGGGCACTTAAAAAAAATTAAAATGTATATNTATATATATATATATATATATATATATATATATATATAAAATTTGAAAAAAAATCAGTACAGTGCTACATCATGCATATAGTGCTGTAGTTCTGAAAACATATTGATGTTATACTGTGAACCTCTATCAGGACTTTCTCGTAACTCTTACGTGTTTGTGCGTCACATCAGAGAAACAAAACTTTCATTCAGCAAAATTCAAACAAATTATGACCTGGTGGATTTAAGAAGAACCTCATCTTCTTCCTCATCGTACAGGTCAGTGTCAGGAAGCTGTCTGTGCTGTGACGCCAGGAAGTTAAACATGTCAAAGGTAGACTTCCTATGAAACAGACACAAGAGTAGGTGTGAACAGTTTCACTCAGAAAAGATCCCTTTTTTTTTTTAAGCACGCAAATGTACGTCACAGAACTAGATAACATCACATCTTACTCTCCAAGACAAATCTATGTCTAAACCCCTTCCCTACTGTGGTATGGTAACCAAGAAGCTCAACGCAAAACACCTACTTCTCCCTTGTTGCTAGGTATTAGTCATTTAGCAAACGCCTTCTTGTGTAAAAGCTAATGATATAGGGACAGTCCCCCTATAGCGACTCGCACTTAAGCTCCTTATTTAAGGTACGATGTTCATCCCAGTAACTGGATTCTATGTTGTGAACTAGGACTGTCAATCAGTTATAAAACACAACTGAAATATATGACACATTAAGGCAATTACTTAATCAAATGAATAGCAAATATTCACATATCAATTTGCTGGGAAAGGTCCTTAAATTAAAAAAATAAACAAACAAACAATATTTTAGTAAAAAAAAAAAGATTACAAAGTGTTTTTAGAAATCAATAAATAGTTTAAAGCTTTGTTACAACAATAAAATACTAATAATATTAATAATAATAGTTATCATNTTACAAAGTGTTTTTAGAAATCAATAAATAGTTTAAAGCTTTGTTACAACAATAAAATACTAATAATATTAATAATAATAAGAGTTATCATTTTTTATTAAGTAGTGGTAGTATTACAATAGTATTGTGGCTGACAAGGTAATTAATCAAATGAACAGGAAATAACCAAATATCAATTTGCTGGGAAAATAAAATATTTAAGCAATAATAATAATAATAATAAAATACTTTTATAAGTATTTGTAGTAATTTATTATTATTAAACAAAGTATATTTAGAAGTCAATAAATATTTGTTTTGTAAAAAACAAACAAATAATTATTATTATTATTTTAACAATATTAAGTAGTAGTAGTATTATATTATTGTGGCAGACAAGCATTGAATCAATA
>RJVU01021895.1:258653-279609 GCA_003731715.1 Anabarilius grahami | reverse complement strand
ATTACTATGCTACCACCACTTCATAAATAAACAGTTAAACCAGTGAATTGACCTTAGATAGACTTCAGAGCGGGCACAGCCACTTGGGTTAACGGGCAGATCTTCTTCCTGACTGGCCTGCTTGTGGAAGCGGAAGGTGTGGCGTTGGCAACGTTTGGCCCCCTGGAGCTGTTCCACCAGGTAGACTACGGCATCATGTAGCATTCCCATCATACGAGCCCCGCTCAACCCTGAAAAAGTGAGCTGCCTCAGTCCAGCAACAGCACGGGCTTCCTGGACCCCCTCGATAACAGTGGTCCAAGCCACTGTTGGGAATTTTGAGAGAAAAGAAATGTGAAGTTAGTCATTTTTTGTTTCAGAAATACATAAAAAAAAATTCACATGCACACATTTTTTTTTCCAACCACAGGCTAAGACATGACCTCCTACCCTCAATGCTGTCTGCTTCTACACTGAAGCCGTCATCACTAGCGATCTCAAAGCGTAGGTGGGGATGGTCTCGGCTGGGAGGAATGTGCTCTTCACCATCTGAGGGAGTCATCTCATCATCTGAACAGGACAGCATCCCTAAAAAGAAAGAATATCTTTTAACATTTCATTCTTTGATCCACTGAAAGACCTTGAAGTGAGCAAAATCGAACAGAATAAAAATAAATAAATAAATAAAAAATTACATTTAAATTAAATTAAACTATACCTGAGTATTTGTTCCAGTCAGATAGTGCACTACGGTTAGCAGGATCCCAAGTTGCTGGCTTGTTGCTGTCTCCACCTCGAGGCAATGAAAGGCGATCCCAGGGTCCAGGCCTAAAATAAAATCAATGATAGGTCACATTATAGTGGATTAGGCATGTCATTTGAGTGTCTGACACGTTCTTTCCATTGCAATAATTTGACGTCACCACTCAATCGAATGACATACATTATTGGAAACAGTGGAACAAACTGCCCACATTAAAAATATTGTGGTATGTGTTATCATTACTATGAAGGTATTCAGTATTCTTACTTTGAAATTTTAAACAGACATGTGGTGTGGTGTGATGTACTCTATGTATGCAATGGATTTAAGGCTGATTTATACTTGCGTCAGACCTACGCCGGAGCCTCTGCGCGGTAGGCTATGCGTCTGTTTTCATTTATACTTCTGCGTGGTTGTCCGCGTCGTGGTGCATGCAGACCACTAGGAGGCAGTGTACGCGGTCATGTTGAGTATCAAGGCAAAAGCCGAAGAAGCAGCAACTCGTCATGTACGCTGTCAGAGAAGCTTACAAATAGAAACGGCAAAGAAGCGGCAAATAGGTAATGACTTTTGTTGCAGTTTGACTGTATGTGTCCCCTGAAACGGAGTGTTTTTTCATTCATATGGAAGTTGAAAGTGCTCGCTCTTCTCCGATTGCTCCGTGCCAGTTTTTTGACCTGAGGGAGGGGTTCTAGCAGACCAATCAGAGCGCTTGCGGTCCGCGTAGAATTGACACGTCGTTACATTTTTGAAGAGGTGCACGTCAGGCTACGTCGTAGGCTACGCGTACTACACACAGCCTATGCTGTAGCTACGGCGTACACTCGACGCAGAAGTATAAATAAGCCTTTAGTGTTTGAAAAGCAAAATTAAAAGGTAGGTCCTGCTTATATTTGGCAAAAGCATTTTTACAAAATTGCAAAAAGGGACAATTCAAATTTAATTTCCATTCAATGGCTCACCTTGCGCTCTCAGAGTCACTACTTCGCTCTTCATTCAGCTTGTCCAAGTCTAGAATTCCTTTAACAGTTGGGGTTTTTATGCGAACTCCATACCTGCAGAGGAAAAAAGACAAATTAATATTCCATGCAGAGTTTGAAATGACAGAAAATATCTTTAAACTTAAATAAATTCTTAGTGATTCCATTTACCTGGCTGACACCGAGTTTGACTTGCGTGGTTCTTCCAATCTACTAGGGCGGCCCAGGTCCAGAAAGTCTGATTTTGATTTCTTGGTGGCAATACGGTCAGATAGAGAGGACACTCTTTTCATTCGAACCTGCTTTGGTCGAGGTGCTGCTTCTGGTGTAGTTGGTGGGGAAGCCTCTGTCTCTGGTTCAACAAGGAGACCTTCAGGTAAAACAACTGAACTTGTTTTTGGAGTTCGCCCAACAACGGTAGTGTTACGAGGTGATGAGGGAGTAAGAATATGGGAAACAGTTTTGTTGGGATCATAATAGCCAGCCATGGCTTGGTTGATGATGGCTTGGGCACTGTCTGCTTGATTAGATGTATCTGAGGAGGTTGTTACTTGACTCATAGATTGTTTGCTAGGGGGGCCCGGTGTGCTCGCAGACTTTGTCCTTCTAGGCGTGTTAGACTCCTTCTTAGTCCGTGTTTTTTTCACTCCATCTCCAGAAGCTTTGGCAGTCCTACGTGGTTTCTTAACATCTGGTGGTAGTGAAGCTGCTCCGTTACTACTGGTGGTAAGTAGCTGGGTAATGGTATTGGAAGTCTGTATCAATGGGGTCACAATTTGATGGACTTGGGTTGGAATGGTGGCACCCGCAACTGTGGGCAAGTTCCCAGCTGCTGCAAGTGTTGCAGACAAGGCATTGCTTTGCAAGAGGCTGGCGATTTGAGTAACACAGTTGAATGAAGGGGAATGTGGAGTCGGTAGCTGGAAGGTGTTGCTTTCTGGGTTTTTGACAAAAATTTGACCAAGGCGATTAACAAGTAAAACATGGGGTGTGGGATCCACATTAGGTCCACCAACTTCCTTTACAGTAAGAATAGCATGACCTGGTAATGCTTGAGTTATCAACTGTTGTTGGGGTTCAATTGTTGATCTGGGGGTTGAAAAATTGATGGAAATCGTTCGACCTGGAGCAGTTTCTCTTTGCATAGGCATGGTGTTGTACCCATTGATGACACCTGGAGCAGTGGCTGTCTGAATGGCAGTAGGCATTGCTTGGCACTGAGCTGATGGTTGGGAAATTACGGAAGAGGATGAGGAGACTACACCAACTGGTGTAGAGCAGATAGGCTGTGGGTAAGTGGGATGCAATGGGACAGACACTGTACCCGAAACTGGCCCATAAGTCCCGAGGGGTACACCAGTGGCTGACGGCACAGACAGCATAGACTCTGGTTTCTGTGGTACATTTGTGGAGACACATGGCATTGCCCCTCCAGGAACTGAAGGGGCAGGATGCCTTGGTTCAACAGGTGGGTGTAATTTGGTTCTGAAACTCTCCATGGGCGGCAAGACTGTCTTACCCTCAGGAGTTTGGACAGGGTACAAGGAAACATTTGCAGAAGTTGCCTGATTTGGGAATGCTGCAAAATGAACTTGCACAGAGGAATCAGAGGATAAAGGTTCAGAAGTGGATGCAGATTTGGGCAACTCTGTGAAAGGAACAGGATTTTGTTGCAGTGGAGTTTGAATTCCATTAACTTGGCCTAAGTCAAGAGAACCTTCTTGCAAGTGGTTGCTTGGATAAACTGTAGAGTCATCCACAGAAGACACAAAGTGGCCACTACTAGGATCCAAGTACAATTCTTTAGATTCTTGTGGGTCACCTAGAGAATCCTGGACTGGGACCAGCTCTGTAAAATGTGCATTGGGTGAAACCGGATCACACCTCTCGAGAATTAAAGGCATCTCTGGCTCAACAATTAAATGAGGGGATTGGAAATCATTACCATATGTAGAAAATCCAGGGTTTAAAGACTTTGTGCAAACAAAATTAGTCATAGGGTTTTGTGGGTTTACAACCACCCCAGATTGCAATGATTGTAATGTTTGAGTTAGACCAAAGGAATCTTGATCAGCAACAGCTTCTGAGTTGGACCCCGGTTCTAACCGACAACTAATAATATCAGATACAGGACTTGGAAATGTCAAACACAGCCCATTACTTGCTGTCTGTTCATGAGGTACGTTTAGTGATTTGTGTGGCTTTTGGGCTTGATTTGACAACTTCACACCCTGGTTATCATTATTAGCCACATTTGTATCACTCTCTGCCCCGTCATCCACACCATCAAGTTGGGAAATATGTCTCAAAGATGGAGATGTAGGTGTCTGAGAGGCATCCCTTTGAGCCTTGCAAGTAACCACTGTGCGAGTGAAGTTGAAGTAGTTCTCCATGTCCTCATCAGAAGAACTATTACCCCAGTCTTCCCTACAAGACAATCTCTGCGTAGACAATTTGGACTTCTCTTCATTTGTCTCCCAGAAGTCATCCTGGTTGTCTTCACCTTCAACTACAATTTGTGCACTGCAGTTCATGGCTACACCTTCATTCAGCACTGTTTCTTCAATTTCAAGCTCGGTTCTCAGCTCAGGTGCTACAGTCAGGTCTGCCTCTAAGTGGAAGGATGTGTAAGGGAAATCTCTCTCACTGTCTAGATGATTACCTTTTTGTGTACCCAAAGGGTCTCCTAATGGCAAGGCACCATTTTCTGCTGGATGCTCCTGTGGTGAGGCTATAAATTTGTGTGGAAGTTCTACAGAGTCTATCTGATTAAAATCAAAAGGCCGTGGTCTTGTGGAGAAAAGGGTGGGAGATGTGAGTGATCGGTTGGTGCAAGGGGTGCTGCCCATGCCACCTTGCCTTGTGGATTGTGAAAATAGTACTGAGGTAGAATGGGGCGTCAATATTCCAGAACCCCGGACTGAGGAAGCACTTCGACCGACAGGGCGAGCTGAGGAAGAGGTCAGCAGGTTTTCAGTAGCACCAAGTGGGAAAACTGGGGAGGTAGGCTGGGAGGTTTTAGGGTGGTGGGAACCACCTGCTCTAGATGCAATTGGGCCTGCATGGGATCCAAGAGTAGGGGAGGTCATGTGACTGCGGGAACCGCTATTCTGGGTGTGTGGGCTATGCCGTCGTGGCCTTCGAGTGTCATCCAAATCACTGATAGTCAAGATGTGGTGAGGTTTGGATGGGGCAGCTCCTGGTTAAAAAATAAGAAAATAATCAATGATCAATATTCTTCATATGAATATTGTGAAGACAATACAAGTGTGCAACGCTACTTTGTTAAATTGATTTTGATTACCGGGAGAAGGCAGTGGTCTGGATAGTCCTCCGGCAGGTCTTCTGTTCTGGGGGTATGAAGGGATTTTGGGGCGGGCACCAAGGTCTGGTTTGGCAAAAACAGATCCCGAGGTGGAATTTGTTTCACTGGAAGAATTTGTTGAGGACAAATCCACTTTGAGGGCTTCAGATTCTAATGGAAATATATATTGAAATTTCAATAATCAAAAACGTAAAAGACATCACTTTGCAGGAACCAACATTATATAATTCTTACCTGACTGAGGGCATGGACTGTGGGCAATTGTGCAATTTTCTCCCTGATCGGGCGACTCTTCCACTGGTTTTTCCTGAACAGGTGGCCGGACCTCCGTAACACGAAATGTGTATTTGCAGCGACGAAGGGGGTTTACAGTACTCCAATACCAGCGAGAGCATCTTAAAAAGTAGAAGAAACAAAAACTCTGTTGATGTGCAAGCAAGAGGAAATGTCAAGTCTAGTAAATACATTATGTCAGGAGCAAACTCCTCAAGAAATCAAAATCTACTTACTCATAACCCACAGGGAAAAGTTTTCCATGACAGGCAGATAATTCACTCAGCTTTCCAAGCTTTTCTACTAGCAAAGAACCTAACAGTTGAAAACGACGTTTAAAACATTGTATAAACCTCCTTGTATAATAATGACTAATGAGAATTTTATTTATGTCACCTTCAAGGACAAAAACACCAACCTATCATTAAATTAATTGACTCCGGCTCCAATCCAGTCAAAAACTTTCTGCGAAGACTTATCCCTTCAAAATCCACATAAACTCTCCGAAGTACTTCGAACCCTTGACCAGTGATGATCTGGTAAAGTACAGAAAAAAAAATAAAAATTCTCTTAACTCAGCTGCACAAATAAGGCCTTTATTTGACTAAATTTTAAGTAACTAACAATCCACAACTAAATAAGCAGCTATATAGCTAAATAAAATGCAATTAAACTGAAAGCTTACTTTTCCACTTATAAGGTCACGGTGCTTGTAACAGAAGACTCTTTTATCATCCTGGAAGACACAGTTGCGAAAGCGGGCACACATAAAGTGGTAGTTGCTCTGGCATGAAGTAAGGCAGCAACCTACCGTTGCCCCTGTTCGGTTACACCGTTCACAGCGCTGTGGAAGGAAAGTTGGAACATTAGCAAAGCCACATGCAAACACATGCAAGTAAACTGTTCATGTTTAAATACTGACACAGTAAATTTCTATCCAGGAACAATCCATTAAGCATCATGTTTGCTAATTAATAATTCAAGGCAGTATAAAGTGTCACCAATGCATCTGTTGAACTAGAATCATATGAGATTAATAACATACCATTAGACGACCTCGTGCTACAGCACTGTGGACATGCAGAAGTGAGCCATTATCCTCCTCGAACACCTCTGCTGACCACATGGTACAGTTCACATGAGCCCATTCATTTTGCCCAAGATAGAGCAACCTCCCTGCATCCTGGGAAAATAAATGTATAATACAAAGGGTTGCAATTTTCGATTTTGGTGACTAATAATATCTTTCACAGATCAGAGTAAGACTTGTATGCTGTAATTTTATGACATGGTATCTGAAAAATACAACTTTGTAAGCACCTGTACAAAAATAACTGACAGTACCATGGATGGTAATGCCATGATACTTACATTTATGCCTTGTATGCATACCATATTGATAGCTATAATGATAATGATGTAATTACTATGGCATATGACTATATTCATATACCATAGTAATTACATGGTACTTCATGGTACTACAAATAACACTGTAATATTCCCATGCTTTGTGTCTTAAAAAACATGGTATTACCATGGTACCATCCCTAAAATCCATATTAAAGGGATAGTTCACCCAAAAATTAAAATTTGATGTTTATCTGCTTACCCCCAGCTAGGGCTGCACGATTTGGGGAAAATGTCATATTGCGATTATTGAGGTCAATATTGCGATTGCGATATGCGATAGCGATATACTAAACAAATAGTATCATGAGTCATCTTGCTTGGTTCTCAATGAAAATGCACACACAGATTACTGATAATGCTGAAATGTGTATTTCTCAACTCAAAATAGCAACAAAAACAAACAAATGCACAGCGTTTTCAAATTAAAATATTTTTACAAAATTAAATAACATTTTTGCATTACTGCAAACTTGTTATAATCCCATTTAAGATGTTTGTTTCTTTACTAATCTGTAGTGGTTCAATGGATCGCAAAACTCACGGTTCGGATCACATCATGGTTATGACGTCACGGATCGGATCATTTTTCGGATCAGCACAAAAAAAAATTTGGATAGGGGGCAACTTAACTTTGCATTTATTACTTAGCCTACTTAAACTATTCTGATACCACAGCATAAACTACTAGCCTAAGTAATACATTATTAAAGGCAAGTGAACAGACTGTAAAAAGAACAAATACTGTACACCAATCACAACAAGCATAGATAAATACTACATAAAGTTACAAATAAAGTATAAGGTCTAACTGTAGTATTAATTTTCAAGCACAGAAATGTAATAATTAAATGTAAAATGACACTGTTCACTGTATAAATTTAATATAGATTAATCTTTGTTAAAGCTGTGTTTTGTTGTTTGATTTACATGACAGACAACAGCAGGTATTTATAGGTTGCTGTCACTTTAAGAGTAAGACCCTATGCACGTTCACATCCGACAGATACACATCCGAATTCTCACCTCGTTCAATTAAGACATAACCGAATGTGTTTACGAGAATACTTGCCGAGAGGGGTATTTTGATTGACATAATGCGTGTATGTGTCCATCCAAGTGCATTGAGGACCCGTTTGCTCCGCGTCCATCTTTACGCGTTCTCTGCGCTGCACACCGGGAAAAGTCGTGACATGACCATGCGCGCCACACGTGCCACTGCCTAAACTGAAACTGACTGCTCTTCTTTTTATTAGCGGTGTATAAAATGGGCAAACAGCTCTCAGAAAATGGGTTGTCGTGTCCACACATTTATTTATTTATTTATTTATTAAATTATTATTATTTTATTTCATAAAATCGCAGCATTTTGCGTCATATAATCGCACAAGCTTGACATCGCGATTGCGATTGCGATATGATTAATCGTGCAGCTCTACCCCCAGCGCATTCAAGATGTAGATTACTTTGTTTCCTGAGTAGAACACAAATGATTTTTTACTGCAACCGTTGCTGTCTGTCAGTCAAATAATGTGGGTCAATGGGAACTCTATCAATAAGAGTTGAAAAAACTTGCATAGACAAATCCAAATTAAACCCTGCGGCTCGTGACGACACACTGATGTCCTAAGACACGAAACGATCGGTTTGTGCGAGAAACCGAACAGTATTTATATAATTTTTTACCTCTAAAACACCACTATGTCCAACTGCGTTCAGCACTCTTAGTGAGGTCTGATTGCGCTCTGACAACAGCAGTGATGTCTCGCACTCATTGAAGTATAAGCGCGAGACATCACTGCCGTTGTCAGAGCGACATTTGTCTATGCAAGTTTTCTCAACTCTTATTGATAGAGTTCCCATTCACTCGCATTATTTGACTGACAGACGGCAACGGTTGCAGTTAAAAATCATAATTTGTGTTCTACTGAAGAAACAAAGTCACCTACATCTTGGATGCGCTGGGGGTAAGCAGCTAAACATCAAATTTTCATTTTTGGGTGAACTATCCCTTTAAGACCATATTGTAGTAACAAGCTATTATGAGGTAGAACACTGTGGTGAGTTTACTGTGAGTGAGAGTCTTAAAGATGCCCTAGAATTAAAAAATGTAATTTACCTTGGCATAGTTAAATAACAAGAGTTCAGTACATGGAAATGACATACAGTGAGTCTCAAACACCATTGTTTCCTCCTTCTTGTGTAAATCTCATTTGTTTAAAAGACCTCCGAAGAACAGGCGAATCTCAACATAACACCGACTGTTACGTAACAGTCGGGATCATTAATATGTACGCCCACAATATTTGCATATGCCAGCTCATGTTCAAGGCATTAGACAAGGGCAGGACGTCTGGATCTGTGCACAGCTGAATCATCAGACTAAGTAAGCAAGCAAGGACAATAGCGAAAAATGGCAGATGGAGCAATAATAACTGACATGATCCATGATATCATGATATTTTTAGTGATATTTGTAAATTGTCTTTCTAAATGTTTCGTTAGCATGTTGCTAATGTACTGTTAAATGTGGTTAAAGTTACCATCGTTTCTTACTGTATTCACGGAGACAAGACTGTCGTTATTTTCATTTTTTAAACACTTGCAGTCTGTATAATGCATAAACACAACTTAATTCTTTATAAATCTCTCCAACAGTGTAGCATTAGCCGTTAGCCACGGAGCATAGCCTCAAACTCATTCAGAATCAAATGTAAACATCCAAATAAATACCATACTTACGCGATTAGACATGCTGCATGACGAACACTTTAAGATCCATTTTGAGGGTTATATTAGCTGTGTGAACTTTGTTTATGCTGTTTAAGGCAAGCGCGAGCTCCGTGGGCGGGGAGCACGAGATTTAAAGGGGCCGCAGCCTGAATCGGCGCATATTTAATGATGCCCCGAAATAGTCTATGTCTAGTCTATGGAAATCTATGGGGTATTTTAAGCTGAAACTTCACAGACACATTCAGGGGACACCTTAGACTTATATTACATCTTTTAAAAAGACGTTCTACGGCACCTTTAAAAGTACTTACACTGGCCTTTGCGTCACCAAATTTTTGGCACAGAGCGCACTGTCTCTCGTCGTCTTTTGACCAACCTGTGTCCAGCTCGGTTTTAGCTGGTCGACCCTTTTTCCCTTGGAGAAAGCATCAAAATCCCAAGTTAGGATGATTTTAGCACAGCTTTCCATATGTTCAGAAACAATAGTTGCAGTTGTCATTTTATACTTTTGTGTTTATTTACCTTTCATATTCATCCGTAATGCCCATTTGTCCATAAAGTGACCTTTAGGGTTATGGGCCAAAGGTGTGGACAGATCCTCCTCTTCTCCCATTTTAACATCAACATGTCTTCCAGTTGTCTTTGGGGTGCCGTCCAAAGCCTTGCTACAGCCATCTCTCTCACGCCATTGAGCATAAACATGTTCATAATTTGGCGGCATTACGGCATGTGAAAGCATCCCACTGCGACACAAGAATACAATTGAAGGTATGTGCGGGTATTATCGAAAGATACAATGATGTTTTTGGAAAGAATGAGACTGGAATAAATTTAATGACACTTACGCTGGCAGATGTTTAGAGCATGGATCCCATACTTTGGGGTCCTGACTGTTGAACCAACCATAAACTTCCTCTAAGAGCTGAAAAGGATTGAAATTATATAAATGCCTAAGTACACAAACTTAAAATGTAAAAAGATAGTTTTATCTTCTTGAAAGCAAAACTAACAGTCATATCCTCTTGATTATAAATAAATGTGTATATTTAAACAGTCCATCATTATTCCGGTTTTCACCAAATGACCATAGCTATTCTGACTGGTTGGATGAAAATAACTTTGGTGTCAAATTAAAAATAACAAGAATCTTACCGTGAGATAGTGCGAGCGGGCGAGGGAAGTGGGTCTTTGGTCCTCTGGTAAAATTTCCTCTTCCTCCAAGTTACTGTGAATTACCTTCACCACATCCTCATGGAAGGATTTCTGCTTAAGAAAACCACAAATTAAATTAATATTTATTTTCGATAGTCTGTTCATTCTTAAACCAAAACCTGTTCATTCTTAATTTGAGGATTAAGTTTGAGGTCGACTAGCTAACGTGTGCCAACAGAGATACTAGCAATTAACGTGCAAGAGAAAGGAAACGTTTATTTATTTGTTTTTTAAATGTTGTCGTCTCTAAATTACATGTACATCTATAGGGTTTCCACTCTTTTTTGGAGGACATTTTCCAGGACTTTTCCAAGACATTTCAAATTTCATTATGATGGGAATAAAAGACTATAGGATCACAGATTCACAGCCTAAAGTAATATATTTCAAAAGTATTTAAAACCTATAGCTTGTTTTAATTTTGTTATAATTTATACTATACTTACTTAATACTTACTATATATTATTGACGGTATTCAGTCGCACACTTTCTATATTATATTTATAAAATATTTAATAAAATGAACCAAACAATCATAAGTAATAATTTAATGAATTATTATATAACAAACAAAAGAAGATATCACAATTGCATAAATAATTTTTTAAAAATAATTACAATAATGATCAGTAAAAAAGGACAGATACTTTTAAAATTACCGCCAGTAGGTGGCAGCAAATAACGGTTTTAACGAGTGAGTCATTGGAGTCATTCTTTCAATCGATTCATTCAGAATGCTTATTCATTTACTAACAAAGCAAATGACGGTAAGTATGAACGGAAACGATTCATCCAAAAACGCTTTTCTGCTGCGGCTTTGTTTTTGTTGTTGAAAGACAATATATTGTCTAAAATGAAAGTAACTTCTTGTTTACTGAACTGTTGCAGAAAATCAATATCACATTTGCAATAAGTAGCCTACTAATATATTACCACAGACGATACATATATAGCACACCTCAAATTTCAAACAGGACTGAGCTGAAGTCTTTGCCTAAGCCTCATGTTTACCACACTAGTCTGAGCTGCGCAAGGAATGAATGAATCACTGAAGTGTGTAATTTACTGTGCATCGCATCGGCGGCATTACTAATAAAAACAATTTGTCATAGGGATGCAAGAAGTTTCAACATTTCTGAAACTAAATAATAAGACTTGTCGCTTTGCTACCCTTTCTCAGGCTAATGCCGTCACACATGCTGTAGTTTGCCACGCCGAGCCCTTGCATATCCAAATAATTCATTTGCAAGTATAAACATTAACAAGTGTAGGTACCTACCTGAACTTGTTAATATTTAGGTACCTCACTCCAAACATTGGCAGCATCACTATGTCAACAGCTTAATTCAAAATAATTCAAAATATGAGTAAAACTCAGCAGTTCAGAACATAACACGTTCTTTTTCCAGGACAATTGATGTTTTCTCTCATTTTCCATGTGTTTTCCAGGACTGTAAATTTACTTAATTATTTCCCGGGATTTCCATGTTTTCCAGAACATGTGGGAATCCAGATCTAGCAGTAGTTACGAATACAGCTAGTTTATGAATAAATAATATGGGACGCCACACACTCCAAAAGCATGGTTAAGCTGTACAGCCAGACTGAACTAAGGGATGTGGACTAATTATTTGTGAAAATCACAACAGTGTAGAGAAAAGTAAGAGGGAACCTTACAATCCCCATTTGATTTCGGGTCTCAAAAAGCAAACAGTGTTTTCCCTTTGTTGATCTCAGACCTAAAACAAGCACATTTTCAATAAACTGACCAAGGATGTGTACAGGCCTTCATCAAACTTCTTTCCAATAGCATGGAAGTCGCAAACAGGCAAATCTTCAACTCCAGTTTTCGGGGAACCCAGTGCAGCACACTAAAAAAAAAGAAGACAAAACACTAGGAATCCTTAAATAACCAAGCAATGATTAACATTCCTTTTTAAATGTATCCTGTTAATTTCCTGTAAATTTTCCCACTTAGAGTCAACTTTGTACATCAATTTTCAAATGCTTATATACAAAGTACAACAATATACTTCTTCATTGGGCTTTATAAGACAGGGTGGAATGTTCTTTTGTTTTTTTTTCAAGATTTATTTTTGGCGTTTTTGCCTTTATTATGATAAGACAGTGATTAGACAGGAAGGGAAGTGGGAGAGAGAGAGAGAGAGAGAGAGAGAGAGAGGGGGACTGGATTGGAAAAAGGCCCTGCTGATTGCTGGGACTTGAACTCGGGTAGCCTGAAGTGCATTGGTGCTACATGTCGGCGCGCTGCCCATGAGGCCATTGGCGCCAGGGCTGGAATGTTAAATGCAGCATAAAAGCAACTCTGTTTAGTTGTGATATCCAGAAGTTTATGTGAAAACAGATGGGTTTCATAACAAATCTAGTGAAACACTGTAATCATCTGTCCACAATAGTTATAAAAAGGGATAGTTCACCCAAAAATGAAAATGAAATTCTGTCATCATTTACTCACCCTCAGGTTGTTCCAAACCTATTTACATTTCTTTATTCTGTTGAACACAAAGGAAGATATTTTGAAGAATGTGAGAAACTGAACAGTTCTGGGGCACCATTGACTTCTATTTTTTTTCCTACTATGGAATTCAATAGTGCCCCAAAGTGGCCTGGTTACAAACTGGTTACAAATCATCTTCCTTTGTGTCCAGCAGAACAAAGAAATGTTTACAGGTTTGGAACAACTTTAGGGTGAGTAAATGAAGACTAATGGTGAACTATCCAATTAAGTATGTGAAAATAATGTAACTGGTTCCCAGTGCTTCCCAAAACTCTGCACTCACTGTAAACTGATGACGCATGAGCAAAACAGACTATGATTAAATTGTATCCTTTTGCTATTTAATAGGAACATTACGCCATTTCATGGTTTTTAGTTTTAGTTCGATTTACAGATGCTTTGACAAAACCATAAATGTTATAATAAAATGTGTTTTCATTGCATTATGAGAATTTTTTTTTTTTTTTTTTTACACGGCTCAATAAAGGCAATATGGTCTTTTTTATAGCTGCTTTATAGCACAATTAAATTTTGTTTGGATCACTGATATAGGGAACAATTATATCAAACTTTTCAGACTTTATTCACTCCAGTGACTTTCAGGAACGTGGGAACCCTGAGCCTGGGAAGGAACATGCGCAATACTGGAAACTTATTTTTCAAATGTTTACGTGACCCCAACTGCTTTTTGAACAAACAACAGTATCCGGCTGCTGTAGATTTAAAAGTACAGCATACTAGGTTTAGGAGAGATCGGATGCCCACCTCCTTGCAGGTGACCAGGTGCTTGGTGAGTGTGGAGCTTAGCAGGCAAGACAGCACCCTCTCTAAGCCAGTTCTCAGCTCCTGGTCGAGCAATTCCCTCCACCCCGCTCCATTAACATCCTCTCCATCGGGCAGCTCTTGTAAGCATGGCTGACAGGAGTACACCACACTCTCAGGTAGACTCGACAAGATTTCATACAAGTCATCTGTGAGAAAAAATTTGAAGAGTCAGCCATAGATGCGAGTGATAGATTTCCAGTCGCTGATTCAGCTTGTAAGATTTTTACAGAAATTTTCTCAAGAATTTCTGTATAATATTGACAGAGCCATCTGTGACTATATTTTTTCTCAGCAACTCCCTAAAGAAAATGCATCATTCAATAAAAACAAATGGTAATGATTGCTAAACATACGGGTTGAGTAATAAAGCAAGAGTCTATTATAGTGTTGCAAACGTTTAGGCTTAGCCTGTGAACACAGTTCAATGACTGAAATAGTGGAAAAAAAAAAAAAAAATAGGTAATTTCTCTGCGGATACAAAGGAATGTTTTCATTCCAGCCAAAAACAAAAATGATCAGTTATCCTATAATGCACAATAAATAAGCATAAAATATTTATTTAAAAACCGATGGTATCTGGAGCTTTCTGTTTTGTGAATTTGGCTAAAAGTGTCATTAAATATAAATAAATAAATAAATAAATAAATAAATAAAGAGATGATAAATTTGGATTGCATGTTAAAATGTATTATTACATTAGATAGCATAAAACAAATTAAGATCAAATAAAATTAGATAAGATTACATGAAATAATATCAATAAATAACTAAAATAAAATAAAATGTAATAAAAAAAAGTTATATAGAATAAAATAGTCCATCGGACTATCCCACTCTGCCCAGCCTTTAGCAGAAGGTACGTCTGAAGAGGTCACTCACCTGTCAGACCTTCACATTTAGCATGGACCCAGTGGTTACATGTGGAGCACTGCATCATCTGGCTATCGTAGTCATTATCTTCATAACACTTGAAGCACATGGTGCAGTAGTTACCTACACACACAGAAAATTAACTTTGTGCAGATGGGTTTGTCGCACGCTGTGTTTTTCACATTAAGAATAAATATTAAAAGGTCAGTGTGGTCCATTTGTAAATACGTTTCATGAGATCATGCCACCCAATTAGGATTATCTTTACAGTCAGGGCCTAAAATTAACACTCAGGGCCTAAAATTAACACTCGTCAAATGCCAAACTCGTCGGTGTTGACGAGTATATGAAAGAGTCAATTAACAGTTGGCCGGTAACATTTTTATTGCAATGCAATGTTGAGAGAACATGAATGTGAATAAACGTGAACGGCACTTGAGACATTTGACGGGCCAGCGCTGCATCGTCATGAAAGTTTGAGCCTTGCCAATTTAAATATTCAAGCACAAGAAGACGCAAAAGAGAACTTTTACATTTACATTTATGCATTTGGCAGACGCTTTTATCCAAAGCGACTTACATTGCATTATACTATACATTTGTATCTGAGTATGTGCAATCCCTGGGATCGAACCCATGACCTTGGCATTACTAGTGCCATGCTCTAACCACTGAGCTACAGGAAAGCTATCCTAGAATGGCGTATCCTAGAACTTAATTCGTTACTCACGCACGGTGTGGGATGATTTATGAAAACAAAATTCTTGGAGTATCCTAGTAAACAGAAGGTTATGGCTTAAATGAATGTACACACTTGTACGTTGTCTTTCTTGACTGTTTAAAGTATCAGTATATTGGATCCGTGCATGATTTCTGTGCAGCAGCTTAATAAACCTGCTGCTATTTGTGTCATTAGTGTTAAATCAAACAACAAAGGACAAAGAGAAAATAACTCACTGCTCTTGACTCAATAACTTTTGTTACTTTATTATGATATTAATGAACTGCCTGTTTTGGAAAAAACAGTGTCATGACAGGTGAAAAAAATATATATGAGAACCGGGAATATAGTGTCTCTTAATACCGCTGCCAAATGAATGTGGCCAACTTCCTGATCAGTGCCCTAACTACTGAATGTGCCCTGAGCTGATTGAGAAGCACACATAGTCTGTTATGCCTTAAGTGAACTTATACAGTCGAGAAAGACAACGCATGTGCCCAGTATCAGTATTTAGGATCCTTGCATTGTCTTAAAGTGACAGCAGACCAATATTACTACTGTCTGTGTTTTTAATGTTAATCAAACCACAGACAAGTAAATCACTCACTGCTCTTGATTAAATAGCTTCTGTAACTTTAATAAGGATTAATCTTTAATTTATACAGTCAAATATGTAATGTTATTTTACATTTGATTACTTTACTCAATACTTATTCTGTACCTGAAAACTTGAAAAGCACAGTTTATTTTATTTAAATCTTTGCTCTACTGTATTTACACTCACCTAAAGGATTATTAGGAACACCTGTTCAATTTCTCATTAATGCAATTATCTAATCAACCAATCACATGGCAGTTGCTTCAATGCATTTAGGGGTGTGGTCCTGGTCAAGACAATCTCCTGAACTCCAAACTGAATGTCAGAATGGGAAAGAAAGGTGGTTTAAGCAATTTTGAGCGTGGCATGGTTGTTGGTGCCAGACGGGCCGGTCTGAGTATTTCACAATCTGCTCAGTTACTGGGATTTTCACGCACAACCATTTCTAGGGTTTACAAAGAATGGTGTGAAAAGGGAAAATGCCACAGGCAGTCCTGTGGGCGAAAATGCCTTGTTGATGCTAGAGGTCAGAGGAGAATGGGCCGACTGATTCAAGCTGATAGAAGAGCTACTTTGACTGAAATAACGATAATAATGAGGTATGCAGCAAAGCATTTGTGAAGCCACAACACGCACAACCTTGAGGCGGATGGGCTACAACAGCAGAAGACCCCACCGGGTACCACTCATCTCCACTACAAATAGGAAAAAGAGGCTACAATTTGTACGAGCTCACCAAAATTGGACAGTTGAAGACTGGAAAAATGTTGCCTGGTCTGATGAGTCTCGATTTCTGTTGAGACATTCAGATGGTAGGGTCAGAATTTGGCGTAAACAGAATGAGAACATGGATCATGCCTTGTTACCACTGTGCAGGCTGGTGGTGGTGGTGTAATGGTGTGGGGGATGTTTTCTTAGCACACTTTAGGCCCCTTAGTGCCAATTGGGCATCGTTTAAATGCCACGGCCTACCTGAGCATTGTTTCTGACCATGTCCATCCCTTTATGACCACCATGTACCCATCCTCTGATGGCTACTTCCAGCAGGATAATGCACCATGTCACAAAGCTCGAATCATTTCAATCGGTTTCTTGAACATGACAATGAGTTCACTGTACTAAAATGGCCACCACAGTCACCAGATCTCAACCCAATAGAGCATCTTTGGGATGTGGTGGAACGGGAGCTTCGTGCCCTGGATGTGCATCCCACAAATCTCCATCAACTGCAAGATGCTATCCTATCAATATGGGCTAACATTTCTAAAGAATGCTTTCAGCACCTTGTTGAATCAATGCCACGTAGAATTAAGGCAGTTCTGAAGGCGGAAGGGGGTCAAACACAGTATTAGTATGGTGTTCCTAATAATCCTTTAGGTGAGTGTATTTGTGCCTATAGTTTGATTATTTGTTCTCATTTCTTTATTTTTATTAGACAGTCCTTGTTCCCCTGAACATAGCACATACCGAACCATACCGAACCAGTGACCCTAAAACCGTAATAAAAACCGAACAGAGTAATTTGGACCATTACACCCCTAGTAAATAATAACTGTACATAATAAATCACTGGCCCCCACTAATTATTCTAGAAATGAATTAATTCAACAAAGGTAATCTCTTTTGCTACATATTTTTGATGGTTCAAATGTATACTCTACATGTTTGACCATTTATGAACTATCATTTACTATATGTTGTTTATGTGACCCACCATCACCATTCATGTCTATGCAACCAATAACTAAATTACTATTAGAGCACAAAATTGTTTAAAGAGAACAAATTTCTTCATTGATGTAGTCACATACAGTGGGTACGGAAAGTATTCAGACCCCCTTAAATTTTTCACTCTTTGTTATATTGCAGCCATTTGCTAAAATCATTTAAGTTCATTTTTTTCCCTCATAATGTACACACAGCAGCCCAATATTGACAGGAAAACACAGAATTGACATTTTTGCCCACATGACACATGAAAGCCCACATGGAGTTTGCTAAAAAACACCTGAAGGACTCCAATATGGTGAGAAATAAGATTTTCTGCTCTGATGAATGAATGAATGAATGAATTAGGCATTTATATAGCACTTTCCTATGTACAACTGTACACCCAAAGCGCTTTACAATCATATCAGGGGTCTCTCCTCATCCACCACCAGTGTGCAGAATCCACTTGGATGAGACCAAGATAGAACTTTTTGGTCTTAATTCTAAGCGGTATGTGTGGAGAAAACCAGGCACTGCTCATCACCTGTCCAACACAGTCCCAACAGTGAAGCATGGTGGTGGCAGCATCATGCTGTGGGGGTGTTTTTCAGCTGCAGGGACAGGACGACTGGTTGCAATCGAGGGAAAGATGAATGCGGCCAAGTACAGGGATATCCTGGACGAAAACCTTCTCCAGAGTGCTCAGGACCTCAGACTGGGCCGAAGGTTTACCTTCCAACAAGACAATGACCCTAAGCACACAGCTAAAATAACGAAGGAGTGGCTTCACAACAACTCCGTGACTGTTCTTGAATGGCCCAGCCAGAGCCCTGACTTAAACCCAATTGAGCATCTCTGGAGAGACCTAAAAATGGCTGTCCACCAACGTTTACCATCCAACCTGACAGAACTGGAGAGGATCTGCAAGGAGGAATGGCAGAGGATCCCCAAATCCAGGTGTGAAAAACTTGTTGCATCTTTCCCAAAAAGACTCATGGCTGTATTAGATCAAAAGGGTGCTTCTACTAAATACTGAGCAAAGGGTCTGAATACTTAGGACCATGTGATATTTCAGTTTTTCTTTTTTAATAAATCTGCAAAAATGTCAACAATTCTGTGTTTTCCTGTCAATATGGGGTGCCGTGTGAACATTAATGAGGGAAAAAAAATGAACTTAAATGATTTTAGCAAATGGCTGCAATATAACAAAGAGTGAAAAATGTAAGGGGGTCTGAATACTTTCCGTACCGACTGAATGTATGTATGTATGTATATATAAAAATGAGCAATATCACACGAGTAGCCGTGCGATATGGCTGTATATCAGCACGGCTGTGATTCGTCCGTAGGCAATCACAGCGTGCTGATATACAGCCATATCGCACGGCTACTCGTGTGATATTGCGTTTATACAACAGTTCGACGGCACGAGTGTGTAAATAAATAACAACAACGAAGTGTCTTTAAAACCCTCTTTTGTGCAGCACTGCTTCCTTCCGCCACGGATTCAAATCTCAAGTTGAAAGTAGGACCAAGCCTCCGTTACGAACTCTAAAACGTCACTTTAGAACTAGTAACGAAGGAACGTTGAGTCACTTCATTGAAACTCACTGAATTTTGTACAGTATTAGAGAGAGTGAGAGAGTGAGAGAGAGAGAGTGAGAGAGTAGGCTATTACCTGTGTCTGATATACATTGCATTACATTCATTCTTCAAGTCGATGTTCATAATATTATATCCATTATAAAAGTTCGTTTGAAGATCTGATGAGGAAAGCGATCTTGTATTTGTCCTTTGGAATTTTCCATAACATCCATAACACCACAGAGCTAAAACAACTTTCCTTTGCAAAAGTTCCATTCAATTTAAAAGTCTCTTGTGACTCACTGACTCATTCTCCTGTAAAGTGTTGCCGCCATCTAATGGCATATATGTAACTTTCACTCAATCCATATTACGCACTAATGGACATATATTTATATAAAATAATATTTATTGAACAAATAAATACAATTGTACAGTTCAGTGAAACGTAAAGCACTAGTGTGCCCGTGACGGCTGTCAAGTGTGCCGTGGATAATTACCAAATGACAAAAAATAAATAAAATAAAATAAATACTACACCTCGTATATCTATATTTCCTAATTTTGGTTTTATTTTATAAAAAAAAAAAAAACTATACGTCACCCTTTACGCTTGTATGTGGGTTTTACAAATATTTAACGAATGAAAAGGATTTTAAAGAGCTTGTGACAAAACCTCGTAACTCCATTGGATCCTCAAACTGTCAGTCAAACCTCATTAATCCGCCTCACCTCGTGAATGAAGTGCCGCACAAAGTTTGGTTATCTCGTCTATGCACTGAAAAGGTAAATAAAGATGTAATGTTTGAAAAAAAAAATTATGAAGCGTGTTCTTTACTCAAAAAACACTGTCTATAAAGGGTAATGTTTTATGGATTTGAAGAGCGGAGAAGAGTCTTCGTTTGATATGTCCCGTCTAGTTGTAGCCAACATGCTATGCTATATAAAGGATGTAAGTTAATTATCAAATTAAACATAGCACAATTTGACTTGCTCTGGAACAAAAAATAGATTAATAAGACCAAAGATTGCCCGTTCTATGTACTCAAATTTAATTATGTCTCATGTTTAACCACTATAAGAGCCAGCGGTAAATCCCCAAAGCACTGCCCGAGATGAAGCTGTTCTCGGCGGTTACACAAACACTGAACGGCCGCTATCGCCCTGGAGCTCTCATCTCCGAAAACGTCAAAATAAATTGTAAAATAGGCGCTATTATTAAATATGAGTCACATATTTCAGGTCTAAACAACTACATTCTCGTCTAAAAAATTATTAAAACAATGGTACAACAAGTAGTATTCGCAAAAATTACAGTGGATTTGCTCGGCCGCCATGACGGTCACTTCAAGCGGAGTGATACAAACGGTGAAAAGGTAGGAGTTCTGTTATCACTGAAATATCGCACGGCTATCAGCCAATCAGATTCGAGAACCAGACAGAACTGTTGTATA
>RJVU01021895.1:236642-258574 GCA_003731715.1 Anabarilius grahami | reverse complement strand
ATATATATATATATATATATATATGTAGTCAAACCAAAATGTATTCAGACACCTTGAACATTTCATTCATTAATACAGTTTATTCACTATAGTTTAAAAAAAATGGTAATAAAATATGATGATCTCAGAGTTAAACTGTCTTTAAAAAAAGAAAAACATGGTCAGGTCTAAGTGTCTGATATTCCACTGTATGAAGGATTTTTGGGTACAATATGTGAGTTTACTATTTTGCTATCCTCACATAAATGAACTACAATAGTGCACCCACCAGTAAAAATATATCAAAAATATAAAAAATGTCTTAATTAAGGTGTTGTTTATATACAGTCAAACCTAACTAAAGCCGCGCACACACTTAACGATTGTGAATGTAAATTGATACTTATGACTGATCGCGCTCAAACGCGTCCAGTCTGCGATTACAGTCGGTGTTCAAATTCCATGTGTAAGTATATAAATCGGCTCCAGTCGAAGGAAACAATCGGTATGTGTGTTCAGTTCAGTCTTAGAATGTTTCAGCTAATCGTTAGGTGTGTCCCCGGCTTAACTTCACTATTTAGAGCAAACTGTTGACAAACCCTGTCACATTCTAAAATTTCAACATTTTATACCAGCATATGAAAAACAAGAAAATACGAATGAAAAACAAGAAAATACGAATGACAAAAACTAAATTCAGGAAACTCCTGCAAAAGATAGCTGTTGAAACAGCTGCAGATCATAAGCAAATGCCACATGATGTCAGCATGTTACGTCAAGAATAAAAAAACTCAAGAACTTGCATTTATAAATAGTACATTACTTTGTAGTTCGGGCTAATCTGACTGGATGGGTGATGAAAAATCTAACAGTAGCCAAAAGATCCTGGAATAGCTTTTTTGTTCAGACCCTACAAGTCTCACCTTGATCAAACAGCCTAGTGCAGTCAGGACACAGACCCTTGTCATGATTCCACTCAGTGTCCCAGCTCTTTCCTGGTGTCACACCACAACTCTTGCACCGGATGCATGTCATACACACCTAAAAAAAAAATAAAAAAAAAAAAAATCAACATTTCCTCTATAAACTCAAACATCATCCTGAAACTGTAATGGGAAAGTTTGATAAAAAATGAAAAGATCTGTCATTATAAACAAACACCAACCCCATTATAAAAATATTTTATATAAATAATCTAAAAGATGACAGACTGATCATTTGTGGGTGAACTGAATTATACAATATAAACACGAATGTGTACTTGAGTCTTGCATTTGTTATTTAACCTGATCCTGCTTCATATTTTTTGTGGCTTGCTCTGACATTCTAAAGAAAATGCAATGTCATGGATGACTTTAAAGCATACTGAAACTTGTAGGTCTTGCAGTCGAGGAAAGTCCCTCTGTGATCAACTTACCCAAGGCTTCTTACGTTTGTTGGGTTTGGGGTAGTTGGGACCCAGACAGGCAGGATGATAACAATTTTGACACCTTTCACACTCCAGCAGAGGCTGCAAAAACATTGACCAGACATCAAATTTGTTTCCATCCAAAATGACTAATGTAACAAGACAGAAACGTGTACACTACTGTTCAAAATTTTGGACTCAAAAAGTATTTTTTCCCTGAAAGTAATTATTAAATTTATTCAGGAATGACACATTATACCATTGTTTGAAGCAACCGCATGCCATATTTTTTATTAAAAAAAAAAAAGCTGAAAACTTTTCTATAGCATTAAGCCTCAAATGTCAACTGTACATTAGTTTGGTTTCTTCTTTAAATAAAAGATATATAAATAAACACATGGGCCATTATCCTGGTTGCATTAGCACTGCCAGTAAGAACTCTGAAGTAACATAAACTTGATGGTTAGGCGGATATTTATTTTGATAGCGCTGAGAACAGCTCAGCCAGAGCCTTAGTTCATGATCCGTTTAAAGGAACATTCCACTTTTTTTGAAAATAGGCTCATTTTCCAAATCCCCAATCTCCGGGTCTGGCGGTACCACTTTTAGCATAGCATAGCATAGTTCATTGAATCCGCCAGACCCGGAGATCGGCTGAATGGATTCGAAAACGGTAAAACTCAACTGTTTAACTCTAGGGGAGTTGGAAAATGAGCCTATTTTCAAAATAAGTGGAGTGTTCCTTTAACAGTCCTGTCCAATATGTTAATAGATAGAACTGTTATAAAAATAAAGTAGACAGTATATGAAAAAGTATGTGCTTTTGCCATTTGGTTGCTGCCCAATGTCACTAGCTGAACAGAAATTCCTTATGTTTGGCTTGGTCCGCTTAAAGTCCCACTGGATTTTCTCCTTAGCATAAGGTTGAGGGGTCCATCTATCACTATTTTCCATGTTTGTAGAGTTGGTTTGTGGAGTAAATATACAGGCTGAGTACACAGCTTTTTAAAGTGGCAGGTGCTGGTGTTTTGCTTGCATGCGACCAATTAGTGTATACTTACATCACTGGTAGTTCCTTTAGTGCTAGGTTAGACCTTTTACACTCTAAAGTAGTTGTGATTCGCCTCTCACACCGTAACATGCTCTAAACACACCTCTTAAGCACGCAGAATAATGCAAGTAGATTTTTTTTGTAATCGCTGCAACAGTTCTTTTAAATTGTAATAATATTACTGCTTTTACTGTATTTTTGATCAAATAAATGCAGTCTTGGTGAGCATGGGAGACATTCAAATCCAAATTAAAAAAAATATCAAAACCAGACTTTTGAATAGTAGTGTCACAAAATGTTCACAACAAATCTGCTCTACACACCACAAGAAATTCAGTTAAGATAATTTCAGAATCGTATTCTTGAGTTATGACCTTTAAATTAGGGTTAAAGTCTGTTCACACCTAGGGCAACGTAATGCAATCTGTTTGTGTAAAAAAAAAAAAAAAAATCCATATTTCAAAACGCTTGCGCTACTTCCTGCGCCTTCCCTATTCAACTTACAAAAAAAGTATAACTGACGCAATGCCAGTTTACACTTTCTTCGTAACTTGAATACAGAACGCGGTCTGGCGGAAGCTAGATATTTTACTTCATAACTCGTAGACGTGCCGATATTCGGTAATGCGATATATGAGCAATATCACACGAGTAGCCGTGTGATATGGCTGTATATCAGCACGGCTGTGATTCGTCCGTAGGCACGAGTGCTGTAGGTAATCACAGCGTGCTGATATAGAGCCATATCGCACGGCTACTCGTGTGATATTGCGTTTATACAACAGTTCGACGGCACGAGTGTGTAAATAAATAAGAAATAACAATGGAGTGTCTTTAAAACCCTCTTTTGTGCAGCACTACTTCCTTCCGCCACGGATTCAAATCTCAAGTTGACAGTAGGACCAAGCCTCCGTTACTAACTCTAAAACGTCACTTTAGAACTAGTAACGAAGGAACGTTGAGTCGCTTCATTGAAACTCACTGAATTTTGTACAGTATTAGAGAGAGAGAAAGATCGCCTGAGTAGGCTATTACCTGTCTGATATATTGCATAACATTCATTCTTCAAGTCGATGTCCATAATATTATATCCATTATAAAAATCAGTTTTAATGTCCGCTGAGGAAAGCGAATTTGTATTTGTCCTTTTTACAGCTAAGGAAATTTTCCATAATATGCATAACACCACAGCGATAAAACAACTTCCTTTGCAAAAGTTCTTTCAATTTAAAAGTCTCTTGTGATTCACTGACTCATTCACCTGTAAAGTGTTGCCGCCATCTAATGGCGTATTAATGTAACTTTCACTCAATCCATATTACGCACTAATGGACATATTTATATAAAATATTTATTGAACAACAAAAAAACACAATTGTACAGTTCAGTCAAATGTAAAGCACTAGTGTGACGGTTGTCAAGTGTGATGTGGATAATTACCAAATGCCAAAAAATAAAATAATTAAAATAAATGCTACACCTCTTATCTCTAAATTTCCTAATTTTTGTTTCTTATTTAAAAAACAAAACAAAACAATGATATTGTTTACCTTATTATTGTTACTCTTTACGCTTGTATGTGGGTTTTACAAATATTTAACGAATGAAAAGGATTTTAAAGAGCTTGTGACAAAAACTCATAACTCCATTGGATCCTCAAACTGTCAGTCAAACCTCATAAATCCGCCTCATCTCGTGAATGAAGTGCTGCAGTTTGGACATCTCATCTATGCAATGAAAAGGTAAATAAAGATCTGATGTTTGAAAAAAAATTGTAAAGCGTTTTCTTCACTCAAAAAACACTGTCTATAAAGTTTAATGTTTTACGTATTTGAAGAGCGGAGAAGAGTCTTCGTTTGATATGTCCCGTCTAGTTGTAGCCAACATGCTATGCTATATAAAGGATGTAAGGTAATTATTATCATATTTAACATAGCACAATTCGACTTGCTCTGGAACAAATAATAGATTAATAAGACCAAAGATTGCCCGTTCTATGTACTCAAAATGAGTTATGTCTCATGTTTAACCACTATAAGAGCCAGCGGTAAATCCCCGAAGCACTGGCCGAGATGAAGCTGTTCTCGGCGGTTACACAAACACTGAACGGCCGGCCGCTAACGGCCTGGAGCTCGCAAACCGGCAAAAACGTCAAAAACAAATTGTAAAATAGGCGCTATTATTAAATATGAGTCACATATTTCAGGTCTAAACAACTACATTCTCGTCTAAAAAACTATTAAAACAACAGTTTGTGGTACAACAAGTAGTATTTGTAAAAATGACGGTGGATTTGATCGGCCGCCATGACGGTCACTTCAAGCGGAGTGATACAAACGGTGAAAAAATAGGAGTGCTGTTATCACTAATATATCGCACGGCTATCAGCCAATCAGATTCGAGAACCAGACAGAACTGTTGTATAAATCACGATAATGAATATGCACGATATTGTTATCGTGGGCACTTCAAAATACCGTAAATAATTTATTACCAATTATTAAAATTTTTATAATGCATTTAAGAATACTTTCCAAATCAACCGAATAAAATGCACAACACTGAATGAAAGTGCACGTTCACTCTCTGACAGCAGAGGGCGCTGCTGGAACAGCAGAATGCAGTGGTTACCCTGGAAACCCGCCAACAAAGCAACTGTGCTAGTGAAAGCCATTCATTATTTGTAATCTCAATGTTGTTCATCACAGAACCAAATACTTAAAGACTTAATAGGCTATTTATTTTCAAACTTAAACATTTTTATATTTTAATCTGGACTACAACATGCCCTAATGATTAGAAATGTTCTGATTATTTGTTATTGTTCAGTAAAACTTTGAGACATACGGCTTCATTAGTTAACATGTTAATTCATTATTACCAAACTGACAACGAAAAATACTTATAAAGCATTAATTATTCTTAGTTAATGTTAATTTCTTAGTTACTGTTTAATAACATTACTAAAATCAAAAGAGCTTATTTAATGGACCTGATATAAAAACTAACAATGATCAGTTGTATTTCTTAACTAACATTAACTAAAAAAATAATACTTTCTGTAACAAATGTAGCTATTGCTCAATCTTAGTTAATGCATTAAATAATGAGACCTTATTGTAAAGTGTTACCTGTTGTTCTTTATAGCCTAAATCTTTTGTACTTTAATCTGTTTGAAAATTTTACTTTATATGTTTTTTAGTGTATTGTATTATTGTATTTAAACATTCAGAGTTCTTTTTGTTATTACAAAAATAATTCTTAACCTGTTATTCTATGACAACACTTTTTTTTGCAACTTATTTCAATATCGTGATAATACCATATACCGTGATAAAATCAGAATCAGAATCAGAATCTGATTCTGATTCTGAAAAGCTTCAGCAATTAATCGCAACATGAAAATTGTATAACGTCACATGCTTAATAACTCGTTAAATATGTTTGTTTGTTTTTTTTACACAAACATCGCTTCACTTCAGAAGGCCTTTATTAACCCCCTGGAGCCGTGTGGAGTATTTTTATAATGGATGAATATGGATGGTGACACTTTCTTCAGCTCATACTCATTTGGTAATGCTTACTTCAATTATAAAGCTTGGATGTGTCAGGATATTTATTAATATTTCTCAGATTGTGTTCATCTGAAAGAGGAAAGTCATATACACCTAGGATGGCTTGAGGGTGAGTAAAGCTTGGGGTAATTTTCATTTGAAAGTGAACTAATCCTTTAAAGCGACAGAATACAAAGCTTCAGTGTGCGCTTAGAACAAAAACAACATTATCGTCCTCTTGTGTCAAGATCAGGTTTGGGAGTGTCGCAAACTACCTTGGATTCTTTATTCTTGCACCCACAAACACGGCAGAACTTGCAGCGACGACAGCACCAGTTCTCCTTGTTTTCCTCCAGTGGACGCTCAGAAGGGTCCAAGCAGAAGCGATGGAAAGGCTCACAGCAGACTTGACAGTACAGCATCTGTACAACATAAGGTTGTCATGATGACAAAAAAATACGTAGGATTTTCTTTTCAGGTTTTCACAGTACCAGTGAAACTCACTTGGTTTTTCCAACTAAAGGTGTTTTTCATGTATCATCATTTTCAAGTATTTAAACATTTGGCAATGAGGCAAGATAAACAAAAATGAAGTTCAAAACAAACATTGTTAAGGTTTTGCTGAAATGAAGATCAGTCCGGACGTACCTCATGTTGGCCTTTACTGGCGCACAGCAGGCAGACGTACTGGGGCACGAGGGGTACAGATGTGAGGATGCTCAGACCTCCGGTCGCCCACACGCTCTGCACACTACAGTCCTCCTGTGGAAAGAAACAGAGGAGTAAGTTACATTTTAGCACCACATAGTTCTGCTGCATGCCCTGTTTATTACATAACAGAATCAGGTGCTGCCATCATGTGGAAAAATACTGCAGTGCTGACATCAGAACATCTGTGAAGATTACAAATAAAACAGCACTTGATTTTTATACTCAGGTTTTGTAAAGGAATATCCACCTTATTCCTACGCCCCATGATGCTTTGCGCGAAATATGGTTGTAAATTCCGTTAAAGGCACACTATGTAGTTTTTGCCTCAAGTGGCCGCTTATTCAAAACAAAGGCATAGCTTGATGATGCCTTGATTTCACGGAATCATGAGAGGTGTTGTCTTCACGTCTACAGCCGGTGGAAAAGAATCTGACGAGACTTGGGCAGAAATCATATTCATGGATGAGCTAATGTATTTAAGATTTATTAACATTACTGTAGTATGAAGCAGGGTGTGGCTGAAAGCACACAGACACAGTCTGTGTCCTGGTTAAAATAGCTTATTTCTCTGGATTTAAACATTCTTGGAAACATTTGGGATAATGTGAGTACACAAGTCAACAAAATATATAATGCTGTTCTAGTGGTTTTTAGATATTTTAATCCAAAAATTTTACATATTGTGCCTTGAAAGGGTGTTCACCCAAATGAATCATTAATTACTCACCCTCATGTCGTTCCACACCCTTAAGACCTTTGTTCATCTTCAGAACACAAATTAAGATATTTTTTGATGACATCCGATGTCTCAGTGAGCCCTCCATTGACAGCAAGATAATTAACACTTTCAATGCCCAGAAAGCTAGTAAAGACGTATTTAAAACAGTTAATGTGACTACAGTGGTTCAACCTTATTGTTATGAGGTGACGAGAATACTTTTTGTGCGCCAACAATATCTAGTGACGGATGATTTCAAAACACTGCTTTATGAAGCTTCAAAGTTATATGAATCTTTTGTTTTGAATCAGTATCAAACTGCCGAAGTCATGCGAACTATTGAAATATCGAACACTTATGACTAGGGCAGGACGATTAATCGAAAAGTAATCAAAACCGAAATTCAGAACCTCTAACCGGCGTAATTTTCCCATGTTGGTTATTTCGTTTTTTTTAATCTTGTTAATACTTCCTCCTTAAAAACATACTACCACGTGTGTAGCCACGTGACTCCGCCCCGTCCAGTCGATGGCATAAAAGCAACACAGTGATGGCGCGCGAGCGGTGAGCCTTGCGTCTTCACTAAACTTTGTCAGTTGTATGTGTTTTAAGGTTTGCCAGTTTGGACATTCAAGCGATTTTAGACGATCGGATGTGTATTATACAGCTGCATTGTGGCACGAACACTCATACAAACAGTAGCTGCGCAAAACGTGAAGATCGCACGCACAGAGAGGAACGCAGAACCTAGTTGTCAGCGCTGTCCTGTGATTTATCACTAAAGTAGCTTAAAAACTCAAAACTTATTATAGCATATATTTTTATTTATTTATTTATAAACTATAACTATTTACAACCCACAGCTTCACAATTAATAGAGACGGTATGACTAATTCACACACGCAATCGCTCTCTTTACTAGTACTGTGCTAATTTCTCTTTATCTGATTTACAACGAGCAGAAATCCGCAAGAAATGTTACAAACCATAGATAAAATAACTGGTGAAAGTGAGCTGTTATGTCAGAGCACACTTTCAAAAGAAAAAAAATATCCCACCTTTAATAGTCAATCATGTTTACAGTATAAACCTTGTCAGTGAACTATGAGGGCAAAACAAACAAACAAACAAAATAATTGTTAATTAATCGTAATCGAGGTAAAATGTTCAATTAATCGAGGTTTAGATTTTAGGCCATAATCGTCCAGCCCTACTTATGACATAACGAAGCCCAATGAAAATAACACTTGAAGGAAAATTGACAGTTCATTCAGTCAAACTGACAGATAAGCCCTATTTGTAGGTCAACCTTATGATTTGAAATGATTGGTTTCAGTCTTTTTAAATTGTAAGTTCCCCAAATAGGAAGTGCCACCCACAATTCAAAACACAGTAGGCTCATCCGGAATACGGTGGATAGATATCTACCTTAAAATCAACACGGATCTTATGTGTGGGTTCTGCAGGCTCTTGTTCTCTCTCTGCGAAACCATTGGCGAGGGCTGCAAGGACGCTGGGTGGTGTCTGTTCCTGAGGGCTCTGCAGACAAAGGAACAATGGAAGTTGCTTTCGATGACATTTTGTCTGAATGAGGACAGGACTCTTTGAGAGAGTTCACCGATATCAACAATATGAATACCTTCTCAACTTTCCGTTTGATGGGAGGAACCTTGTGGAAGCCAGGACGGCGATGGCGCACTCCCTCGTCAAAAGCGTCACCAATGAAGTCGTCAAATGACACATAATCTGTGGTGCATTTCATACAAACAGAACTGTGACTTTCAGAGCAATAATGCAACTAAATAAATGTGAAACAAATGAGATTCTGGTTTCAATTCCACTTTTCAAATAAACGGAACCAGTTATGAATAAAATAATTTGTAGATTCCTGATCACTAAGATCTAACCCGAGTTGCGAGGACCAGGAGTTCTCCTGCGGGCTGGGGAGGTGGAATTTGAAGCTCCTATCCAGTCAAAATCGGAGTCATAATCCAACAGGTCGCAGTAGGAACGTGGTTTTACGTGTCGCCGCGGCTGTTTCCGCACAGATGGACTGTCGCCTAGAGAGGGTGGAAACGTCCGGCTGATTCCATCGCCGCCCTCACATTCCTCATTACTTGAGTAACCCGCACTTATTGAGGAGCGCCGCTTCTTTCCATGCCCTGAAAATGATTTTTACCAGACATTTATACCAGACATACAGAGAAAATACACACAGCACTTCATTTTGTATGCTGGCTTTCACTCTAAAACATGTTCTTACCCTTTTGAAGCTTGCCACTTAGCCTCAAGGCCTTTCTTTCTTCAACCTGATCGCATCTCTTGTATCTTTAAAAAAATAAATAAATAAATAATAAGAAAGAGTGATTTAATTTGGACAGGACTGCGTTGATTCCAAGTTCGAAAAATATGAGGACCTTGAATCAGACAAAAGCAAGAAAATTGTTGCAAAAAATTTTAATTCAGGTCAAAAACGAACAAAATAAAACACATGGGTTTGAAAACATTTTTAAGATGGTTCCCTGTAGATTAGGCGACAAAAGTGGACACTTTTTCAAATTTATTGTGTGCATTAATTAGAATGGTTACATTTGTAAACACCTTGATTACTGCAACGATTAATAACTGCATTTTTTTGGCAAGTAATTTGGTATTTCACATTTTTACCTGTATGCACGAAGGTTGTTGACAGTGTTGTAATTTTTAAACTAAAACAATTAGAAATAGTTTTTGGTGAATTGAAATTAAGCTGAAATAAAATAAAATATAAATATTAGATGAAAAACTTAAACCTTGCCAAAGCAACCTAAATGAAAATTATAAATGTTGCCTTGGATATTAACTGAACTTTGTGTACTAAAACTGAAATGAAAATAAGTTAAACAAATATAAAAACATTTTCAACTAAATTGATATATATATATATACACACACATATATACACACATATATACATACACACACACACACACACATATATATATATACACACACACATATACATATATATATATAAAGCTCATTTTAAATATTTATGCTATAATAGTATTGAATAAATTCTAAAATAAAACTGGTTGTAGTAAAAAGTAATTATTTTTCCTTTAAAAACTGTGTTTTTTTTTATAAATATTAATTGTTACAAAATTTAAAGGGTCCTACTTTAAAGATGCATTATGTAATATTGACAGCTAGTGTTTGAAATGGGTACTGCAGTCCAAATTCAAAAAATTGGAGGGTGTTGGTTCCCCACAGGTTGCCAGATTGAGGACACACAACAGGAATGTGTCATTCAGACACAGAACGCAAATTTTAAAGTAGAATAACTGGCTGTAGCATTGTTTTTCAGAGAAACAAGTATGTGAACTTAGAATCTTTCCTAAATATCTACAAACATATCATGGTATTTTTAACCTTTAGTACAGTAAAAAAAAATTACATACAGTACTTTTAAAGGATTAGTTCACTTTTATATCCATATCCAAATATCCATATGTAACAATTTATGAAGTAATACATCTAGCTTCCGCCAGAATGCCTTTTGTATTCAAATTACAAAAAAAAAAAACAGAACTGGCGTCACGTCAGTTAAGCTTTTTCCGTAAACTGATTAGGGAAGGCGTAGGACATAGCGTAAGCTTTTTGAACTACAAGTTTTACACTTTCGTCGTACGTTGAATATGGAAGGTGGTGGCGGAAGCTAGATATTATACTTCATAACTTGTTAAATATGGATTTTTTTTTTTACACAAACCATAGCTTCACTTCAGAAGGCCTTTATTAACCCCTCTGGGAGCCATGTGGAATTTGTTTATTATGGATGGATGTGGATGGAGAAACTTTCTTTAGCTCATACTTGTTGATCCTCGCTCACTGCCATTATAAAGCTCGGATGCGTCAGGATATTTATTAATATTTCTCTGATTGTGTTCATCAGAAAGAAGAAAGTCACATACACCTAGGATGGCTTGAAGGTGAGTAAATCTTGGGCTAATTTTCATTTGAAAGTGAACTAATCCTTTAATGTAAAATGAGAAGTGAGGGGAAAAAAAGCTGTTTTCTCCAATGAACTAGAGTGCCTGAAAGGACTATACTATGAACTGAGTGTCAAGTAGTCTGGGTAAAATAACATGAACTAGCATACTTACACACAGCACTGGCGTTTTGTGTTGGGGCCACCAAACTTGGGTTTGTCCAAGCAGTTGATGCACCTGCCACAGTCCTCCTCATGCAGGCAACCTTTACACTCCCCACACCGTCGGGACCGATTCCCAAAAAATTGAGATCTACCACGGCGAAACTTTGGTGTCCTGTGTTCTTGTAATACAGGGCTTTCAGGGTCAGAGTGAGACTCGACTCCTACAACAGTGACAGAAAATGTCAAAACACAGCCTTGATACATAATTAACAAAAGGTATCAGATACTGTTATCAAATTAGCACTAGTGAACTGCCATGCTGTCTAACTTAAGGCAAATACAATGCTGTCTAGTAGCTCACTAGGCTTTGGAACAGATCAGAAATGTTTCATAAATCACGCAAGATATGCTTTGAATATATAACACAGCACATTATCAAGCATCCAGCACATTATCAAGCATCATAAACTATCAATATTGTAGAAAATACTGGTAGAAACATCTAAAATAATGATTTTACTAGCAAAACTTTCACTAACTGAGGTATATTATGGGATCCTCTCTAGGGTTCTATATTTTATTCTTCAAGTGATGGTACCTTTTTCTGCAGGTGAAGGGGATATGTCCGATCTCTCGTGCATGGGTAGCGCACTAAGTCGAGGGATGTCGTCGGGCACCATGGCACGAGGCTGACCCAAAACCACAGCTGCAGCTCTGCATACATGTTTAATGCGAGGCCCCCCTCTAGCAGGTTCCTTATGGAGAGATTTGTCAAGTATAAAAACAAATGCGCTGAACAAATTCTGTTCTATCGCACTGATTTGACTGGCATCATATTTGCCAAATTGATGTCGATTACAATTAGCGTGTGCACATATTTACTATGTGATAACCTAGTCACCTACAGACATCATAAAATCTTAAAAGAACATGAACAGAATTGCTGACAGAATTCATATTTTTAGTACCAATACCAAAGTATAATGAGGTCGAATAAGAATAAATTAGATTCTAGCGCATTTACTGAAATTCTAAAGAAAAAAAAAATGTTTATTCAGTAGAATTCTTTTTTGATCTCGTTTAAAAAAAAAAAAAAAAAAAGGAAAAACCTGATACCTGCTCTGGAGAAGCATCAGTCTTGTTGGGACAGGCATTTTCAAGCCGTTCTTTCGGTTTGCGTCTCTGTCTCTTTGTTGCAGTAATTCTACCCTCTGGCAAAAGCTACCAAAGTGTGAAAACAGATTAAAACAACATTGGTATCACTTTATTTTACAGTCCTGTTCCCAAGTACATACAATGTACTTATTACATTAATTACAATAACTGGGTAATAACTAGGTACTAACCCTGTTAAATTAATTATGTAATGATAAACAAATATAAAAAAGAAAAAAAGAGAAAGTAGCAAGAAATCCACATGTCTATAAACATTAAGTACAAGAGTTATAAATAATTCAAAGAATTGATTAAAGGCTTTAAAATAATTTAGTTTTTTTTTTTTTGCTTTATTTCTTATATTTTTTAATGTGTACAAGTAGTGACCTATTTCTATTCTAAAATGAGTAAAATTAGTTTTTTTCCTCCCCATTTACATTTGTCAAAAAATAAATTTCCATATATAATGATGAGTAAATTTAAAATATACCAAATTTTGAAGTTACCAGTATTATCATAAAAAAAAAATCATCTTTTACTTTGAGTTGTAATTCAATGTTAGTACTATTTTTCTCAAACAAAGCCAGATCACACCAAAATATTTTTGTATAAATTTATACAATCAATCATACACACATTTCAGGTCAATATCTTTGCAAAACTTTGCAATTATAGGATAAATACGATGAACAGATAAATGGACTTACCCCAGATGATTTCAGCTGTTTCTGCTGATCTATTTTGATGAGCTGAACCTTGGCTTTCTTGAGGAGGTTGAACATGCGCTTGTTGGCTCCTGTAAGGCGAGGGCGCTGGGTGGTAGTTTTCTCCTCAGTGTCAACGGCATGTTTCTGAGTGTCCTTAGAAACTAGTTCTTCTGATTCTGTGAGATGCATCTTATCAAAATCTGAGAATAATAATAAAAAAAGGCACGTTAAGACCAAAATACTGTCAAAAAGTACTTTTTAACAAACCTTGAAGTTAACATGAAATGGTATTATTTTACATAAAATACTCAATGTTATAATACTCAATACACAAACTGCGTTAATTTAACTGTTGACTAATAGGAACATATTAGAAAGAAATTCTTTGGAATAATGTGAACTGATGATTCGTTTACAACTAGACCAGGAACATGTATTACAAGAGTCCATTCTGATTTCAAGTGTACTTTAAAGTAGTCAACATTTATTAATAATTAAAGGTTTAGATAAATAAAATCTTTGCCTACCTTTGCATTTATTGGGAAGAGAGATGTCTGTATGAATGGAAAACTCATCTGGCAGGTCATCCTCTTGGATGTCTTTTGCCTGGTGTTGTGCCAGCAACTTGGCACTCAAAGCTCGGACACAGATGGAGACTTTGCGAACAACCCCAGGGGTGTTGAGATCCTCAATCTTGAGTTTTGCTTTTTCCTTCTTCATGTCTCTGAGAGACTTTATTAGACTGGCCCCTTCTTCCAACTCCTTCTTCTGTGTCTTGGCAGGGGATGATTCAACTTTGCCTACTTTGTCCTTTGGGGTCTTTTTACGCCTTGAGAGGCTCTGTTTGAGTTTAAGCTTTTTGTATAACCTAAATTTTGATGTTTGCGCTTTGAATTTTGTGGATTTTTTCTTCTTTTGGACGGGATCAATAAACGGGTCCACTGTAAAATCTTTGGCAGATAGCAAGGTCTCCAACTCCTTGTCAAGATCTTCATCGAAGGTGTACACATCGTCACTGGCCGGCTCCAGCACTCCCCATTTGAAACCCGGATCTCTGAGTAGCGATCGCCTTTTCCCAGGGTGCTTCTCCTCACCGAAGATCTCAGCGTCATCAGGTGATTTAGGTTTTGATTCCCAAGTGGAAGACAAATCAAGATCAGTTTCACTCACTTCATCTTCATCCTGAGACTGAAGGGATCCAGGTTCACCGCTTTCATTGGGATCAGGTTTCTTTGATTTTGTTAGCAGACCAAGCTTCTTTTGGGAGTTCTTGCGAGGAAGATCTGACATACCAAGATCATCCATGAACCTCTTTGGCGTTTTGATAACCCGAGAGGATCGGGCACTAACAACTGGCATTATGAAATGTCTGATGGTTTTCACAAACTTCGTTTTGCTGCGTTGGACGTCTTGATCTTGGTCCATTTTCACATTCACAGAATCCTTTTCTGCCTGATCGGAAAGTTGATCTCCGCTGGTGTTCTCAACCTGCTTGGATAAGAGCTTAGTTTTTTTGCGTCTACCCTCTAATGACTGAAGACTTGAAATCTGTTTCCTCTTGTACTTTGTTGAGAATATACCAACTAGTTTAGACTCTCCTACTTCAGACCCCGTTATTGGTGGGCAATCATCACTAACCTCAACCAACTTCTTCTTTTGCAATTTTGGATTTCTTATTCGCCGTCCAATCAAAGACTTTCTCCTACGTTTAACCCGTTTTATTTGCCTGTGTGAGGGACGTGGTACCTGTGGGTGATCTCTCACGGAAGGCTCTAAAACTAGAACCTCTTCAGGTTCAATTGATGCTGTCTCAAGTTTTATCTCTGGCTGGGGTTCTGTCCCAAGATAAGGACTGGTTGGAGGTGATTCAACAGTTTGTTCGATGACCTGAGATTCGGCTGCTTCAGGTAATGGTTCTGCAGCTGGTGGAATGGACCTTTTACCTTTTTTCTGCTTAACTTCACTTAAATGCTTTTTTGGTTTGGATTCTACATGTGCTGGCACTGCTGCTAGAGATACTGGCGATTCCTCCACCTGAGATTCGGTTTCAGTTGCAATTTCAGAAGCAGGGTTTTCTTGAGATGCACTCAATTTGCACTTTCGCCTGCACTTTCTTCTGTAAATTGTCCAGTGATTTCGTCTTGTACGTTTCTTCCGAGCAGTGTTTTGACATAGCTTGTTCCTTACTTTGGGGGCAGGAGTGGTAGCAGTAATTTCCAACACATTCTCACTCTTTTCTGAATGCTGATGGTCTTCGACTTTTGCAGGTTCTTTTGTTTCAGGTGAAGTTGTAACTTGCTGAATTAAAAAGGACTGCTTTAGACTGTTGTTTTTACCTGGTGAGGAGACTACTTTGATTTGAAGTGGTGGAACGGTATCGTTACTGATGAGATCTTCAGGGTCCGTCTGAGTGGCCTCATCTGGATGTGCTTCAGTTGCAATTGACTCTGACCTTTCAAGAACCTCCTCTTTTTCCTTTTCTAAGGTCTCCTCACCCTTCTCAATGGCCACTGGGTTCTCTGGACTTTTGGGAAATACATCACTGGCAGTGTTCTCAATGTTTTGCGACTCCTGCAAAGAGCTAGCTTCCAAGGTATTTGAAGGAGTGGATGTGGATTCTGCTTCTGTGGAAACATCTACTTCCTCATCACATTTAGAAGGAGGCTCTGCATCTGTGCTGGGGCCTTCGTCTGCTTTGCTTGGACTCTCTTGGACTTGAGTATCTTGGGGTTTGATTTCTTGCATTTTGTTGAGGTCATCTTGGACTTGGGAAGTTTTGCTTTCTTGGGTTTTGCTTGGATTCTCTTGGATGCGAGAATCTTTGCTTTTGCTTTTCACCAGTGTAAGAGTCCACACAAACTTGCAGCGTTTCTTGCGAGACCGGGCTTTGGGGTTTCGTATTCTGGTCAGTTTCAAACCTGGAATTCCGACAAAATCATTGTCAAAAGCGAGTTTTTGAGGATCATCAGCTGAGTGGCCAAGATCTTTTGCTGATGGTGAATGAGGCTCCTGATTCCTTTCAGATTCTTTACGATTTTTCTTCTTCTTTTTCTTTTTTTTCTTCTTTGAAGGTGACCTGGATTCATCAATTGTTGAGACCTCCAACAGCGACTCTGCTAAACTCTGGTTTCCAGATTCCTGTGGAACATTTGAGGACCTTCTGTGTTGTCTCCTAATCACAAGCTTATTTACCTCAGATGCCTCTTGTGCTGACTTATCATCGGGTTTTGGCTCCTTACTTTCATTGGGAGGTGGATTTTGAGACCTTCGGGTTGATTGCCTCAGCTTCAGTTTTTGGTCATTGGTCTCATTTTTAGGAGCCGTTTGTGGAGTGGATTCTAATTTCTTGTCAGCAGATCTTCCTCGCCTTCTAGTACAAACCTCCTGCTTTGCCTCACCAGCACTGCATTCACTGGCTGGTACGTTTGTCTTTAATTTCACATGAGCATTTGAGATTTGGGAACACTGACTCTCTGTAACTTCAGATTTGATTTCCTTCTGTTTTTTACCAGATTTACGTTGGACTGTAACCACTGTCTTTTTGGCCACCAACTTGATTGTGATCCTTGGAGTTGATTGGGTCTCCTGTTTTGTTGACCCCCTTTTTCTCCTGGTGGGCTTCTCTGATCCTCCATCACCACCACCACCACCACCACCACCACCATCATCATCTACTGATGTGTCCTTTAGAGACTCTTGACTGTGTAGTTGTTGAACAGAACCTGAATCATTTTGAGGATCTTTTGAACCAGTGCTTTCCACTAAAGGAGAGACTAGAGGAGCCAGCCTTTGACGTATCCTCCTTGAAGACTTTGCTGAAGCACGATCACCTGAAACAGACCATTCAAGATGGAATTAAGTTCAACTACAATTTAATTATATTCATTCCACAGTGGTAAATTACAGTCAAGTGATTCAAACATGTAAGTCACAAGCTCCAGTGACTATCAAGACTGAAATAATAACATGTATCTTTTGAATGAGCTATGCCAACACTGTTTGTTCTGGAGTCCTTGAAGTGATGCTCTGTTGTATAAGAAGAAAAATTACTAAAATTACTGGTGTAATTTTAAGGTAAAAAGCTATACACACACAGACTTTTGGAGATTTTCTGAATTATTTGCATTTGAAGCCACACTTACGTTTACATGGATTTCGTCCAGCCCGAACCGGGGCGCTGCCATTTTCGTTTTGAAATTCAAACCCTTTGAATTCAGCTCCCTGAAAGTCAAAAAATAGAAGCAAACTTAAACACATTTGAATTTAATGTGTAACTTGTTTTAAGTGTACATTTTACTTGTTTGTTGTCTTTGCAATCCTCTGCTGGTTTACATCATCATTTACTGTAATATAGTACACATTACATAAATGCACTACAGTTCTAAAGTTTGGGGTCAGTAAGATGTTTGGGATTTTTTAAAAGAAACAAATACTTTTATTCAGCAAGGGCACATTAATTGATCAAACATGACAGTAAAGACAGGTATAAATGCTGTTCTTTCTATTCATCAAAGAATCCTGAAAAAAATGTATCACGGTTTCAACACTGTGTTCAACACTGATAATAATAATAAAAAAATTGTTTCTTGAGCAGCAAATCAGCATTTAAAAATGATTTCTGAAGGATCATGTGGACAGTGTAGACTGAAATAACAGCTGATGAATATTCAGGTTTGCTATCACAAGAATAAAGTACATTTTAATATATATAAAAATAGAAATTGGTTATTTTAAATTGTTACCGTTTTACTGTATTTTTGATCAAATAAATGCAGCTTTGGTGAGCATAAGAGACTTCTTTCAAAAACATTAAAAAAATCTTACAGACCCCAAACTTTTCAACGGTAATGTATATGAAAATATCAGTTAAAAAAAACAAAAAAAAAACAAGACAAGACATTCAAATGTATAAATTTGCATATTTTTCCAAAATGTTGCTGAGGCTTTAAAACAGGTAGCCTAGTATATATTTTTAAGAGACCACTGCACATTTATACCTTTTTTAAATGTTATTAATAAAGGTTTTGTGACACTTTTCTGCATAAATGAGCATCATATGATAGGTTAATGTCTTGTTTAAGATTCATCTGGTCAATAATGTGCTGAATATAAACAGAAACCTACAACAAAGTAGACAAAGATTTAAGGCCTTATTAGAATTAGGCCTTAAAAGTGTTAAAAACACTGAACTGTCGAAGACATAACTTTCTTGTTTCACACTTCACAGAACACTGTTCATGCTCAAAAACAAAGAAAGAACTGAACTGAAACAACTTCACAATTCTGTTGAGTGAAACAACGCAACTGGAACAACTCTGATGTTAACCACCCTAGTGAACTGAAAAATAACTGATTAATTATTTAGTATTAAGAAAAAGCCCTCCGGTAAAGTACTGTTCACTTATACATAGTCATTTTAACGTCGATTTAAAACATTGAAATGTGTTTTGATAAGTTTACATGCATGATCAAATACTATATACTGAACAATATCACATCCTATACACAATGTTACAACAGACGGCATGTTGGCAGACAGTGACCCCTGCAAACTTGTAAAATCTGCACACATAGCTTCAAGTTTACAGAAGCTGTTAACCGAAAACCGAAACTGTAAACTTCACAGAAGCTAATAGACAGACAATGGCTCTGTATCTATTTTTATATGAGGCAAGTGTCAGAGCGTCTTCAAGCCTTCAAAGTCCACAAAACTTTGACCTTGAACATTAATTAATTTTTTTTTCATTTCAGTTGCATGTTTCTGCTCAGAGAACACAACACAAGTAACCATAGCACATTTCCATGCCAATGATACATGATGCATCGGTGAAACAAGTGCACCAGGAAGAAAAAGCTGCATACGGTGTTCCCACGCCTTTTGACCAATGAATTCATATGACTTTTCTCACAACTCAAGATTACTGGATAAGGACTTAAAAAAATTATTCATACAGTGCATTCACAAAGTGAAATTTCTGGCTAATGAAATATTTTAAAGTCAAGCACAACTATTAACACTAGTACACACATTTCCATGACTTTAACAGGTGTGCAAATCAGTTTTACAAATCATAATAAGTCCAGGTTTTTCCATTATTGTGGAAACCCTGTAAATAACACTGAAAGTGTCATAACACCACATGGTGTGCAATCAAGTCCACATCAAATACATCAGTCGAATTAAATTGATAAACTGAAATGGTTCCTACACTCTCTACAACCATGACTAGATCACACAAACTTTTTTTTTTAAAGTTCACACTAAATTTTTTACATTCATGTTAATATGATATAGCTATATGCCATTAAAAACATAACAGGTTTGTCAATTTCATCATCTAAAATTGACTCGTGCACAAGGTCATGACGCTACAGAAAAAAAAACACCTACATTATTAAAAACTGGACATTTGTAGCAATCAGTTGTCTGCTGTACAAAACCATAGTAACATTTAAGATCGTCACCTACTGACACACCTAACTAAATATATATATATGAATGTGTGATAAAGTTCACATCGGAACAGGATGATGACGTCATTATGAGAATTTATAGAATATTAAGGTTATGCTGGTAATAAAGGTAACAAGATATACTTTAGATATACCATAACCAGGGAAGTATTTTTAATAAAATATTATGCCTACTAAATTTAATAAAATATTATACCTAAAATCTACATATATTAAGCCTAAAATCTACTTATCTACAAATATTATAACTAAAATATAAATATATTAGGCCTAAAAACTACAAATATTTCATCTAGAAATATTATAACTCAAATGTATATACATTAGGCCTCTGGACAATAAATATTTTTGAGCTTTTTTGGCCCAATTCTTGTGTGTGCATCTTTTATGCTTTTTGATCTTGGAGTTATTTTTGGATCTACGCACCACCAGAAGTTTTGTGTACTTGTATTCGTTTAGACTGTGATCTGGCGCTACGCTTTTCCAGTCTCCTAATACAGTCAAACCAAAATGTATTCAGACACCTTGAACATTTCTTTCATTAATACAGTTTATTCACTATAGTTTAAAAAATGGTAATAAAATATGACAAGATCTCAGAACTAAACTGTGTCCGAAAAAAATAATCTTAATTATGTCAGATAACACTTAAGCAAAACATGGTCAGGTCAAAGTGTCTGAATACTTTTTGGTTCCAAATATTACTGGTAGTCGACTGCATGAAGAATTTTTGAGTTTAATATGTCACAGTTTACTTTATTTTGCGATCCTCACTTAAATGAACTATAGTGTCCTGCACACACAAGTAAAAATATAGCAAAAATGATATCTAGTCTATGAATAATTTTTGGTTTGACTGTATATTAGGCCTAAAATCTACAAATATTATAACTAAAATCTAAATTTGGAAACACTGACAAGGGACTAATAGGCATCATAATGTAAAAATAAGATGCAAATGAAATAAGAAAATAAATTCACTGGATTTTGTCTGATGTGTTAACACAAATCCCACAAAGCGCAAGTAACACACAGTAAAAGTTTGTGTCAGCTTTGCATTGACAAAGTAACAGTTTCCACCTATATATTCATTGACTGTCGTGGAATGACCTTCTAAGCATCAAAGTAACATTGTTCTTCACTGCAGGTGATCCAGCACTGAATGAGCTCTTATCAGCAATCTGTCACAAGAATTAAGACCAGCAAACTGGGTGTTGCAACTGGTGCATGCATAGGGGAAAAAAAGACCATATGCATGTGCAAAGAGGATCAGCAAACGCATACAGTGGTGTTTATATGCAACACCTACAGCTGTATGAAATTAAATAAATACAAAATTCAAAACGCATGATCTCTGACTCTCATTCTGCTATGAGCTACAATGCTACAGTTATTGCCCCCCTCCCCCTCCGTGTTTTAATGTAACGCTATACGGCAGTCAATGCGCTCGCGCTACTTGTATTCTTATTCCTTCCTATGAAACACGGTCACGTAAAGGCAAGCGCACACTGGTGCAATTTGAATACTACAGTGAAAAACGACAGTTTGAACCATGCACTCACCTCTTCGCTTCCACTCGAGCTGTATCCAGCCTCTCCCAGGCTCTTGTAGCTCGCCTCAAGCCCGAGAAGGCGCAAGTGAGACTGGTCCTCGTTCAGCGCGAGCACCAGGCAGGTGGGCCTCGGGCCTCCGTTGGAGGAGATCTCGTCTAGATCTGTCCCAGAGCGGCCGAGCTGCCATCGCTTCTCCGAACGCAAACGGCTCCGTGACGACCAAGGCCGACCGGGGAAGCGACCCCGCGCCGCGCCCATACCGCCTGCGCCCACAACGGCAGCCGCGGTTGCTGATCCGCATCCCGCTGCCGCCATCATCGCATCAACAACAACACCGATAGACAGAAACTCAGGCTGCGAGAAGAGGGAAAGCGCTGATGGGAGGGGGGGTGGACGCGCGGTGCACTATGGGACGTGTAGGCTGGGAATGAAGCGTACTTCCACAACATCTGGACAGAACTGGCAAGACAAAACATGAATGTACATT
>RJVU01021895.1:224295-236524 GCA_003731715.1 Anabarilius grahami | reverse complement strand
ATTTTTTTATTAAACTGCATAATATATTTATAATTATTATTTCTTATTTAATAATTATTTAAATCAAATAAAACTATTTATGTTTCTATAGGTCAGAAGTAAGACCTTGTTTTTTTAGTGTGGCAAATAATATAATTATAGTTAATTTCATTCATTTGTTATGACATTTCAGTGATTTTAAACCATTTGAATAGACAAAATGAACAAAAAAGCATTCATGCTCACATCTATTGTGTTGTATAATGTTAAAATCATTTTCCATACATTTTATAATTGACATTGACATGTGGCCAAGTATGGTGACTCATACTCGGAATTTGTGCTCTGCATTTAACCCATCCAAGTGCACACACACAGCAGTGAACACACACACCGTGAACACACACCCGGAGCAGTGGGCAGCCATTGCTGCGGCGCCCGGGGAGCAGTTGAGGGTACGGTGCCTTGCTCAAGGGTCTCACCTCAGTCGTGGTATTGAGGGTGGGGAGAGCGCTGGACATTCACTCCCCTCACCGACAATCCTTGCCGGACCTGAGACTCGAACCCATGACCTTTGGGTTACAAGTCCGACTCTCTATCCATTAGGTCACGACTGTATAATACATACATCTATCCATACATCTAGTAAAATAAAATAAAAAAGTATGGATTTCACGATAAGCACACTGTTCATGTATATTTGCATTATTGTGGTGCAAAAATAACTAATATAGCCAGGGTTGCCAGGTTTTCACACCAAAACCTGCCCTATTGCTCCTCAAAACTAGCCCAATCGCATTTCAAAGGGGGTCACACGGTAAAAAAATTGCGTTCCGGGGGTAAAATCTGCGTTTTTGGCGAGGATCCCCTGGTAAAATTCGCATTCCAGGGTCTAAATATCACGTCATTTGGGGTCGATTTAACCCGCAGACATGAAAAACAACCCACGGTAACTTGGCAACACTGAATATAGCCTTATATTTAAATATTAAATTCAATTGAAATATAGTATTGATTAAGATTATTATTAGTAGGTATTTATTTACATCAGTATTTGCTTTTCTGACTTTAATATATGCAGATTGGATTGTAGTAGCCATTTGTTTATTTATTTGGTCATTATTATTATTATTATTATTTTATTTTTTGTCATTTTTTCTTGTCTTTTGAATTTGGGGTGAAATGCGACCCGGACATGTTTTTTTGTGACATTCTCCAATTGCGCTATTAGACCAAAGGGTTAAATACTGTACTACCCATGATGAATTCCAGTCACGCTTGTCCTAGAAAACTCCAATACCCATCATGCAACACCGTAGAGTGACGTCACGTCATAGTTTTCATCAGGAAGCGGAACCATAAAAGTTGTTTCCCCCGCGCCTTTGTTGTGTTAAACCCTTCGTTTTGTCATCTGAGCTCGGCTGTTAAGGTATCCACCTAACATTATTAAAACAAACGATCAGTTTAAGGATTTAGAGAAGACAGTCTGACGTTTCTAATCGGTTATTGTTTGCTCGCAGTCCAGTAATGCTGTTTTGACTGAGGTGTAGGTTAGATGGATTTTCATCTTATTCCTTTCATTATTTTGACTGTTTCCTGGACTGTGTCCTTATTGTAATCTTGATTAGATGATTTGATTATATGACAAAGCTGTGACGATGCTTTAAAGCATGATGTTTCACAGTAATATCAATTTCCCTGTAGCTGTAGCAATCATGTGAATCGCTGTGTTATGGCAGTACTGTCTTGAGTAGGCAGGTGGCAGCAATGTTTTAGGATATTGATCAGATATCTGTGGCTGGATTTATCAACGAACTCTTTTCTTCACAGAAAACCCATCACCACAACAACAAATACCGACTCCACCATGAATCTTGAACGTATTCCCAATGAGGAGAAGCTTAGTCTCTGCAGAAGATACTATCTAGGTATGTCGTGACAAGGAGATATCATGACATTTCGATACGTTTTGTGTACAAGTGTTGTTGTTTTCAATGAGCTAATTTTTCCTCAGGTGGTTTTGCATTCCTCCCCTTTCTCTGGCTGGTTAATGTGATGTGGTTTTTCAAAGAGGCCTTTTTAAAACCTGCGTATACCGAACAACCACAGATCAAATCCTGTGAGTATGTGAAAGAATAAATGTCACGAGTCACGCTTTTTCACAAGACTGTTTTTACCACACTGTTGCGGGTGATATTCTTCCTTAGGACTCTTCCCACAACCTGTTAAAATGTCTCTTTAAAAAAGTCTAAATTCAGATGTTAAGTCAGTATAAGTCAGGAGGGAGTCTGATCTGCAGAAACCTTCAGAGGATATTCACATTGCAGAGACAAACAGGCCGATGGATGCTGTTCCCTCGCTGGAATTCTTGAGCCGAGTTTGTGTAAACTCAAGTGTGTTTATATGCAAGATAGTGATACTTTTATGGGCATATTTTGGGTCCAGGAGTTACTTGTGTTCATCAGTTACAATGCTCCGTTGTTGCTTTTATAGAACTACTATATAGTGAATAATAACTGATAAAATGTAATGCAAGTTGATGGCTTTTATTAAATAATGTGCAAATATTTGTGCATATTTTTATATGGAACTGTTTATTGAACCTTTAGACTAAATATAAAACAAACCTAAAAAGGGTTTGCATATGTCATATAGCATATATATATATATATATAGGAGGGAAAAAATACCCCAGAGGTCCAAACTGAGCAAAAATATTCAATTTGATGCAGTTGTTGATATTTATATGGCCAAAAATTAAGATTCTTAACAGTATAGCAGACTACTTGCATAAAATGCATATAAATATAGCTGTCACTCTATATGTCCCAATAATATGTCTTAGTAAGATAATATGATATGCACCGATACTAAATTAATCTGCCGATACTAATAGCAGATTATTCAGAATGATATCGGCCAATGCCGATACCGATAGTTTGATTTTTCTTAAGGAAAAAAATAATTCTCCCAAAATAATGTTGCAAACTATACAGGGAACCCTCTCATTTGGTACACTTTAATATTAGAGGTTACAATTAACAACAGAGGTATTGTATTTAGCTGCTTTTTTATTTTCAGATATAATAATTACGCTCAAATAAAAACTGAAATGTTTGTATAAAACTTAATATAGTTTTCATAAGCAAATCTTCATGGCAAATTTATTCAAACATACAATTAACAGTAAATAAGCTCCTCTCTAGTGTTATTTATTTATATATATACTGTGAACACTTGAAAACATTCCTGAGGTAAATGTGACGTTATGTGACATTGTTCACACGTCTTTCCACGGTTAAAACAAAGACAACAAAAGTGATTACATGAAAACAAAAGTGATTACATGATACATTCCAGTAAGTTGTACTGTATCTTTCAACATACCTTTTGATGTTCATGCATTTATTTATTTTTTTTTTATATACATAGTATTTAATGTGGAAGAAAAGACGCGCTCCGCGCTGCCGCTGAGGCGCTACAGCGATCTGTCACGTCGCATTTAAGAGCGTCAAAACGCCATTTGTTTTAATTTCATGATAAAATGGACAGAATTTGAAAACTGAGACTTTGTTTCTTATCATAAGCAACAAAGCACAAAGGTCTTTGATCATTGGATGGGAGGCACTACAAATAATGTTTGATGTAGCAAAAAAACAACAAAAAAAACGCCTACCTGGCAACCCTGGCTTGAACTACGGGTGATTTATAGGGTCAAATAGAGCCTGTTTTAATGTCGCTATTTTTTTAACTGTTAATGCCTTATTGTCGCGTTAACTAAATTCATCATGAGATTTTCTTCACATATAGTATCATGAGTTGCAGTCTGAACACGTTTTTCGCATCCTTTTGATTGACAGGATATAATCGGCCCTGATCATTGGCTGTTTTTAAACAATCGATAGTGATGATAATAGCCTTTATCGGCCGATACCATTTGTTGGCCGATACAGCGGTGCATCTCTAAGAAATATACCAATAAACATTCCTCAAAAACCTGTATCATATTTGATACTCATATTTGAAGATTATATATTGATATTCAAGTAAATGTAAGTTGCTTCAGTCCAGTGTTCAACTTGAAATATTACAAACAATATAAACGTTTACTTTTAATATAATCGTTAAAGATTTCACAGCAAAAAGACACGTGAACCACGACCTGAATGTTTTTAGAATTACTCTAAGAGGCCTTTTATGTGCTAAAAAAAGTATAAATTGTCAATCAGGGGCCAGAAGGCATGTAGAAGATTGTGTATTTTTTCAGCAGTTCATAATTTAGAGGCATATCAGATATGATATAGTAGGTTTTATAAGGTTAAAAACAATTATCCATGACTAATAGAGTTCACAGCTCACTGTGCTGTCGTTGATGTGACTGGTGTATAAGCGTTTCAGTGTTTGACATCTAGGATGTAATGTATACCACTTCTTCTGCCCTCGACAGATGTAAAGAAGTCAGCTCTGGGGCTCTTACTGTGGGTGGCCGTGCTGACGACATGGATCACCATATTTCAGCATTTCAGAGCCCGGTGGGGTGAGGTGGGAGATTACCTCTCCTTCACCATTCCACTCGGCTCAGCCTGATCAGACGGCGCTGCTTTACAATACCTCTGTTTTTTTTATTCTCTCTGTTTTTCTCCTCCCATCGACATGATGCTCCTTGGCTAATTTGACCACTGTCATCGCATAGAAGATAAACTGGATCTGTCTGGGAGTTGTGGTATTTTGTGAACTGATGAAATCGTTTGTTGGTTGAGATTATACCGACACGGATGCACCATGCTAAAGCGCAAGAGTTCATTTCCAGCACTACTACTATTATTACCTGTTCCTTCTTCTTTTCTTTTTTTAGTTTTAGCTGAGATGTTTATTTTGTTATATTTGAGAACACATTCATATTATCATCTCTGACCTCTGTCGATGCATTGAAAAGAATGTATGACAAAAATAATCTCTGGACCAGGCTGGTCCATCCAAAATAAAGTCTTTGAACTGTATTTTGGCAGTTAATTTGACGTGTAATTTTATTGTTCTCAAAGAAAGACCATTTGTTTTGTTTGTTTTTCAGCTATATTCTAATCATTTGTATGGACTGTAAGAACCACATATTTTGTCCATAAATTAAAATTTTTGTTTTGCACAAAATATGAAATAAAATATGAGAATGTCCTGCAGTGTCACTGTCTTTATCGTGAATAAAATACAGAAATATATAACAACTATTTAAATACAAATATTATATATGTTTTTCAAGCTTGTAAGTTCTTTTTATTTTTTATAAATCTAGTGGTGTTCTAGAAAAGGGAGTTTTTTTTTTTTTTTTTTATAAGTCAAAATGAGTTCAAATTTACCTTGTAGCCTTTTACCTTGTATATGTTCTGGTGCATGACATGATAACTTAATCTAAAACTACTTTAAACAGTATTTTTATAATTGTATTATTATTGTGCATGTGTTTTTCAGTAGGCTTCCTCATGAATTGAAAAACTAAATGGAATATTATTTTGTAATTAAAAATTTGGTAAGAAATCTTCACAAGAGCTACAATATACAATTTTCTTTATACAAATGGATATATTTTAAGCTAAACGTAAAAATCCATGTATATTTATCAACCACATTTGCCATTTTTAGAGCTTGTTGCGAGTGGAAAACGAAAAGCATCGAATGGCCAAGAGGGTTCTAGCAAAATCCACATGATGAACGATTTCCCTTGTTCTCTTGCTTACTAATCAACACAGCTTGCAATCATTTTAAACCCACTGCATACCAGACTCTGTAATATTGACGCATGAAGCCTCTGTCTCATGTGTAACCCCTTACAGGCGCCTATTATGAAATTCGATCCAACTTTTGAGCGAACACTAAGCCCCTCGTGGATCTTCATGGGTGCTGTTTTTAGTCACCTATAGCCTGTGCACGAACAGAAAGTTCTGCTTCTGCTACCAGCGGATGGCAACAGCAGAAGGACATGTTATCCTCAACCCCAATGACTTGCACTCCTGCCAGTACATTGGTCATGTTAAATCCAAAGGCCAGAAAGTACCTGTCATGAGCCACGTGTGGTCATTAGACATTTGATGAATGTCTTTAGAAATGAGTTGTGAATTATTCTGTTGTTGGAGGTCAACTGTAGGACAATGTGTTTAGTGTGACATAATATGAATCCATTCCTTGACAGGACATTTAACTGATTTAAAACCTTTGAACAGACATGTCAAAATGCGTAGATTTTTTAGATCTCCCATAATGCACCAGCAGGCCCAAATCTCTTTCCATCATTAGCTCAGGAATTTTTTAATAGTCGTGTTTACGTTTCAGGTTTTGTATTATGTAATTACTTTAAACGTGTTACTTGATAAACAAACTGATAGTGATATGGCATCGTGCACTTCTTAGGAATCCCTGGCAACCACATTTCTCATTAACACTAAGATAGAAAATGCCTTGACTGGCAGCAGGTGGGTGTGCCCCTTCAGTGTTGCAGAATACTACATTTTCAGGTTCTGGAATAGAGCCTCGAGTTACATTACTTCAATATTGCTTAAATAAAAGTAACATTATTTACATTATTTAGGTTTAATTTCTTTACAGAAGCTGTGCGTGCTAAGGAGAAAATGACTAACTGCCTACACTGAGCAGACAAACGACAACAATAGTGAAACCGCTTTCACAAGGCTAGTTTTGAGTCAAAAGTATAATTAGATAAATCTGTGTTGAGTGTTTTGTTGTTTGATTTTCGACGTTTTAAAATAATTTCTGTCACGAATTTGACTCCACACGACCGAATTGTAATGGCGCTCCTCGCAAACAAAAAATACATTTTTTGTGATGTACTTTCAAAATATAAATGTGCAATAAAGTAAAAAAATAAATAAATAAAAATAATAATGACAATACTTATCTTTTATCGATGTGACGTCCGATACGAAAACGCGGTCGAGCAGCTCGAGCGACCGCCGTTATTTATTTATTTATTGATTGTGGTTATTGAAAGTGATTGAAAACTATGCTAAAATGTTGGCTAATATGGAAAAAAATAATTCATAGGCCTACTTTTAAGACCCCTCTTTTTACTTTTTGGCCCTCACGTGCTGTGTCATGTGGATAAATATGACTGCGCGGTTTGTACTCTTTATTTATAGCCGGACACCTCACCATTACGCACAACGACCATTTGACATTGAATAGTCGCACATTTAGTTTTTTGAATGTCTCTCTTTGCTTAATATAAAACAGCCTAAGTGATGACAAGAGACGGGAACCATTTGAATGAAGACCCTCGTGTTCCCCATCGAATCATTACATAAGGTGGATATCAGTGTGCTTTCATTATGGGAATAAGGGGAGGGGTTAAAGCATTCCATAACAAATACAGCTTTAAAAGACATTTGGCATATCTCAGATCTCTGACAGCTCCATCAATTCACTTATTTATGGCATTTGTTTAGAGGAAGAGCTCATGTGAAGGGGCGGTGTTCAAGACTATATAAACCTCCTTCTAACATGAGGAGCAACAGTTTTCCTGCTTTCTTTTCCCAGAGTTGCGCAACAAGATAGACTCTTATTATAATAACCAAGCAGGCATTATTTTCTGAAGCATTGTTAGTCTGTTTGGTGGTTGTTTTTCCTCATTCATCCTAAAAGAATGGACTTCGACTTGCCTCCTTCTCTCCCGGTGAGCGGTATCCCATGGGACAGGGTTCTCCCGCCGCTGTTCCCCCGTTTGAACGGGACGATTGGACCTTACTCATGGACCCCGACTGAACTTTTAATCCCGGTTTCCGAACACACAGGAGCAGCACAGGTAATCCTGTTTCTTATAATCATTCACCACCGTAACCGTTTCTGCAATAGTTCAATCTGAAGTTGTTATTGTCACCCACAACTGTCATAAAAACAAACAAAAATTTTTATTTTATTAAATAATAAAAATGAATACATTGAAATGCGTTTTACAGTAACTGTAGATAAATTCATATAAATTTACAAAACAACATTATGTTGACAGATATACTACTTTTTGATAATTGCTCTCTCTATATAAGCGTTTAAAGAAAATAATTGATATAAACAGTTAATTTATAGCCTAATTGTTTAAAGAATTTAATTAATTAGTAACAGAAGGAGAAGTGGTAATAATATAAAGCTATAAAGTCTATAAAAATAAGTATGTTTTGTTACAAGAAATTCTAAAATTTGCATGAAAAATAAATACATTTTCTCTGCAGTGTTAAAAATGTACTAGCAATTAATTAAATTCACTTTCTCTTCAGGTTACCTGTGATCACAACGGATTTACTGTGCAAGTTGATGTGAAACACTTCAGCCCCGAGGAGCTGCTGGTTAAAGTGGTTGGAGATTATGTTGTGGTTGAGGGAAAACATGAACAAAAAAAGGTAAGTTACCCAGCAACTTCTTTTTTTTCTCTTCTTTGTAACACTGATGTATTAACATGCATTAGGGATTATCAGATGTTACCCTGGCAATAAAACACTTTGTACTAGACATTTGAGACATGACTTTTAAGAGCATGAAAGATGATATACGTGTTCGTTCAATCCTAGGATGGTTCAGGACTGGTGACACGTCAGTTTAACCGGCGATACCGGATCCCAAATGGAGTGGACATCATGGCACTGGAATCAGCCATGTCACCGGAAGGAATGCTAGTAATCTCAGCACCTCTGACACAAGGAGACAATTCCAGACTGTTAAATCACACCGGACCATGACGGACCACACACACACACACACGCACACAGTTTCATGTTTGGATTCTTTGCTCTCTTAACACGTTAATGCAAGGGACTTAAAAGCGCTCATCTTCTCAGTTTCTCACATAATGCAATAGTAAAGACCAAAACAGACTCCTCTCACTCCCTCTTGTGGCGGTGGACTACTCAAATCAACAGCATTAAATATTTGATTCCAAGCCAAAAAGAAGATTGTATCACATTTTCTGTGCACTTGCTGTCGGTTTAGCGCACAGCCTGCAAGTGTCCGCACGTTAACAGGATCCCCTGATCCAAAGCTCATACACCGTCAAACATATAAACCCATTACCTTGTGTTGAATCACATATCACACTCCCTCTCCCACAAAATTGCACAGACTATTCGGTTAATGTTGATAGGCTATGTTGGGATTGTACATATTTTTAAATTTAAATAATTATGTTATAATTTCGTTCATCTAATATTTGTGTGATGTACAGTTTGAATATCAATAAATATAATGTAATACACTTGATTATTTGCAAAGGTCTTTATTTGGAAATACATTCAAACATGAATCCAAAACATAAAAAAGCATAAATAAATAGTAGCAAAAATAAACATGATAATGTGTTTGACACATGTTGCATCTTTGACATATTAAACGTGTGCCTCAGAGCTGCTGGAGCCTCATGTCAACCTCACTGGAAAATAAAACAAAAATTGATTAAGTCACAGAAATTCCCTAATGCAGATAATTTGTGCAAATGATGTCTAACCAGTGTTGGGGAAAGTTACTCTTAAAAATAATGCATTACAATATCGCACTATTCCCCAAAACAGTAGCTAATTGCATTAGTTATGGAAAGTAATGTGTTACATTACATTTGCGTTACTTTTTCTCAGCTGGGCTGGGCTTGCTTGTTGGTTTTTTAATTTAAAAAAGTTATATTTTTGGCAAATGTAAAGGCCCTTTCACACCAAGGGCCCTATTTTAACGATCTAAGCACATGGTCTAAAGCGCACGGCAAATCCGAATCCTCTTTTGCTAGTTTAAAAGCCAGTTGTGCTCGCGGCATGGCGGATTTGCTATTTACATGGGGGAATTTGCAAGGGGAAAAATGAACGCTTCTCTAGCAAGGAAACGGATCTGCTTTTGACTTGCCACCAAAGAATTTTTACCTTTATGCGCACAATAATAATCTTTTACATTGTATTCCTTTTATGTATAATATTTGACATGTCTGTGTGCTGCTGCGCGTCCCTGTGTGTGTAATAAGCAGAGTGTACGCGCGTTGTGCACCCGCCTATAGGCGCATATTACTAACACCCTCTTTAAATAACAAAAATAAATAAATAAATAAAAAATATATATATACACATTGACTTTAGACCAATGGTTGGTCAATGGCACAGTCTATTTTAATTGCCTCAAAATAGCAACACGCCAACAATGCTCCTGAACACACCTCGTTTTCAAACCAGCACGCCCATGGGAGTACAAATGGGCACAAATACATTTGTTATTTAAACAACGTGGTGTATGGCGTGAAAATGATAACTGCGTCTGGCTGAAACTAGCAAAAAACATTTACGTCGCGCCTGGTGCCGGTTGTATGATAGGGCCACCGTTGCCAGGTTTTCACAACAAAACCCACCCAATTGGTACTCAAAACTAGCCCAATCGCATTTCAGGGGAGGGTCCCTGGTAAAATAAATAAATAAATGCATCTCGTGGGGTAAAATCCACGTTTTTTTGGTGGGGTTGCCCTGGTAAAATTAGCATTCCAGTGGCTAAATATCAAGTTATTGGGGTCGCTTCAACCCTCAGACATGAAAAACAACCCGCGGCAACACTTAAAGTAGGCCAATTCTGCGGGACACTGGATAGGGCACCAAAAGTGAAATGAATAAGCCTCAGGCTGAAGGAAATGCAATTTCACGCCTGTACAGTAGAGGGCGCAGCTCAAACAACCCTTTCAGCTGTGCTTGTACATTCTTAATTGCAGAAGAATAGGAAAAGAAAGTAAAAAAAACCACAAATGTGTACCTAAATTCATTTTTGCTTATTAGCATGGTTGAATAGTTAATTGAAGGTCAGCAGCAAAGACATTGGTTAGTAAAGTGAAATTTAAATACATAAAGCATATTTGTGTAATTTAACTTATGGAGAGCTGTCAGTCAATACATGGGAAAGTAACTTGCGTTACTTATTTAAAAAACTAAACTCAGATATTTTGTTGTAAATTTAAAAGTAATGCGTTACTTTACTATTTACTTGAAAAAGTAATCTGTTTACGTAACTCGCATTACTTGTAATGCGCTACCCCCAACATTGTGTCTAACAGATAAAGCGTAGATATTCTCACCAAAGTTTTTCCTTCACCCATTTCCTCTGCTGTCTGAGGACTTGCAACAAAGGATCGTCTTCAAACTCATGCCCATCTGAGTCTGTTATGTAAAATATGTAATATCAGAATAAGGGAAGAGTGAAAAAAAACGTATTTCTTTATTTATATACACTACCGTTCAAAAGTTTCTAGAAAAAATGACAGTAAAGACAACAGTGATAATAAAAAGAAATGTCTCTTGAGCATCAAATCAACACTGCAGACTGGAGTGATGATGCTAACAATTCAGCTTAGCCATCACAGAAATTAATTAAATTATAAAATATATTAAAATAGAAAACAGATATTTTAAATTGTAATAACATTTTACAATATTACTGTTTTATTTTTATATATATATAAATAAATGCAGCCTTGGTGAGCATAAAAAAAACATTTCAAAAACATTTAAACATTACAGTAGTGTATATGAAAAATTGGTTGTTTTATAGTAAAATAAGTGATTTTTTTTTTACATATTTAAAATAGGGCTGGGCGATATGGCTGAAAACTGTATCACGATATCAGTGTTTCATATCGGTCGATATCGATAATTATTGATATTTTTTATGACCCATTTAAAATAAGGACCAGGAGAAAAATATATTACATTTAAACATTTTTATTTTAAACTTAACCTTCCTCTGATCATAATCCCCGAAGTTATTAAGACAGAAATGTCAACAACCATGGAAAACTCAAATAATTAAAATGTAAACATAAGTCTACAGTAGGGTGACCACCCGTCCCGCATTTTGCGGGACAGTCCTGAAATTAGGAGCTTTGTCCCGCGCAAGACTTAAGTAGTGTCCCACATTTCATTTATGTCTGTAATTTTTTTTCATCCCTAAAATTACAATACCACAGTAAGAAATATAATAAAAACTGTGAGCATTTAAAAATCTATTTGTGCAGCCGTCATATTCTAGCTGTGAAAATAACCAACCAGTGCAATCATAGAGAGAGGTTTTCCCGCTGATGACAACTGAGTGGACAGCGCAAAGAGCCTCATCAAAGTCAATAAACACAACTACACCAGCAAGGATTTCATCTCACATACTGGATAAGAACCTCAAGAGCTGCTCAAAGCTGCCCAAATCGATTATTTAAAGCATGTAATCATCCATCCTGATGTTAAAT
>RJVU01021895.1:192045-208333 GCA_003731715.1 Anabarilius grahami | reverse complement strand
ACATTGGCAAGTAATTTTGCCTAATCTACTAGCTGTTGTGGTAGGCAGCTACTCGCTTATCTTTATTTTAAAATTGTGTGTATATCGGTGGTGTGTGCGGTCCATATAAGCTGCGAATGCTCTGCATACCCAATTGATTTGTGGACTCACTGATAGTTATAAATTACTATAAATTCCCTTGTTTGAGGCAAACCATAAAGCCTACATGATAAAATGTTGGTAATGCATATGTATTTATTTGCCAAAACGTCAATCATTTTCTTTAAATCTGCCAGTTACGGGGTAAGCGGATCTACAGTAGCTTTTGCGCCTTTGCTCTGTTGTAATGTATTGTCATCATTGTCCCGCGTTCTCATTGGTTTGCTGTAATGGGCGATATGACCAAAATCTGAATGAACATCTGAAGGTATCTTGAAAGATACAGTACAACTTACTGAAACATATAATATCTTGTGTAATCGCTCAATCAGTGTTTCAACTTTGCAAAGACATCAATAAATTAGCTTGTTAACACTGTCACGTAGCATTTACCTCAGGCGAGTCCACAGCTTGTTAGTTCTCCAGAGAAATGAACTCTTTCGCTAAATATATGCACTATATTAGCCTATATACACACTATATTTTACTTAACTTGTTAGTGATGGCTTAATTATTTAATGTATTTTTAAATAAATCTTGTCATGAAAATGAGAGAGAAAATAACCAAGTAAGAGAAAGTGCAAATGGTGATGTATAAGATGAATTCAAGTCAATTTTAAGTGTACAACATAAATGTTTACTGGCAATTTTTTATCTTACAAGTAACATGTTTTAGCATTTCTGAGAAACACTGTTGGGTTTTCATATCAGTGAACATTGAGTTTTTATCTTTAAAGAAATAAATGGAATTTGAGGGTTTTTTTGTCTTCGTCTCATAAAAGCCATTTCCTGTTTTCTTACATGCTTCACATCTCATCTTCATCAGATGCGTATATTATCAAGTTATTTGACCGCAGTGTGGACTTGGCTCAGTTCAGCACCACCACGCCGCTCTATCCCATTTGTCGGGCGTGGATGAGAAACAACCCCTCTATGCGAGAGAGAACTGCGCCCAGCCCCCCTCACAGCTCCGGGGAGGACGAGGTCGCACACAACATTCACTTTGCAATGGTTTTAAATGCTCATCCTGTTCAGATCATTAACTTCTCTGAATAACACATTTCAGACTATAACTGCATTTGGAAATCTAGTGTTCGTTTTCAAAGATGGGTGTGTTCAAGGGTTAAATACAAGCTAAACTCTCTCTGAAAGTTTCAAACAAACAACAGTAATGTACAGTGGAAGTCATTAAATCAAAGCTTATATTTTTGTTAAAGCACTTACATAAATTATGCACTAAAAATGTTTGTTTAAAATGTTTAATGTTGTCTAAGTCATCTTTTTGACTTGGGACTATTTTTCTTGGTGAATGAACTGTTTGTATAATTCTGGCAATGGACTTCCTTCCAACAGAATTCCCCACGGTCCAAGAAAAAACAGTGAATTCCAAAGTTTGATTTCGAGACAATTTCTCCAGTCATTAATGAGCATTTTTCGGATCATCGGGTCAAAAGTCAAGGACCCCTGATGGTTTCTTCAAGCACCCTTGTTGTTTTAATGTTTATTCTGGTGCTTGTTGCACTAAAGACTTCCTTTGCAAGTGCATCACTATAAACGCATTTATATCTTTTTTTACAAAATCATTATCTTTGTAAATCAGACAGCTTTTTTTTTCTTCTTTTTTTTTGTATTTAACTTGGCTTGTTTTGTTTTTTTTAATTAAAAGTGCGGTTGGTTCACCTCATTCTTCTCTAGTTAAAGTTTGTCCTTGGAGCAAGAAGAATTAAAAAGGCATGTCTTGGCCCACTGCAGCATAATATCTTATATAACAGTACAGTAACCTTTTAATCGTAAAGTTATCATCAAAGCTAAATATTTATTGTTATTAATAATGCTGCAACTTTTGGCTTCACTTTCCTTCTGAATTCAATTACCCAGTGGAGAGATAAATTCATCTTTTTCCTTTTGAATTTCACTGGAATGATTCTTTCACCAGTAAGGATTGTCCTTGGCTTCACTTGTTTAAAACATGGAGTACTTTATGCCACAACAAGCTTCACAATTAAGGGAAACTGCTCTTTGATTCTTATTCTTTCAGATGACTGACATGCTGAATGGCAAAGGACAGAACGTGTACAGGCTTCCTCCACCTGTTTCCTGTCCAGTAGGTTCAGCTGGTGAACCTGTTAATCTCAGAATTCCTCCTGTAGAGAAGCCTGCAGAGAGCCAGGTAGGCTATGGAAACTGTTGTGCTGAACATGGTGTACAAGAAACTCTTATCTTTCTTTGAACCGCTAAATGACAAGAGATAAAGTCAAACGCTTCTGCTTAACTTTTAACCAATCTTTTTAGGAATATAAGTAAACCTGTTTGCATACGGAATTGATTGGTCTTATTGTCATTTGAGAGGACCTATTATGCTTTTTTCTTTTTTTTTACATTTTCAACTTTCTTTAGTGTGTAATGTTGCTGTTTGAGCATGAAAAAGGTCTGCAGTTACAAAGCACTAAGTCACTCCAAAGGGAGTTATTCTCTATATTCTGAACTCCCTGAAACACTTCAAATGTAGTCTTGAGTTTTGTACGCATCACAGTATTTCTCATTTAAATAATTCCCACCCAAGGCATATGCAAAATAAATAGTGTGTGAGGCCTGGGTAGCGTTTCCCAAAAGCATCGTAAGCCGAAAGGTGATGATACACGGGGCAACTTTTTGAGCAATGTTGCCGTCAACGGACAACCTGATGAGACACAGGGCAACTAATTAGGGCAACGGACAGTTGGCAGCAACTAATCAGAGAGGAGCAAATCTATTGCCAACCCAATAAATACTTTATTATAAACACACTTTATTTCAACTTTTCAAATATTTTCTTCATATTTATTAAAAATAAATGCCTTTCCGATCTGATTTGTGATAGGAAAAGGGAGAAGAGTGAGTTCAGCAAAAGGCGGATTCGAACCCGCGTCGATCGCATCAAAAGCTACAGCCTACGCTACTACAGACGTTAAACAGACAATTTTACTTTTTAGTATTTAAACTGAAAAACATTCAATGGCTTAATTACAGCTTACGCGCATTACATTGGACAGTTGTTGGTATTTTAAGCAATATATGAGGTAAATTCCCTGTTTTGGGTTGACACATGACAACTTACTAGCGTAAAAAGATATAAGTTCCACTGCCGCTGAGAGGCCGCCATCTTGTTTGATTTTTTTCTGAAATCTCCGAACCGGTCAAGTGATCGGCTGCTAACATTCTGATTGGAGGATCTCAAAAAATTGGCCACGACCGATCTAAGGTATCCAGATATAAATTTGTTGCTCATTCTCAGTGGGAAAGTGCCCAAGCAACGTTGCTCGGCAACATTGCTCAAAAAGTTGCCCCTTGTATCATCACCTTAAGTTGATCGGAGCTCCATTGGTGTCGATGGTTCTACGATGAACATAGGCTCATGATGCTTTTGGGAAACGCAGCCCTAGTTGAGTTACGTTAGTAATGTGTTGTCACCATGTTCAAGAGACACAGATTTTTTCCACCCCGAATCTAACGCGGTTATGGTAAGGGGCATGACATTTTTGAAACCCACTTGAAGCGGTCGACCAATCACAACACACAGATCCAGCTGACCTTTCAGAGCACACTGTGCTTTCAAGAATGAGGGGCTTCATAGACACAGGAACTAAACAGAGCGTTACTGACAGACTGGGAAGAGAGGTGCTGCAACAATGTAATTTTTGTGAAAAATGTTTTTTGACCATTCAAGCATAACCTATTCTAGTAGACCCCAATAACAAAATCAAGAGTTTGTAAAAGGGCGTAACAGGTCCTCTTTAAAGTTTGTAATACTCAAATATTACTAAATTGTGTGAAAAAATCTTTTTCTTTTTCAGTCTGTAGACACTGCAGCAGGCTCCTCACCTCTTATCTTCAGTCATATCAAACGCTGGAAGAAAATTAGACAGAAGTAAAACTCATCATTTATTCACTTCTTCTTTTATGGGGAATGGGAGGGTATTTACAAATGAAATCATGCATATGTTCTTTATCATTTGTTTTGCATCTGTTTTAGGTGGAAGGAGGCCTCAAGCAAGAACCAGCTGAGATACAGCGAGAGCTTAAAAATCCTTAAGGAAATGTATGAACGTTAGTTCACATGCATCCCTAGAGCATCTGCAGAAAATCTGTTTATAGTAATTAAACAGATGTCTAGGCATGAAGCGTTCAAGAAGGGTGAAATAGTTGTAACCAAAATGTTGAATTGAGAGCTCAACTAAAATGTGTCTAAATGATTTTGTAATTTTTTTTTCTTTAAATACAAAAACAAACAAACATGGATTTTGAATAAAAATACATTTCTGAAATTTAATTTGATGCATTTATTGAATACATGAATTAATTTACATGCTTTTATTCAGAATAAAGTGAACAAAATAGCTAAAGGTACAGAGAAGTTGCGTATGTTGCAAAGCAAATTGTGAGTGTGATTTTCTCAGTCTTGTGTGCTCCTGGCATGTGGATGGTGCATTATGTCTGCTTTTTGACCCTGAAGTTCAGATGCTCTTCAGTAAATGCCGTCTTCATCTCCAGCAGCAGAGACTGTTTAAGCTTTTGCTTGTATTCCTCACACATGAACATATATATGGGTTTTAGACAGCTGTTCAACATAATCATGTGTTCAACTTTTGTTGCATTTATTATAAATACCCCTGAAACACTTTAAAGCCACTTATTTTCAGCTGCACATGCTATATAAAAGTAAAAAACATATGACTGAAGCCAACATACCACAGGACCACAGCTATGACCTGAAAAGGCCTGAGGTGTTTTTTTTTCTTTTTAAGTCGTTTGACTCGTACTGCAATAGCTAGATATACAGATACAATAATTAGGAAGGGGATAAGAAAGTAAAGTAAAGGTTATGCATCTTTGGCGTGCTGTTCAAGGGGAGGGCTCCGAGCCCGGAATTTGGCCCAAACCTAGAGTACTCCCCATCCTAGGCTGGGATAGAATTAGTTAGAAATTAGGAAGTGGGGTTGGTGAGGGATGCTGGAAAAACTGCCATAGAACAGAGGTAAGTCTGCTGTATAAATCCCTCCTGATGCTAATTGAGTTGATTAACTGAATATGCTCCACCTGTGTTAGGTTATTTATCTGAACGTGTTAATTATGTAATTATGCCAATGTGTGTAATTATCCGAACTTTCCTAAAACAATTTATTTGCAGAAAATGACAAATGGTCAAAATAACTAAAGAGATTCCATGTTCAACTCAATACTACTGTTTTAACTTGGGAACAGTTCAGAAATAAATATTTGGTGGAATAACCCTGATTTTCAATGCTTTCTGCCAGTCAGACACATTGCTGTCGGGTGACTTTATGCCACTCCTAGAACAAAAATTCAAGCAGTTTGGCTTTTGTTTGATGGCTGGTGACCCTCTTGATCACAGTGGGGTTCAGGTCTGGAGATTGTGCTGGCTATGACAGTGTGTTGTTCTGATGGTCCTCCATCCACACCTATATTGGCCTTGCTGTGTGGATTGGAGCATTGTCCTGCGAGAAGAAAAACGATCCTTTGAGTTGGGGATCATTGTCAGTCAGATCAGAAGGAAGCCTGGATGACCTTGTACGTGGTTTGAGTCACATATCCTTCACAAAGACAGATCGGCCTGATTCTGATCTTTTCTGATGGGTCCAGTTTTCAGCTTTACCCAACACCTTGTCCTCTAATGGTTAGACTGAGACCTGGAGAGGCCTACAACCCACAGTCTCTCGCACCCACTGTGAAATTTAGTAAAGCATCTATGATGATCTAGTGGTTCTTCAGTAAGACTAGAATCAGGCAGATACATCTTTGTGAAGGATTCATAAATATATCCATTAAGTAGTGCTAAATTATCTTTCTAATTTGCGTAATTTGAATACCAGAAATTCTATTAGGCTGTATTTATATTTTCATTTTTGTCATTTTATTATTATTATTATTTTTTGAATCCTTAAGCATTTGCTAAGATACTGTGAGAGCATAAAAATCCTTAAGCAAATTACAATCAAATGCATGTATTTTTGATGCACTGTTTGTTTTATTCAGAATAAAGTTCAAACATAAATCAGCATAACAAAATGAGCTGTTGTATTGTATTCATAAAAAGTTTCACAAACATATATAATGTTCCCATAATCATTAGTAAAGACTTTCCCCATTTGATTCTACAAAAATTGTGCACAGTCATATCACAAACATTAATTTTGAAATTTCTGTTTTTAAAAAGCACAAGTTGTTTCAAAGTTGCTTGGCAAGAACTACAGTGATTGTTGTAATGGTGAAATTCATATAGTTATGGTGGTCACAGTCATAACGTTTTCTAACAATAGGGTGGCTTTGTTGTTCTGCTCGTCCTCAGCCTTACTCTAAAGTTCAGATGATCTTCAGCAAACGCCGTCTCCAGCACCAGCAACAGAGACTGTTTAAACTTCATCTTAAACTCCTCACACATGAACACATAGAGAATGGGGTTCAGACAGCTGTTTAGAAAAACCAGATAGATACTGAACACATATGCTGTCAGAAATACTTTTTCATCATTGGCACCGCAGTTTTCCATTTTTATTTCACAAAAACTGCAAACATGGTATGGAAAGCAACATATGCAAAAAGTCAGGATGATAGCAATAATGACCCGGTATGACCTGAGCTGCTTCCCTATTCTGAGGCGTTTGATTCGTGCTCCAATAGCAATGTGTGAAGATGCAATGATCAGGAAGGGGATGAGAAAGCCCACTAAAAATTCAAATGTTCCCAGAAACGTATCAGAAAACACATTCACGAAGAAAGGGATGCTGCAGCTGATGGATAAAACCCACACAATCATGCAGATGATCCTGGCTCTCAGTACAGTTCGGTTATTTTGAGACCAAACAACCATCCATGTGCACAGACATCTGTCCAGACTGATGACTACAAGAAAATAAATGCTAGCAAACAGGTTTAGTGTTATCATCATGTAGAGAACGTTATACATTAAGGATGTGCACAATGAAAAGTAGCAAATGAAAATTTGTATGATTAAGGACAATATGAAGATGAAGTCTGCAATCGCCAAGTTGAGAAACCAAATGGAGTTGACTGTAGTCTTCATTCTGCAGCCGGTCAGAAATATGACAAGTCCGTTTCCAATGAAACCAACTACAAATGTGGCAGTGAAAATGCATATATAAAAGATCCCAAAGCGTAAAAACTTAGGCTGCATAGTGGTATAATTTGTTGTGCCTCCGGTCAAGTTTTCAGGTCCAAAACTTGTGGCTTCTACACAATGAATAAAAGAAAGAAAACACAGGTGAGGGCTGCTTTTGGGTCTGTTTCGGATGCATCATCTTAACATTGAGGTGTTTCATGTGCGACATAGTTTTTTGCATGCAGTTTCACACACCAAAATGCCATTTTCTTGAGATTTTGGGGATACAAACCTAAAATGAATCTATTTTGTTGTTGTTGTTGTTGTTGTTCTCAAATCTTGATTAATGCAAATATTCTGAAGCAACAAAATGAAACGCATTGACAGGAGCAGAAAAACAAAAAAATGCTTTCTTTTTTGATGAACTTACAAGTAAAAGAAGGATATTTAACAAACTACAGTACCTCACATTGTTTCTGCTGTCTGAGTTCATCTTTAAAGAAATGTTTTGTCTTGTCGTGAGGAGTCTCCATACTATTGAATAAGAAACTGTTGGCATTGTCTTCAAGATGTATGTTGCCATTACTGTGGCAATCAGTCCCTTTATCACTTGATTTTTAGTGAGGCAATATTACAAATTGTGAAAGAAACAATTGTAAGTGAATCATGAATTTTTTTCATGAGTTTTTTTGCAGTGTAAAGGTGGTTAGATGCAATAAAGAAAACCAGTCACAATTCACAATGCCAATAGATTTAAGAAAGAAGACCAAATGCAATTCAGTCTAACATTACAATTCTGTCATTCCAGCAGTTATAGGTTATATTTTGAAGGCATTGTTTGGACAAATGGCGTTGGCACCAGAAATGTATTTAATACCTTCCTAATCTGTAATCTAACTTTTGTACTTGCTTATTTATTTATTGTCCAGTTTTATTCTTTTGAAGAATAACATGCCCCTTTTATAAATTATTAAAATGTAACAAATTATTTTTATATATTCAACAACGCTCTAAAGGTGATGATACATGGGGACACTATTTTGAGCAATGTTGCATGGGCACTTTCCTATTGAGAATGGGCAACAAATTTCTATCTGATACTTTAGATCGGTCATGGGCCCTGTGTCTCACCTGGTTGCCCGTTGATGGAAACATTGCTCAGCATCATTGCTCAAAAAGTTGCCCTGTGTATCACCTTAAGTGTAGGTCATTTTTAAACTGTGAGGCAAATGTATTCATGGAATAGATTTCTATACAGACTTATATTATATTATATACAGACTAATTTTATATTATATTATATTATATTTTGTGATGATCTGGTATTAGCAGGCACTGTATCTGTATCTTAAACAGTTTTACATTTACTACATTCTGAGATTTGTTTAAAAAAAACATGAATAATACACATATTCAGTTCTTACCCATTTTTGAGCTGTTAATGCACTGGGACAAGCCGAGTCTTGATCTTGGTATGTCTTCAGGGTTGCTGACAGATTGTTGGTTTTATACCAGACTGCAAACCCTGATACTAGATCCCTACAGACTGATTTGCTGTTACTGATAAGGACCATCAACAGACTTGATGAAATGATTACAGATGTATATGGTATCACAGTGGGATGTGGGCACAGAATGTTCCTGTAGCTCATGGTGCTAGGATTCAATTTGAATGCATTTGAATGCAACTGTTAAACATGTATATACCTTAAATGTTTTGGATAACAGTGCCAATGTGAATTGAATTATAAAATTATGTTTCAGTGATTAAACTGAAGTCACAAAAATAGTAGGCTATGTTTGCTCTAAAGTAAAAATGAAACATTAATGACTAGAAACACACAAAGACAAGTGTTCATGTTAATTGTTTATAGATGTTTAATTAGCAATGGGTAGAATTGCTGAAATTTGCTCATTCTAAGAACCACATAGGTGGTTATACCATGCAAAAACAGCAACAATTCCACTAATTCAGATAATAATTTGATCAGATTGGTATTAAACCATTTCCTTAGTGAAGGGTGTCTATTGCCTAATCATTGGGAAACAGACTGGATAGAGACCGTCTAGTCTGCTTCCATCTTGTTCTTGTGATAAATGAAAGTTAAAGTAAAAATACAAAATATGGCACACTTGTTTCAACATGTGATTTCAAGTTGAAACAACAATTATTACTTTCATTTAGGACAAAGAAACTTATTTTTTCCTGTTGCCTGGACAATATAAACGTGTTTATGTCCACACACAAAAAAGAAGTAAGTTGAAATAACTAAATCACAAAATATTTTTTTAGCATCACAATTGACTGCTCTTTGATTCTTATTCTTTCAGATGACTGACATGGTGAATGGCAAAGGAAAGAACGTGTACAGGCTTCCTCTGCCTGTTTCCTGTCCAGTAGGTTCAGCTGGTGAACCTGTTAATCTCAGAATTCCACCATGACGTTTCCAAAACGCTCAAAGTGGTTGACCAATCACAGCACACTGATCCAGCTGACCAATCAGAGCACACTGTGCTTTTCAGAAGGAGGGGCTTCATAAAGACAGGAACTAAACCGAGCGTTACTGACAGACTGAGAAGAGAGGTGCTGCAACAATATAACATTTGTGGAAAAATATGTTTTTTGAACATTCAAGCATGAAAACCTTTTCTAGTAGACCCAAAAAAACAAAATCAAGACTTTGTAAAAAGGCATAATAGGTTCTCTTTAAAGTTTGCAATAATTATGTGTTTCATGTGGCTGGTAGAAAATTAGAAGTATCCCTAGTGTATCTGAAGAAAATCAAAATGTCAAAATGGGAATGAAACAAAATTGTAAAGGCATGAATCCTTCAAGGAGATTGAAATAGTTGTAATCAAAATGTTGAATTGAGAGTAAATGATTTTGTAATCTTTTTTTTCTTTAATTACAAAAATAAATAAATCAAATGTGTAGCGAATTAACTCAAAGGGGAAATATTAATAATTATTCATAACTCATTATGATTATTAATTATGATTAATTATGAATATGTCAATCAGTTAATCAGATTAACTGGATGTAGCTACATTAAGATTAATATTACAATCAATTAACCCGTTCGTCCAGTGAACACTCAGTGTTGATTGTTTATTAATTCTAAGAAATGTTCATTTCCAGGTTATGGAAAAACAACATTCTTATTGTACAGTACTACTCAGAGCATGTAGTCAGGATCTAAATCACTTAAGAGGCAATTTATTAGCAGACGGAGTCAGAACCAAACATGTATTGTGAACAATCTTTATTAACTAACTCACAAACACATAACTAAACTAACAAACACATAACATACACGCAGGTCACACACATACGTAGGTAAGAATGAGCAATGATAGAGTTGAACCGGAAGTGGAACCGTTAATGGAGCTATAGGAAAAAGTCAAAGACAATCTGGAAAAAAATCATCAGTTTCCTCAGTAATAAAACACCTTTGCTGGCAAAGGTAAGTTTTACAAATCAATACTAAATTGCTGTTTAGTGTTCAAATGTACGATGCTTGCAAGAAGCCTTTAGGCTGAGGAGCATCGGATCTGCAGGCTGAGGAGAAATCTTGATGATTTGGTCCGAAGTTGTTGCCAGTATCTTCTGCGTTGGATGAAGTACTATGACACTTAAACTCATAGATGAGCACATGGCTGGGTTGTGGGCCGAGGCCTGCAGCAAGAAGGGGTCTCTTCAGTCATCCAAGAAGCAAGGAAAGAGAGGGAGGGGCGTTGTGCTCTAGCTTTTAACCTCTGGTCAAAGTCCAACCTCTTAGGGTTGATGTGGCCAAATGAAGATGTTGTATTTCCGGGCGACAACACACCTCCTGTCGGGGCTTTTATGACCGAGCAAGATTAACTGGCTGAGTTTTTGAAGAAGAACTATTAAAGATTCTTGTAATACTGATGTGTTGCACAGGTATGGACATACCGCATACACAAGCATTTATATATTCTCTATACGAACCCATAGACACTAAACATGGCATAATTGAAGTTACCTTAAATGTATCATAAAACATGTGAATACAATGAGTGCAATACAACAACAGTAATAATGGACACCAATTCCTGGGGATGTGCATGTTCATTTATAGAAATGTATAGTATAATGCAATGTAAGTCGCTTTGGATAAAAGCGTCTGCCAAATGCATAAATGTAAATGTAAATGTAAATAGAACAGTCTGTCTATAAATTAATGCAGGAAAGTCTGTGTTCTGTGAGGATAATGCAGGAAAGATGCACATTTCCTTCGTCTCTTCTCTGCTCTCAATGTGGCAACCACATTCTTTAGCGCAATAAAACTTGTAACTGAGAAGTTCTCGGGGGATGGAGTACAGGCCCCAGAGTGCTTTAAACAATTATTGGTTAACTATAACAAATAATTGTGTCTGATTTGTCTCAGCCGTTACAAATGGATTCTAAATAAATCTACAGTACTGAAAGTGAATTTCATATATTTATTAAATAAACTGAATTCATTATTTATGACAGTTCTTGACCCTTTTCTATTTCAATGCTCAGTGTTTGTCTATGATCTACCTACAGACCCATTTCCAGAAAAGTTGGGACATTTTGTAAAATGCAATAAAATCCACAATCTGAATTTGGGTCGCTTTAGCCTGCTTTATACAGAAGTATTTCAAAAAATATGAAAATAATAAATTAGCTGGGGCACATGTAAAAATACCATAAGGTAAGCAGAGAGTGTTCTTATTCTATATCATAAAGTATGATAATGTTGAGATGTGTATGCTGTAGATTAAATTGTGTTAGCCTTCATTCCCAAATGAACACCATAAAACAATATAAAATCAGTAAGCATATATTGTGTATGCCTTATGTCTGGATCAAAATTTGTTATAATTTTAAAGAAACTATTCAATGCACTGGCGCTTGTCAATGAACACAGCAAAATCTGTGATCTCTTGCTATAATACAATACAATCTTCTCACTTTGTGGGCTATTACCTTAATTAAACAAGTAAACCTGCATCGACACACACAGAGGGCACAATCCATATACAAAAAAAAATGTACTAATCAATGTCATTATGTCAATGTTATTACCAGTTAAACTTTTATTAACTTTAATCTTTTTAAAATCAGCCTTCACCTTTTTTGAACTGGGTCTGCTTGTATTCTGAACCATTATACTTGTCCGTCGCACGTTTATTTGTACTATATTTCACGTTTTTGGCATATAATTCCATTGTTCTTCACTCTTGCTTTTCAAAAATGTATAATAAATCAAATCAGACGAGCAGTTTGAGGTTCTGCTCGTTACAGTTTGTTCGTATTGCAAAATAATTCAATTAAAATCACATCACTACACACATGCATGCTGGAGACCTTTTAACAAATGCGTCTAGGTATTATTTAATAAGTTATTCTCGTGACAACAAAAGAAGACTGCTGTTGTTAGAAGTTTGCACTAAGCATTCATTATCTGAAACTGTTTGTCTGAAATTGTTCAGTTTGATTCGTTCAGACAGTTCACTCAATCACTGAATCGTTTACAGAGGTTTCTACACTGCAATAGTAATTGGCATATTTTGTATGGCAGAAAACAAAAATAAAGCTGGATGAGGTCAAATATTCGTGTGTTTGTCAGTGATGAAGCATCTGTGTGCAGCTTGCTTAAACCTTGATGAGATCATATAATGCAATTCTAATAAGCATATTTTCAAAACTTGCTGCACAATATACTTATATTTTTATATGTGAACTCTACAATGCGTGATTTGGTTTATTAATGCTTTTATTGTTTGAGACGTGTTTCAGAGAAGGTTTTGAGAAAAGATTAAAGATTTAAATGAAGTTATTATCAGTATAACTTTTTTTGTAAAGATAAGATTAGACAGTGTACAATCAACGTAACTGTGGAGTATAGTGTGACTTCATATGATCTCATGGGTCTGTAACACAAATATAGGAAATTTGGCTTGAACAGGGCGCATCGTTCCAGAAACTGGAAGCTGTAGGGGGAACAAAGAAAGTGATTCTGATCATTATAGTGGTGTTACAATCAAAATAAAACAGAATGTTCAACTTAAGGCACTTTGTGAAATCCAAATCAGCCATTACATGTACTGTATGATATGAAAGTATAGTATTGTAAAGTTGAATGTATTTAAAAATCAGACTGGATTCTCACAGGCGTAGCTGATCTCCAGACAGTTCTCGACCCCACTACCAAGGCCATTGTTAGGTTCTCCAGAGTTCCAGTTGGTATAGTCATACACAGTTCCATCACTCCACAACCACTGTTCTTCCTAAAGAGCATAGACAGTGATTATAAGAGTGCACTAGTGTACTCAGACTTCAGTAAGAAGCTAATGAAGTTTTAAACCATCTTCATTAGAAACTTTGCAAAGCAGAAATTTCAGTCTAGACAAACAAAAAGGTCTCTTTAGGACATGCAATTTAACTTACTTGCTCACCGTCATGACCACCAAGCCAAGAACGCGTGGAAGAAGAAGGCAACAGACTCAGCAGGAAATCATTTTCCACTTTGTTATGCACAGATGCGAGATTTGCATCAAGACTTTGGCAGTTTCTCTAAAGAGAGAAATGTATTTTTTAGTCAATACAAAATCAATTCTTTTTAGCATAAAGCGTAAGTGACTTTTTAAACAAGATTTTAGTCATTTGCAAACAAAGTCTGCTCTGATTGTTTTTTTTTCTTCTCAGTATCAGTTTCTGTATTACTTATTTGCAGAAAAGAAAGGTTTACTTTATCAGGATTCCCACTTTACATTAAGTGACTTTAACTACTATGTACTAACATTTAAAGGGTTAGTTCACCCAAAAATGAAAATTCTGTAATTAATTACTCACCCTCAAGTTGTTTCATACCAGTAAGACCTTTTTTCATCTTCAGAACACAAATTAAGATATTTTTGATGAAATCCGATGGCTCAGTGAGGCCTCTATTGCCAACAAGATAATTGACACTTTCAGATGCCCAGAAAGTTGCTAAAGACATATTTAAAACAGATCATGTGACTACAGTGGTTCAACCTTGACGTTATAAAGTGAAGAGAATACTTCTTGTGTGCCAAAAAAATTTAAATAACGACTTTATTCAACAATATCTAGTGATGTGCGATTTCAAAACACTGCTTCAAAGCTTTACGAATCTTTGGTTTCAAATCAGTGGTTTGGAGCATGTATCAAACTGCCAAAGTCATGTGATTTCAGTAAACAAGGCTTCATTACGTCATAAGTGTTTTGAAATTTCAATGGTTCACCACTGGGGGGCGTGACTTTGGCAGTTTGATACACACTCCGAACCACTGATTTGAAACAAAATATTTGTAAAGTTTCAAAGCTTAATGAAGCAGTGTTTTGAAATCGCCCACTAGATATTGTTGAATAAAGTCGTTATTAGGGCCCAAGCCACTAATGGCGCAGGGCCCTCTTGATCCCCTAAGGCAGGGGTAGGCAAGTTCGGTCCTAGAGAGCTGCTGTCCTGCTGAGTTTAGCTCTAACCTTAATCAAACACACCTGAACAAGCTAATCAAGCTCTTCAGGATTACTAAGGCTATAGGCAGCTGATGTTTTTTTTTCAGGGTTGGAGCTAAACTCTGCAGGACAGCGGGTAGGACCGAACTTGCCTACCCCTGCCCTAAGGATTATTAGGGCCAAAGCCCTGTAAAGGGCTGAAGACCCTATTGTTTTCCTTAGGAAAATTTAACGTGCCCTTAACGTGCTCAAAAACTCTTGAAACTTTGCACACCAGAATCGTCAGCCATCAGGGCTGGGCAGAAGCTGGTACAGAAGCGTGGCTGGGGGGCTCGACAGCGGCCCCTTGAACAGTGTCTAAAAACTTGGTCCATATATCAAACATGCTTGCACGTATTTGTATAAAACTCGGTACACATATAGACCTCATCGGGCCAAACAACTTTCATGCTCTAAGTCAGGGGTCACCATTCCTGTCTCTACAGAGTTTAGCTCCAACCCTAATCATACTCACCTGAAGCAGCTAATTAAGGTCCTACTAAGCATACTAGAAACTTCCAGGAAGGCGTGCTGATGCAAGTTGGAGCTAAACTCTGCAGGACACCGGCCCTCCAGGAACAAGTTTGGGGACCCCTGCTCTAAGTTATACGCCAGCTCAACAGGAAGTCAGTTATTATGGGTTGTTTGAAAAACGCATGCTCTGGAATTTGATATCTCCTAGGCGATTAATCCGATCACCACCAAACTTGGTCAGCTTGAAGTCAAGACATTGAGGATGCTAATTTGTAAGCGGAATTTTGATATCTAGAACGGTTTGGCCATGGCGAGGCAGCGAATTTATGGCGAGAAAAGGGATACAGGAAGCATTATAACTTCTGCATACATTAATTGATTTTGATGAAACTTTGGCTGTGTGTTCATTGTACAAGGCTGATCACGTGGATGTGACTATTGTGAGTCAAAGTTATAGCACCACCAACTGGCAGCAGGAAGTGTGTCACTTTCAACATGCTTTGAGATCACCCTCTTTTTTTTTTACCCGATTTGCTTTAAACTTCAACAGAATAATGTCAAAACATGGCAGATGTAGACCTTTGAAAAGAATCGTGATATCTCAAACACTGTTGCCATGGCAATGCATCAAACTTGAATATTAGTTTTGGATGCTTTTGAGACTCTTAGCATGCTTCATATTGTATGAAACTCGACACACACATCAGGATTGTTATCCAGTCCGGTGCGGTGAGTCCGACATAATGAATCCACTAAGTGTGTGCACGGCTTTAAGTCGCGCACACACTTAACGATTGTAAGGCCGATTATGAATGTAAATTGATACTTATGACTGATCGCGCTCAAACGCGTCCAGTCAGAGCCAGTTGCGTTCAGTCTGCGATTACAGTCGGTGTTCAAATTCCATGTGAAAGTATATAAATCTGCTTCAGGAGCAGGAAACAATCGCTGTATGTTGAGCATAGTCTTAGAATGTTTTAGCTAGTCGTTAAATGTGTGCCCGGCTTAATAACACAGCAAATGCCGGTGGTAAACACTCGTGTTCCAAT
>RJVU01021895.1:125683-148716 GCA_003731715.1 Anabarilius grahami | reverse complement strand
ACACCCCTCCTCGTCACTACATATGATTTACAAACAAGCAAAAACAACTGTAAACTTGTTATTACTTGCACTACTGTCTGTTCATCCAGAATCCTGAGTAATCCATTTGCACTGAAATATTTTCTATGCACTTTACTGTCCATTGCACTAGTGTAAACAATGTTCTATGTTCATAGTTTCTGCTTATAGTGTACATACACTTATACATAATCCATCTGTATAGTATGTTCATAGTACACCTATCTGTATATCATGCTGATAGTATTTAAAACCTGTAAATTATATCCATAATATTGCCTTATTTATATATTTATTGTACATTTGTAAATATTGTGAACACTGTATATTCTGTACTTACTGCTTATTGCACTTCTGGTTAGATGCTAACTGCATTTCGTTGCCTTGTACCTCACATGTGCAATGACAATAAAGTTGAATCTAATCTAATCTACTCTTGGTATGTCTTCTCCGTGTTGCTGACAGATTGTTGGTTTTATACCAGACAGCAAACCCTGCACTACATTCATAGGCTGATTTGCTGTTAAGGACCATCCAAGACTTGATGAAATTATTACAGATGTATATGGCATCACAGTAGGTATTGGGCATGTATATACAGCAGAGTCTTTCCTGCCACAGAATGTTTTTGTAGAGCATGGTGCTAGAATTAAATTGGAATGCATGAATTGATAAAAATGTGATTACCTTAAAGGCAATGTAAGTTGTTTTGGTGTGACAAACAGGAAACAGAACAAGGAAAAAAAACATTGAGTCCACACATAGAGCATAACTGTTACAAATAGGCCTACACAATATAATTACCAATTTCTGGTTGTTATTAAGGCATGCATGTCAGCTATTTATACATTTATGGCACAGTAAATCTATATTTTTTCTTCCATCATCCATTGTCACAAAAAACAATACAGTATTTTGTCTACACAGCTTCTTTATACGTTAAAGTACATTACATTTTCCTTTTTTAAATGTAATTTAATAAATGTAAATATTGGACTCTATGAATGTTTCATTTAACCCTCAAGTGTCGAAGATCGGTTCATTTCTATTCCTGTTCCACTCTGCGAATAAGATTTGTGATTGGATTGGGAATGTTGTGAGAGGAGAGTCAGGTGTTCCTCTGCGAATGCACTCTCGAACACCATCACTAAAGACTGCTTGAGCTTTTTCTGAAAATCTTCACACGTGAATACGTGTCAAGAAGGGATTCAGACAGCTCAGCTGTTCAAGTAGGCAAGACCGAATATGAAGAGCCTGGTCGAAAACCTTCTTGAAGCTGGTCAGCTCATCTGGTGGGTTAGTCGCATCCATTTCATGCAACCACACTTCAAGGAATTTGTGAACATAAAAGGGGAGCCAGCAGAAGAAGAAGGCCAGAATTACAGCCAGGATAATACGGAAGGATTTTAGTAAGGTGGTAGGATTGTAGCAAAATTCCAAATAAATAGATTATGATCCACAAATAAATGTAAAGATATTCACAAAAGATAATCATATCCACAAAAGAATAGAATGAGATCCACAAATATATGTTTGGAGTTTCACAAAAAATAATTGAATTCACAAATAAATAAAATGAGATTTGACACCCACTGACTAATCAAGCCAATCAGATAACAACCACATGGCGCTGACCAATCACAGCACACTTTAGCTACAACCAATCACGTTTTGCTTTACAATTGGGGCGGGAACAGACTCTTAAAGGAGGTCCATATTTCACCATGGGCTCTTGTTCGAATTGAGCTGAAGCTGTTTCTGTGATAAAAACAATCCGTTTACAAAATGTAACATACTTTATTGTGATTAATCTTTTAATTTGTTTTTTACATATTTTTGTGGGTGTAATTATATATATAAGGTCTGCATTATCCATCTTACAAAGAGAGACTCTCTTATTTTGACAGGTACTATGGTCTGAGTGTTACTGATCTCTGCAGTAATGAACAAGAGAACGTGTCTTGCACATTATTACGGTTCATCTGAGTTTTCTTACAGACAGAAAGTTTACCAGTTTGTTAAGCAACCCTGAAAAGGCATAAGCTCTTACAGTGATTTCTGGAGTTAAAAATAGACATTTCATGGTAGCTAATGTACAATAAAACTTCATGAAACTCATCAGCAAAGTTTCAGCCATCATTCAGACGGGGATCATTTTTGGAGTATATTCTTTATATTGCCATCAGGATCAGTGAATCGGGATATGGCTATGCATGAATTATGATCATACACAGATCCCCAGCTATAACACCTCTACCTGACATGAGCGGCGGGGCACGGCGCGATGCAGCAAATAGAAGGCATTATAAACAAATGGATTACTTTAGTGTCCATGTCCATGCAGCTATACTGTCTACAAGCAGCACGGTGAGAAACTATGAGTCAGTGGCAGTAAACGGATGTATCGTTTTACAGTAGCTATAATACCACACTTGCACGTATAATACCAAACATGAGCATGAATGAGCTTCACTGATGTGCCAGTAGGCTTTGAGCCTCGGCATCACTGCAGCATATACTATGGATCATGCAAATAAAGAGGTTGCAATGCTGAAAAAAAAACTTTTAAGAACTTTTTCTAAATAACTTTTACAATAATGAAAAAATATATACAGGTCCTTCTCAAAAAATTAGCATATTGTGATAAAGTTCATTATTTTCCATAATGTAATGATAAAAATTAAACTTTCATATATTTTAGATTAATTGCACACCAACTGAAATATTTCAGGTCTTTTATTGTTTTAATACTGATGATTTTGGCATACAGCTCATGAAAACCCCAAATTCCTATCTCAAAAAATTTGCATATTTCATCCGACCAATAAAAGAAAAGTGTTTTTAATACAAAAAAAGTCAACCTTCAAATAATTATGTTCAGTTATGCACTCAATACTTGGTCGGGAATCCTTTTGCAGAAATGACTGCTTCAATGCGGCATGGCATGGAGGCAATCAGCCTGTAGCACTCCTGAGGTGTTATGGAGGCCCAGGATGCTTCGATAGCGGCCTTAAGCTCATCCAGAGTGTTGGGTCTTGTGTCTCTCAACTTTCTCTTCACAATATCCCACAGATTCTCTATGGGGTTCAGGTCAGGAGAGTTGGCAGGCCAATTGAGCACAGTAATACCATGGTCAGTAAACCATTTACCAGTGGTTTTGGCACTGTGAGCAGGTGCCAGGTCGTGCTGAAAAACGAAATCTTCATCTCCATAAAGCTTTTCAGCAGATGGAAGCATGAAGTGCTCCAAAATCTCCTGATAGCTAGCTGCATTGACCCTGCCCTTGATAAAACACAGTGGACCAACACCAGCAGCTGACATGGCACCCCAGACCATCACTGACTGTGGGAACTTGACACTGGACTTCAGGCATTTTGGCATTTCCTTCTCCCCAGTCTTCCTCCAGACTCTGGCACCTTGATTTCCGAATGACTTTGGACCACTGAGCAACAGTCCAGTGCTGCTTCTCTGTAGCCCAGGTCAGGCGCTTCTGCCGCTGTTTCTGGTTCAAAAGTGGCTTGACCTGGGGAATGCGGCACCTGTAGCCCATTTCCTGCACACGCCTGTGCACGGTGGCTCTGGATGTTTCTACTCCAGACTCAGTCCACTGCTTCCGCAGGTCCCCCAAGGTCTGGAATCGGTCCTTCTCCACAATCTCCCTCAGGGTCCCGTCACCTCTTCTCGTTGTGCAGCGTTTTTTGCCACACTTTTTCCTTCCCACAGACTTCCCACTGAGGTGCCTTGATACAGCACTCTGGGAACAGCCTATTCGTTCAGAAATTTCTTTCTGTGTCTTACCCTCTCGCTTGAGGGTGTCAATGATGGCCTTCTGGACAGCAGTCAGGTCGGCAGTCTTACCCATGATTGCGGTTTTGAGTAATGAACCAGGCTGGGAGTTTTTAAAAGCCTCAGGAATCTTTTGCAGGTGTTTAGAGTTAATTAGTTGATTCAGATGATTAGGTTAATAGCTCGTTTAGAGAACCTTTTCATGATATGCTAATTTTTTGAGATAGGAATTTTGGGTTTTCATGAGCTGTATGCCAAAATCATCAGTATTAAAACAATAAAAGACCTGAAATATTTCAGTTGGTGTGCAATGAATCTAAAATATATGAAAGTTTAATTTTTATCATTACATTATGGAAAATAATGAACTTTATCACAATATGCTAATTTTTTGAGAAGGACCTGTATTTATATTAAGTCTGATTCATCTGAAACATTTTCGTGATCAAGTGTTCGACTGCTGGACATTTTACTTTTAAATGAAATGCATAATCTATAGGCTATGTAATTCAATAACCTGTCTATATCTTCTCTAGAAACAATGGTAACGCTAAAACGTTATTATTTAATAATAATATTATTTAAGGGCCTGTTAATGTGTAATAGCTGATTTGCTGCTCTTATCAGTCGATGTTTGATTGATAAACTGGGAAATGCAGTTATTATGACGACAGTTTCATCTATTTTGCAAACTTGCATGTCTATCACAAGGTTATCCGGTTAGATAAGTTACTAGCTAATTGTTGAAGCTGTTCAATCTTCAATAACGTGACACTTCAGAATCAGAAAGAGCTTTATTGCCAGGTATGTTTACACATACTAGGAATTTGTTTTAGTGACAGAAGCTCCACAGTGCAACAGAGTGACAGTGACAAGACAAGACACATAATAAAAAGAATAAAAGAATAATATACAAATTTACAAGATAGACAAAGTGCAAAAAAAGCAAAAAACAATATGTAATTTAGACAATTTGTAGTACAGTTATGATGTGTGCAAATTTGAAATATAAATAAGTGTTTTAAGTAAATAATGTATAATAGTTTTGTGTGTTCCGTGTTTGTCAAGTGTTCATGAGATGGATTGCCTGAGGGAAGAAACTGTTCCTGTGTCTGGTCGTTCTGGTGCTCAGGGCTCTGTAGCGTCGACCAGATGGCAACAGTTCAAAGAGGGAGTGTGCTGGATGTGAGGGGTCCAGAGTGATTTTCTTTGCCCTTTTTCTCACTCTGGATAAGTACAGTTCTTGGAGAGTGGGGAGGGTTGTGCCAATGATTCGCTCAGCAGACCGGACTACCCTCTGTAGTCTTCTGAGGTCAGATTTGGTAGCTGAGCTGAACCAGACGGTAATTGAAGTGCAGAGGATGGATTCAATGATGGCAGAGTAGAACTGTTTCAGCAGCTCCTGTGGCAGGTTGAACTTCCTCAGCTGGCGAAGGAAGTACAACCTCTGCTGGGCCTTTTTCACAGTGGAGTCAATGTGAATGTCCCACTTCAGGTCCTGTGAGATGGTGGTGCCCAGGAACCTGAATGACTCCACTGCAGTCACAGTGCTGTTCATGATGGTGAGTGGGGGGAGAGCAGGGGGGTTTCTCCTGAAGTCCACGATCATCTCCACTGTCTTGAGCGTGTTGAGCTCCAGGTTGTTAAGACTGCACCAGACAGCCAGCTGTTCAACCTCCAGTCTGTAAGCAGACTCGTCTCCGTCCCGGATGAGGCCGATGACTGTGGTGTCGTCCGCAAACTTCAGGAGCTTGACAGAGGGGTCTTTAGAGGTGCAGTCGTTGGTGTAGAGGGAGAAGAGCAGTGGGGAGAGGACACAGCCCTGAGGGGCGCCGGTGCTGATGGTGCGGGTGCTGGATGAGAATTTTCCCAGCCTCACTAGCTGCTGCCTGTCTGTCAGGAAGCTGGTGATCCACTGACAGACAGAGGTGGGCACGGAGAGCTGAGTTAGTTTGGGCTGGAGGAGTGATGGGATGATGGTGTTAAAAGCAGAGCTGAAGTCCACAAACAGGATCCTCACATAAGTCCCTGGTCTGTCCAGATGCTGGAGAACATAATGCAGTCCCATATTGACTGCATCATCCACAGACCTGTTTGCTCGGTAAGCAAACTGCAGGGGGTCCAGTAAGGGTCCAGTGATGTCCTTCAGATAAGCCAGAACCAGTCTTTCAAATGACTTCATGGCCACAGACGTTAGAGCCACAGGTCTGTAGTCATTAAGACCAGTAATTTTGGGTTTCTTTGGGACGGGGATGATGGTGGAGCGTTTGAAGCAGGAGGGGACTTCGCACACCTCCAGTGATCTGTTGAAGATCTATGTGAAGATGTGGGCCAGCTGGTCAGAGCAGGTTTTCAGACAGGCTGGTGAAACGCTGTCTGGGCCTGGTGCCTTTCTTCTCTTGTTCTTTCTGAAGACCTGGCGCACATCATCTTCACTGAACTGAATTGTAGGTGTGGGGGAGAGGGGGGTTGTTGGAGGTGTGAATGGTGATGATGATGATGATGATGATGATGATGATGATGATGATGATGATGATGATGATGATGATGATGATGATGATGATGATGATGATGATGATGATGATGATGATGATGATGATGATGATGATGATGATGATGATGATGATGATGATGATGATGATGATGATGATGATGATGATGATGATGATGATGATGATGATGATGATGATGATGATGATGATGATGATGATGATGATGATGATGATGATGATGATGATGATGATGATGATGATGATGATGATGATGATGATGATGATGATGATGATGATGATGATGATGATGATGATGATGATGATGATGATGATGATGATGATGATGATGATGATGATGATGATGATGATGATGATGATGATGATGATGATGATGATGATGATGATGATGATGATGATGATGATGATGATGATGATGATGATGATGATGATGATGATGATGATGATGATGATGATGATGATGATGATGATGATGATGATGATGATGATGATGATGATGATGATGATGATGATGATGATGATGATGATGATGATGATGATGATGATGATGATGATGATGATGATGATGATGATGATGATGATGATGGTGATGGTGATTTCTCAAACCTGCAATAAAACTCGTTCAGATCGTCTGCCAGGTGTTGATTTGCCACAGAGCTGGGGGATGGTGTCTTGTAATTGGTGATGTCTTTCAGACCTTTCCACACTGAAGCTGTGTCATTAGAAGAGAACTGATTCCGAAGTTTATCAGAATAATTCCTCTTTGCCACTCTAATCTCCTTTTCCAGTGTGTATTTGGCCTGTTTGTACAAGACTCTGTCCCCATTTCTGCGAGCATCTTCTTTGGCCTGACGGAGCTGTCTGAGTTTTGCAGTGAACCCGGGTTTGTCATTGTTGTAAGTTAGATGAGTCCTGGTAGGAATGCACAAATCCTCACAGAAACTGATATATGATGTAACAGTCTCTGTGAGCTCGTCCAGATCGCTGGCAGCAGCTTCAAAAACACTCCAATCAGTCCATTCGAAACAGGATTGTAAAGCATGCTCTGTTTCGGTGGTCCATCTCTTTACAGTCTTTGCTACAGGTTTAGCTGATTTCAGTTTCTGCCTGTAGGTCGGTATGAGATGAACTAGACAGTGATCAGAGAGCCCCAAAGCTGCCCGTGGGACAGAGTGATATGCATCCTTTATTGCTGTGTAACAGTGATCCAGTGTATTACTGTCTCTGGTGGGACAAGTAACATGCTGTCTGTATTTTGGAAGTTCACGTGAGAGAATCGCTTTATTAAAGTCCCTGAGAAGGATTAAAACAGAGTCCGGGTGTTGTTGCTCGCTCTCTGTGATCATATCAGCGAGTATCTGTAAAGCCGAGCTCACGTGCGCTTGCGGAGGAATGTAGACACTCACCAGAATGAACGAGCAAAACTCCCGCGGCGAATAGAATGGTTTGCAGTTAATGAAGAGTGTTTCAAGATTGGGACAGCACATCTTCTTTAACACAGTTACATCTGAACACCACCTTTCATTGATGTAAAAGCACGTCCCGCCGCCGCGTGATTTCCCCGTTGATTCTGCGTCGCGATCTGAACGATCCTTCACACAGGATAATTCTGATACTTTGTGTCTTTTTTTAAAAAGCTTGATGCTGGTCGCTATTTACTGCCATTATATGGACGAGTGCGAGCTGGATTTTTTTTTTAAATTCTCCTTTTGTGGTCTGAAAAAGAAAGAAGGGCATACAGCATTAGAACAACACCAGGGTGAGTAAATAATGACTTAATTTTCATTTTAGGGGGAGCTTTATCTTTAATGTTTTTGCAATGCGATTGTGGCAGGAGGGGTTATTTTTGGCTTACATCACAGTGTTTTAGCTTATTGGCAGCATCACTGGGCTATAAAAACTGGAACATGCGTGTTACCTGGAATGCTTCACTTGGTGAACTGTTGTGCCGTTAATGCACTTCCGTCACTTCCCGGAGCTGGATGCGAATGCTCGAGACGGTAAGAACGCGCTGCTAGTTGTCTTGCTGGATATGGAATGTGTGTTTACGAGAGGTGTACTCTCTATCTAATGTATTCTAGAGACGGCGACTTGGTTGGAGAGCATTTCTGCCTTGACTCTACGAGTGTTGCTGCAATGTCGTTTATTATTGTTTACATGTATTGGGTGTAGACATCGAAGAAGGTAGGTAGAATGCTGTTAATTTCCATTGAACTGCGTTAAACGACATATGCATTCGGGAGCGCGCTGATCGAGTTGAGTATATTCTTAACTAAACCCCTTTCTTAGCTGTGAGAACCTGATGCACTTGTTGGGTCGCTGTTTCTGTACTGCCGTCTGCTGGAAGAGATTCTATTTTGTTGGTTCTTCATAGAAACATTAATCCCTGCAATTGGTAGGTATCCAGGCACACGCATGTTATGGTGAGAGTGCATCTAACGGAGTAACAGTCTCGCTTTGTTTATAGGTGTTGTGACGGCCGTAACTGCAATCCAGTCGGGGTGCTCTGCGTTTGTTTATGGCTGCAGTGCTGTCCTGTTTCCAGTTTTCAATTTTCTTTTTTTGTTAACTTCTCTTTTTCTTTCTTGACTGCTTTTTTTATATATATCGTTTTGTCTGCTCTTTTCAGTTGTATTAATATTGTTTTTGTCTCTAAAGTTTGAATTATTTCATTTTCAATTATAATTATATCCTTGTGATTTTCCTTTAGTTTATTTCTGTTTTCTTCAGTTGCATCAGATTTCTGTATTGTTTCTGGGGTTTGAATCACTCTTTGGTTCCAATTTTGATTATATTTTTGTGATTTTTCTTTTCCCTTATTTGACTTGCTTTCTCCCCAGTTGCATTAGATTTTGTTTTTGTGACTTATATTGTTATAAAGTCTATTGTGTTCTTTTCTTTTTTTACTTATTTGTATTGTTGAAAATTGTGATTTTTGCTTTAAGTAATTATTTTTATTACAACAATTTGTGTTATTTGACTGAGTTGCACTAGTTTCCAAAGTGAGACTGTGCTTGATTTTGGTCATTTTTGTCTCGGCAGGGCCTGAGCACCAGGGGGCAGAGGACTGGTTTTTAGGTGGTGGTATATTCCTCACGTGTGCAGTGACCACCTCACCGTGTGTGTGTGTGTGTGTGCGTGTGTGTGCGTGCGTGCGTGTGGACACAGTAAATTGCAGTGATTCACCTACGAGTGGTGTGATCTGATTATCCGCTTCTTTCTTACTGGTAAGCTCTAGTCCCTGGCCCTCGACTTGTTTTAAACCTTAAGTTGCCCGTTTGGCTGGGAGAAATGTCTAATTTATTCTAATGTTTTTAATGAAGATGTCAATAAAAGAATTTTGTATTGTTACCTATGTCTCTGATTCTAATTAGCGACACGAACCTGTGTAAACAATTATAAATGGTTTATTCTAATTCTTTGGGTGAAACTCCCAAAGTGGCGTAGTCGGAGTGAGCTTGATATCTTTATCATTTCTACTGCATTCAAAATAAAAGTCCTTGTTGCCCTCGAACCCCCGCCACACAATGGTGGAAAAGGTCAATTCACACTGCGGTGACAGATGTAGATCAACAGCGACAGTCACCAGATTACAGCACGTCACTTATCAAACATTTTAATTCTGATTCAGCATGTTCAATCGGTGAAAACAAGTTTTTTTTTTAAATATATATATTACATTTTTAAATTGTGGCATATGTATTCATGAGATACATTTTCATAGTATAGTTTAAATCAGTGGTTCCCAAATCTGTCCTGGAGGACCCCCAGTCCTGCACATTTTGTATATCTACCTATTTCTAACACACATTTCAGGTCTTGCTGTCTCTACTAATGAGCACATGAGTTGAATCAGGTGTGATAAATGAGGGAGACATACAAAATGTGCAGGGCTGGGGGTCCTCCAGGACAGGTTTGGGAACCACTGATTTAAATATTACAAGAGGGACGTGGTTCAGCAAGGTCTGTGACAGGAGAGAGAGTCAGGAGACGGAAGGTGAGTAAGTGGGTCAAATGCAAATGACAAACACCTGTGTCTTGTTTCAGTAATTGGCACGAAGAGACCATATAAAGCCACCTGGGAAAGAAGAAGCATGGAGAGGGACTGACTGCAGACTTGTGATGCTGGACTCTTTACTGGAAAGGTCGGGTGAGCGTGACAATCCACTGAGCAGGACTGAGTGACTAAGAGCGCATGAAGCGTGGATTTATGTTCTATTGTGTTTATTGTTTTTGAAAATAAAACCAAGAGTTTCTGTCAAAGCCGACCTGGTCTTCTTCCTTCATTTTATTGAATCGTATCTTATATTATGTTATATTATATTATACACTGCCCAGCCGAAAAATACACGCTGTTTGGCTTTTAATAGGCAAATACTTAAGAGTCTATGGATGGAACATTATTACAATGATTATTATTTTTCTAGCATGTTATATGTTTGGCAATGGTTCTTTTAACCCTAAAAGATGGAGTGTATAGCTTTCCATGTCTTAAACAACCAGGTATTAAGATGTTTCATGGCCATATTCCAGGATGATAATGTCAAGATTCATCAGGCTCAAACTGTGAAAGAATTGTTGGGAGGGAGCATGAAAAAATACTTTTCACACATGAATTGCACTGTGTAAGTTTTTGGGATGTGCTGGAGAAGACTTTACAGAGTGCTCACCTCTTGCATTGTCAATACAAGATCTTGACCAAAAAATTATGCAGCTCTCAATCCGAAATGTTGTGATGTTATTTCCATTAAGATGTGCATACATTTTTGGCCAAGATCTTGTATTGACAATGCAAGAGGTGAGCACTCTGTGAAGTCTCCTCCAGCACATCCCAAAGACTTTCAGTGCAATTAAGGTCTGGACTCAGAGGTGCCAATTCATGTGTAAAAATTATTCTTTCACAATTTTAACCCCAGTTAATCTTGACATTGTCATCCTGGAATATGGCCATCATGTGTCTTCCTTCATGGTGGTTTAAGAAATAAAAAGCTACACACTCCATCTTTAAGGGTTAAAAGAACCATTGCCAAACATATGCTAGAAACATAATAATCAATGCAATAAAGGCGCTGTTTCGATTTTAATAGACAAATATTTGACTATTAAAATCGAAACTGCACCTTTTTTGACTGGGCAGTGTATTATATTATATATGATTTGATTGGTTTAAGTAGGCACAGTACATTGACTGTATCTTAAACAGTTTTGCATTTACTGCACCCTGAGAGGTGTTTTAAAAATATGTTATATGAATAATACACATATTCAGTTCTTACCCATTTCTGAGCTGTTAATGCACTGGGACAAGCCGAGTCTTGATCTTGGTATGTCTTCTCAGTGTTGCTGACAGATTGTTGGTTTTTTACCAGACGGCAAACCCTGCACTACATCCATAGACTGATTTGCCGTTACTGATAGTGGCCTTCAGCAGACTTGTTGAAATGATTACAGAAGTGTAGCATTACAGTGAGAAGTGGGCATGTACAGCAAAACCTTTCCTGCCACAGAATGTTCCTGTAGCTCAAACATAGAGCATGGTGCAAGAATTCAATTTAATTGTATGAACTGATACAAAATGTATATCCCTTAAATATTTCGGATAACTGTACCAATGTGAATTGAATTATAAAATTATGCTTCAGTGATTAAACTGAAAGTCACAAACATAGTAGGCTATGTTTGAACTGAAGTAAAAATGAAACATTAATGACTAGAAATACACAAAGACTAGTGTGTATGTTTATTGTTTATCAAGATATTTCATTAGCAAGAATTGCTGAAGTTTGCCATCATTCTAAGAACCACAGGTGGCTATCACTCTAAAAAAACGATGGTTCTTTACAATAATAAGAACCATATTCTCCTGAAGAACCCTTTATATGCTTAAATGGTTCTTTGTGTTAGAGTTCAGCCACAGACTGTACAATCTCAACAGGTAAATGGTTTCTTTCTTAAAATCTCTGTAAATTTTAACTTTCAAATTATAACTGGTTTCCTACCAATCATGTCTTTTTATTAATTGTTTTTATTTTAACAGAACATGTAGGTGTAACCAGCTCTGTTCAATCAAACAAACAAGCAAACAAACAAAAAAGCATTAAAAAGCTATCCCGTGACTTTTCTTTTAAACATTGTAAAGGGTTCATACTGTCAATTCAATTCAATTCGCTACTTTTAGCCTTCTTAAGCATAATTATCTATACATAAACAAATGGGAGAGACAGACTGTAACTCTAAACTCAGTTGTCCCCGCAACCTCATCATCTGTAAAGAGAAACAGCCATTCACTCACACCAAAATGATGGACTTAAAGACATCAAGGATTGTGAAGATATTTCACTGGAACTTGGTCTTCATTAGGCATACATCAATTTTGTGTTTCTATTTTGTGTTTTACTTCCTTATTTATGTTCAATGTAAATTGTCATTTATTAATATATTCAGCTAATAACTGTTGTTAGACCACTTCCATTTTTGCTACAATTTCACAAGTCATTAAAAAATAAAAGTACGTAACTGACACATGCTGTTTTAATTTTTTTATTTTGTATTTTTTTTGGTAAAACCCTATTAGAGACTACAAGACATTATAAGATCAGGTCAATCAATCAATTAATCAAGATACTAATATTAATAATATATAGATACTAAAATAATAATATTAATGAAAATAAACAATTGTTAAAAACTTGAGGTCTTTCAAAGCATGGTTCTTTATGGAACCTTATAAAAAAAGGTTATATTTAGCAGACAAGACTAAGGTGAACACAATCAATTAACTAATGAGTAACTATAGAAACCATCTAACAACAAGAACAGGTCGAGAAATGGAACAGGAACTAAACAGGAAACAGAACCCAAGGAAAAACAACATAGAGTCCACACATAGAACATAACTGTTACAAATAAGCCTACACAATATAATTACCAATTTATTGTTGTTATTAAGGCATGCATTTAAGCTATTTATACATTTATGGCACAGTAAATCTATGATTTTTTTGTTGTTGGCACATCAGCTTCCATCATCCAATCTCACAAAAAAACAATACTGTATTTTGTCTACACAGCTTCTTTATACATTAAATTACATTCCAGTTTCCTTTTTTGTAAATGTAATTTAATAAATGTAAATATTGGATTCTGTGAATGTTTCATTTAACCCTCAAGTGTCGAAGATTGGGTCATTTCTATTCCTGTTCCACTCTGCGAATGAGATTTGCGTTTGGATTGGGAATGTTGTGAGAGGAGAGCCAGGTATTCCTCTGCGAATGCACTCTTGAACACCATCACTAAAGACCGCTTGAGCTTTTTCTGAAAATCTTCACACATGAATACGTACAAGAAGGGATTCAGACAGCTCAGCTGTTCAAGTAGGCAAGACCCATGAAGAGCCCATCTGGTTGAAAACCTTCTTGAAGCTGGTCAGCTCATCTGATGTGTTTGTCACATTCATTTCTCGCAACCACACTTCTAGGAATTTATGAACATAAAAGGGAAGCCAGTAGAAGAAGGCGGCCAGGATTACAGCCAGGATAATACGGAAGGGTTTTAGTTTAATTGCTTTTCCGTAGGTGCTTAACTCGTACTCTGATCGCCACATATGAAGCAGAGATTATGATGAACAGGAGGAGAAAACCCACCACAAAATGGCGCACTACCAGCCTCTTATATGTTTCTTGTTTCTGAATGCCATGAATGCACTGCATTTGTTGTGCAGAAAAGGAAAGCGCTTGGTATTGACAGATGGTACTGACAGGGCTTTTCATTTTCAGGCCTGTGATGTACATGATGAGTCCATTGCCAACAACACCAAACACACAGTGGAGGAAAATATTGAAGTTCCTTAAGGAATTAACTGTGACATCTGCATTGTTGGTTGATGCCATCATATTGGATGGGGTTACAGTTTGGTCTGAAGTAAAAAAAGGAAAAAAAAGAACAATGGCTAGAAACACACAAAAACAAGTATGCAGGTTCATTGTTTCTCTAGCCTATTTCATTAGCAATGTGGATAATTGCAACAGGATATTTCAAAATGTTGTTAATTGAAACTGCTATATCTGGTAAGAACAACAGCTCTAGGCCAACTTACTTATGGCGGGGGTCTAACCTTACACAATGACTGCAAAATGTGTCTACGTTTTTACGCACATTTTTATTTACAAGATATAAGCTTTATATTTTGCCATCAAAACAAATACACATGCAATTAAACATGCAATCGTCAATCTTGAACTTTAACTTACACTACATTACAATATTTTTTCCACAATGGTTCATAGTCATAAACTTCCAAGCACGACAGAGGCATCATTTGAAGCAAAACAAACAAAACTGCTTCTGTGAAAATACGCCACTGTTCATAGCCATGAACTTGTTGCTCAGATTTTCTGGTCCGTGCCCTGCAATTGTCAGCTAAGCAGTGGCTTTTCTGAATCCAAGACCTAACATAAAGTCTTGGAGAAAATTTCTCTAGTGGAGTGCCAACACACTTGATAAAGAGAAGGGCTGACAGCCTTTGAATCTCTAGGCTTGATCTCGCTGTGTTATTTAAAATGTTCATCTGGCTAAAGCCACGCTCACACTCTGCTGTGTAAATAACCAGTATGTGTATCGTCTGCAAGAGGGGTTTCAGCTCTTTGGGTGATATGCATTTGCCAGTGCTCTTAACATTTTCAATGTATTCCCTCATGCCTCTCTGAATTTCCTTGAGAGGTGGGTTGTGGGTGGTTGGAGGGCCAATAGAAATCTCGTTCCAGGACCAGATACTGGTCCTCCCACCTCTCACTCATCACCCCAGAATTCGCAATAATGCAATGACCATTACAGGGGGCCCAGTTTACCTTGAAACACCATTCATTGTCAATACTGTGGATAATCCTTTTTTTATACCCTAAACAGGCAATGTAACCTATGTGCTCAAAAACAAAATAAAAATAAGGACTTTATTCAACAATATCCTCTCTTCTGTGTCATTCTCTTAAGCCGTTTTACATTCAGCAGTTCCAGGTTCTACAACAGAACGCTGACTCATTGTTGGCCAGCTCCTGTTTAAACATCACACGCATGTATCGTGCTCCTAACATGAACACTGTTGGACAGTACTGAGGTGGCATAAATATAAACAGCATATAAGAAGAGTCTGAGTCAGGGGTGTGAGCCTGTGACATCAGTGAACGAGGGATCAGGAACCAAAGACTTGGCTGCTGGACATCAGTGAGGAATTTTTCTACTCACCATTGACATGTCCAGTCTTCTGTCACCTCCATCATCCCAGAGGTCAGCCAGTCCTCCAGCCCCGCCGCTGCTTTAAGTTTGCAGCTCTGCGACATCCCTGAAGATTCCCTGGCAGGACGTCAAGCCAATATTGACCATATTCCATCTCGACGTGTCGACCTGTCGGCTCCGCCCTGGCTCGTCCCACCTTCAGCTCCTCCAGGAACCCTCGTCCAAGTGACTCAACTGGGATCCCTTGTTCCACTGGCTCCCCCTTGGTCTATCGGCGCTTTGCCCACGCTACAGACATCCAGGCCGTCCACTACGCTCTGTCTCTTTTCTTTCCTCCCTTCAGGGTCGCCTCTGTTCTCGGCCTCACCAGCATCGCCCCTTTCCTCAGATTTTCTGGCTCTACCTGCGATGATTGTCGCTGTGGTTCATCATGTCACTATCCCTGCACCTCATCCTGCCATCATCCTTCCTCTTCTGCCTCTCACCATCCCTTCACCATGTAACGAAGTAGCGTTTTCGTACAGTTATTAATCAATTTATGGGTGGAATATGAATACAATAATTCACAACGTTTTATGAACAATTATTATATTCATATCGACCCAAGGGGGAATTAAACATATAGTGATAATTAATTACAACGAATTATAATCAATTATGTATATGATTAGTTCTGGTTTAATAATTATTTAGAGAAACTATTCGTNTTTTCTTCTAGTCATATTAATATATAGAGTTCTTATGCGTGTGTGCGTGTGTGTGTGGGTGTGTGGGTGCGTCTCTGTGTGTGTGTGCGCGTGTTTGGTATGTGCCGTGTTGCCACATGGCCCATAAGAATGTGATCCGAGACAATCGTGATTGTTTGAAGTCACACTGGGGGTGTTTCGGGGATCTCTCACATTTGTAATAAAGGTGTCCAAGAGGTCTTTATCTGTCCGCCCGATCGGCGCCAAGCCTTGATTTGTAATTCAAAGTTCAATGGGTGAAGGCTTAACAGTTTAATGGTGCGCCCGCTAAATTCTGATCGATTGCAGACGCTACAACCATCTCGTTCACTTCTAAAGCCCCCTCTGGCCCTCCCTCTGTTGTTCCATTACGGCGCAAGGTTGCACCTTGCCAGAGGGGGTGATGTCACAGTTATCTTCTGTGAGTTTCTGTTTTCATGAACTTTCAGTTTGTTTTCATTTGTCACGCATATTCTTTGTTCATTTGCCGCCACTCATCAGTCACCATGGACACTAACTATTCATCACAGCTGTTTGTCTTTTAAGTTAATCATCACTGTGTATTTAAGTTCCTCCTCAGTTCTGTTTATTGTAGGTTGTTGTTGTGTTTGTGTCATGAGCACTCTGCCTCACATACTGGCTTATCTCGTTTGGAAGAAGTATTCTGTCATTGAATCTTCATCTTCATTGGAAACTTAGCATTACAGTACTGTTATACAGGAGAGTTATTTTTTATTTGTTTGTTTATTTATTTGAATCTAGCATATACAGGATAATTAAGGGTATATATAAATGAATAAAATAAAAATGTTGATTTTGAGTTCAATTGCTTACATTGTTAACCATTATCTTTCTTATTTATCATAAGTGCATAATTTAAAAATGTACCAGAAATCCTACTAGGCTATATTTATTGATTGATTCTTCTTATTTTTATTTATTTATTTATTTATTTTAGGTGAATGAAGCCCTTCAATAAGAATTTGCTAAGATATTGTGAGAGCATAAAAAAATCCATAAGGAAATTTCAATCAAATACATATGTTGATACACTGTTTTATACAGAATAAATTTCAAACATAAATCAGCATAACAAAATTAGCAGTTGGATTTTTGTATTTATAATTTATTTAGTAATCATTAGAAGAGTTCTACAACACAAATTATACAAAGCCATAACACAAACATGAATTATGAAATTGCTGTTTTTTTTAAAAATCGTAAGTTTTTGACCAGTTTCAAGATAAGGACTCCATTGGTTATTGTAATGGTGAGATTCATATGGTGGTCTCAATCATTCAGAGATTAACATTTTCTAACAAATCAATTGTAGATTTGTTGTTCTCCTCATCCTTTTGCATCTGCCTTACTCTAAAATGATTCTCAGCAAACGCCATCTCCAGCACCAGCAGAATGCTTAAGCTTCTTCTTATACTGATCACGCATGAACACATAGAGAATGGGGTTCAGACAACTGTTTAGAAAAACGAGATGGATACTGAACACCAATGCTGTCCAAAACACTTCATAGCAGGCACTCCTGTTCATTCTTAGTGCACAAAAGCAGCAAACACAGTATGGAAACCAACATATGAAAAAAGTCAGGATGATAGCGATAATGACCCGCTACGAACTGAGCTGCTTCCCCATTCTGAGGTGTTTGATTCGCATTCCAATAGCAATGTGTGAAGATGCAATGATCAGGAAGGGGATAAGAAAGCCCACTAATAATATATATGTGACCAGAAATGTAGGAGGAAAAACATTCATGAAGAAAGGGATGTTGCAGCTGATGGATAAAACTCACACAATCATGCAGATGATCCTGGCTCTAAATACAAACTGTTATTTTATTTTATTTATTTTGAGACCAAACAACCATCCATGTGCACAGACATCGGTCCAGACTGATAACTACAAGAAAAAAAGTGCTAGCAAACAAATTCAGCATTAATGTGATCTCAAAAACATAAGATGTTAAGTAACTCAACCACTGGCTAAAGAAAAAAGGAATGATGAATGATAATATGAAGATGAAGTCTGCAATTGCCAAGTTGAGAAACCAAATACAGCTCACTATCGTCTTCATTCTGCAGCCAGTCAGAAATATGACAAGCCCATTTCCAATGAACCCAACTACAAATGTGGCAGTGAAAATACATATTAAAAAGATTTTAAAAAATCTTGAAAGCTTGAGCCCATAGGCTGCAAAGTAGTATGTTTTGGTGTGCCTCGGGTCACGTTTTCAGGTCCAAAACTTGTGGCTTCTACACAATGAAAAAAGAAAGAATGAGAAAACACGTGGTGAGATCTGCTTTTGGGTCTGTTTCGGATCCATCATCCTAACATTGTTGTGTTTCATATGCTACATAATTTTTGCATGCTGTTTCACACACCAAAATGCCTAAAATAAAACTTTTTCGTTGTTGTTCTCAAATATCATATGTAAATAATCTGAAGCGTCAACTAAATGAAATACATCGACGGCAATTAAAAAAAAAAAGCTTTCTTTTTTGATAAACTAACAAGCAATAAGGGTATTTAACATAAAAACATATTTCACATAATTTCTGCTGTTTTATTTCTTTAAAGATGTTTTTTTTTTTTGTTGTCATGTATGAGGAGTCTGTTTATACTATTGAACAAGAAACTTTTGGAAGCTTTATATGACCATTACGGTGGCAATCAGTCATTAATGTGGAAATCAGTATTACGAATTGTGACAGACATGATCATGATTGAACTGTGAATCAAAGCAATGAAGTCACAAAACTTACTGAGATTTGAAAACATGCTAAATATTGAAAAATGAACTTATTAGCAGTGTAAGACTTGATTTTCCTGCTAAGACAAAAGCTGAGATCAAGCACCCTGCAATAAAGCAATAAACGAGAGGAAGAGTAACAGTGCTCAAGGACAACCACAGGGGAGACTTTCAATGAAAGCCTACAACACCTGGCTATTTGTCTGTGCCTAACACCACTAGGGAACTGAAGCTCAGCATATCGCTTATACTCTAATATCAAGAGTAATTTCAGCTCAACCTAGATAAAATGAGGAGGCCGTAATGCCTGCTACTTGCATTAATAGCCTAATGCAGAAGGTGGGCCCTAGCAAGGATCACTAGCTGCCAGTCTAAAGCTGGAGAGGCTCTCCTAAAGTGGCCTACTCCGGGCTACTGCATGCTAGGAGGCAGAAAGCTACAGCTGAAACGCCTCTGTCAAAAAAGTATTCCTGAGTACAAGCCTAGGCTGGATATCAGGGTGGCCAAAAAGAAGGGCCAGCACACATGCACTCATGACCTTCCTGGAGCTCAATGAAGCTGAGACTTAAGCTTAACTCTAAAGAAAGGAGGCCGGCTCACACAACACTCAGGGGAACTGACCACTTGGAGCTCAATGGGGTGGTGGCTTCAGCAAAACGACTCTCTAAGTGAGAGGAAACCAACACACTCACCTCAGGGAATGTCAAGGTGGCCTTAAAGGCCCTGTTATACTTCAAACGAAATCGAAGAACGAACTGATGTGATTTCGAACAAAATCAGGCCAAAACCAAGGTTTTTTTGTGTTCTTTTTGAAATTTCGAAATGGCTTGCCAAAGCGAACTTTCAGGAAAAGTTTGCTCCAGCTGCAAAACACCTTCGTACCACCATTGGTCAATGACAATAACGTAATAGGAGATGTGTGCTGAGACTCCGCCTTCACTCGCGTGGACAGCATCTTTGACTCATTTCGTGTGTTTGAGTTCGTCGAGGTAAGAGCTCCGTGGGTGAAAACATGAACACAATGGAAAGCCGCTTTATAGTATAAAATTAAGTTGTGCTTGTTAGGCACTCACACTGTTTTTCATGTTTGATACTGCAAAGCTGATTGATTTTAAGCAATCTATTGAATAAAGTGCTATATGAAGAAGTGACGTGACTGGAGTGCTAATTTGCAGAGCTCGTGCTAACATACCCATGTTATTATGATCAGACGCTTTTCTTATGCTTTCTATAATAAATGCTTGCTGTTTTCTCATTTTTGTTGTGTTTATTTTGTTACTGAGAAGAAAGTGCATGGCACATATTTACATATTCATCTAATCGTCGCTCTCAGCAGTGTGGGCGGCGTCAGATGTTCGTTAACAGTATATTGCTGCTCACACATTTCGAACTTCGTTCAAAGTATACGAAAGACGAAGAACGAAAAAGAACTTCGTTTGAAGTATACTGGGGCCTTAACAGGCCATCGCTAGAGGACATCAACTTCCTGTAGCTTAGTGGAGCAGAGGCTTCAATTAAAACTCTCTAAATGAGAGGAAGCCAACATACTCATCATAGGGTGATTGTCAAGGTGGCCTTGCAGTAGGCCAATGTCAAAAACATCAACTACCTAGAGCTCAAATGGAGCCGCAGCCTTGAATAGAGACTCTCAAACAAGAGGAAGCCAGCTAACTCATCACAAGGTGATGTCAAGGGTGGCCCAGAGAGGGCTGAAACCTACAGTCATGATCTATCTGGAGCTCAGGGGAGCGTAGGCTTCAGCATATTGCCTTCTACTCTCTAAACGAGAGGAAACCGATTCACTCAACCTAGGGAAGGTATCAAGGGGGCCTAACAAAGGCCAAAAACCTCAAATTGTGATATTACCTGGAGCTCATCAGAGTGGTGGCTTCAACAAACGACTCTCTTTAACAAGAGGAAGCCAGCCCACTCAACCCAGAAGGATTATGAACACCTGACATATCAACTATCTGAAGCTCAGATGAGCGGTGGCCTAGAAAACTATCTCTCAGATCGAGAGGAGGCCATGCCATTCACTACAGGTGATATTTCATTCTTAATGCTACCCGCTATTAAGACCTCACAAAGAGAAGAGGCACATAGTAAGGGTGCCATGATAGCCACGAGTTAAGTGTGTTACCAGGTAACTATACATGGATGTGCACACTTACTGAAACGTCTGTATAACAGCCGTTCTTACCTTTAAATAGCGCTTCAAACAAAACAGTCCCTGAAGACGAAAAGATGATGATGCTCCTTTTGTGCATTCGGGTCACACTAGTAGTGATGTCATAAGCTGTTGCAGGCCAATACGATTGCCGTGATTTGATAGCATTTCAGACACCGATTCAGACGCAATGCGAGTTCCCTTTCGAAATGGAATCTTAATTTTTCTTGTGGTCTAGACAATCTATAAAAATGTGGTTATGTCCACACAAAAAAAAATAATAATAATTTGAAATAACTAAATCACCAAATTATTTTTACTGTATAGTCAATAATATTTAATAAATGTTGCCTTAAATTTTTATGTTAAAAAATAGTATGATTTTTTTTCCCAAAGGGATTTATTCAAATAATGTTGTACATCAAAGGCAAACATATCAATACATTTCAGTTCATTAAAGGTAAAAGAAACATTAGTTCAGAATGATGGGCCTATTGATTGTTTGAGGTCATGAGAAACCCATGAAAATGAAATACAAATGTCATCATGGTACAGGCAAGGGAAGAGGAGCTGAGGATATTCTCAATTGCAGCATATTTAGTTTATATATTTAAAAAAAAACAATCAACATGTTAGCTTTACAAGCATAAAGACAAAACGGGACCCAAAAAAAAAATGCTGACTTTAAACACATGGTTAAACGAGGAAGCAAATAAGACTCTGGTGAACACTGTCACATTTCTGTCTGTTTTTGCACCATGTTCTGTTTGTCACATGTTCTCCTTTGTTCTCAGATTCCCGCCACTTATTTGTATCTTTGGTTACTCATTTGATTAGTGTCTTCAATTCAGCTGTGTCTTGTTAGTCTTGTTAACTCATCTGTTTGCTGTGTTTATATACCCTTGGTTTCTGTTTGTTCTTTGTCACTGTTATGCTCTGGATGTGTTTACCTTCCTTTGAGTTTTTATTAAACCTTTTGTGTTATTTGGAAACCTGCTCTCCTGCTTTCTTCTTTCCTGTGGTGACACATGGTTACAAACACAGTCAATTAACCAATAAGTAACCATATGCCAACTAACAAGAACAAAGGGAACAGAAACTAAACACAAGAAGGAAATGGAACCAAGGAAAAACAACATGGAGTCCGCACATAGAACAAAACTGTAACAAATAGGCCTACACAATACAATTACCAATTTCTAGTTGTTAATAAGGCATGCATGTCAGCTATTTATACATTTATAGCACAGTAAATCTACATATTGTTGTTGTTGGCACATCAGCTTCCGTCATCCATCCTCACCAAAAAAACAAAAACAAAACAAAACAAAACAAAACAAAACAAAAAAACAGTATTTTGTCTACACTTCTTTATATGTTAAATTATATTACATTTTTCTTTTTTGTAAATGCAATTTAATAAATGTAAATATTGGATTCTGTGAATGTTACATTTAACCCTCAAGTGTCAAAGATTGGGTCATTTCTATTCCTGTTCCACTCTGCGAATGAGATTTGTGATTGGATTGGGAATGTTTTGAGAGGAGAGCCAGGTGTTCCTCTGCGAATGCACTCTCAAACACCATCACTAAAGACTGCTTGAGCTTTTTATGAAAATCTTCACACATGAATACATACAAGAAGGGATTCAGGCACCTGTTCAAGTAGGCAAGACCGAATATGAAGAGCCCTATCTGGTTGAAAACCTTCTTGAAGCTGTTCAGCTCATCTAATGGGTTTGTCGGATCCATATCATGCAACCACACTTCAAGGAATTTGTGAACATAAAAGGGAAGCCAGCAGAAGAAGGTGGCCAGGATTACAGCAAGGAT
>RJVU01021895.1:43660-125666 GCA_003731715.1 Anabarilius grahami | reverse complement strand
CGTAGGCGCTTAACTCGTACTCTTATTGCCACATATGAAGCGGAGATTATGCCGAACGGGAAGAGAAAACCCACCACAAAACGGTACACTACCAGCCTCTTGTTTGTTTCTAGTTTCTGAATGCCATTTATGCACTTTGTTTGTTGTGCAGAAATGGAAAGTGTTTTCCGAGAGATGACTAAAGGCAGGCTGCAATTGACTGATGCTAACCAAATAAGGAGGCAAATTATCCTTGCTTTCAGGACTGTTCGTTTGGTCCTGGCCCTAGGGTGACCATATGTGCCATTTTCCCAGGACGCGTCCTGTCCAGGATTTCTAAGTTGCATAAAATGTCCCAGTTTTGGTTTTGTTTTCATATTTGCGGAAGGTAACAACTGAAAAATAATTTGACCAATATCATGCATTATACATAATCAACCAATCGTGGCTTGCGAGAAGGCTGGATCTACAGAGAACGGTCAAAGCATTGCAAATACGACAACATTTTAATGCATTGCATGAAGACTGTCAATAAGAACAGTGGCTTGCACAGACCTCCGTGTAGAAATCGCGCTCCTAAATCGCGTTCCGGGGGCACATCGATATGACCACTTTCACAATTAAAGAGGCAAGGGCTCAAGCCATTTTAGGCAATTTAGAAATCCTGGACAGGACGCGTCCTGGGAAAATGGCACATATGGTCACCCTACCTGGCCCACACCACCACCCAGGTGGACAGGCAGCGGTCCAAACTGATTGCTGTCAGCAGGAAGGTGCTGGCAAACATATTAAGCATGGTCACCAGGCTGCTCAAGAAGTAGAAGAATGAAAATAATGAAAACAGGAAGTCTGCTACCACCAGGTTCAGAAACCAGATGGTATTGACAGTGCTTTTAATTTTGAGGCCTGTGATGACCAGTCCATTGCCAACAACACCAAACACATATTACACAGAGGAGGAAAATATTGATTTTCCTTAAGGAATTCACTGTGACATCTGCATTGCTTGTTTATGCCATCATATTGGATGGTGCTACAGTTTGATCTGAAGTAAAAAGAAATAACAATGGCTAGAAACAGAAAAAGTATGCAGGTTCATTGTTTATCTAGCCTATTTCATTAGAAATGCAGAGAATTGCAACAGGATATTTCAAAATGTTATTAATTGAATATATCATTCTGGTAAGAACAACAGCTCTAGGCCAACTTACTCATTTTAACAATTTTTTTTGAAGAGGCTGAAAAAAATATACTCTAGACCAGAGCCAAAATATACTCCGTCACTCTGTGATGAAACAGTACTGTCACAACTCATTAGTGGGACATTGACGTTTGGCTCATTCTTAGGAAATAAACCATTTTTATGGCATGATTTATAAGAAATATAATTCTAGTTATTATTTCACATTTCAATATTAATTTGATGTTTATTGACCTGTATTATGTTTTTTTTTTCTATTTAAAGAACACTATAACACTAGAACACTATTTCACAAGATGTAATATAAGTCTAAGGTGTCCCCTAAATGTGTCTGTAAATTTTCAGCTGAAAATACCACATAGATTTTTTATTATACCATGTTTTAACTGCCTATTTTGGGGTAGGAGCTCTAACTCCCAATAAACATTGCATAAACAATAGTTCACACAGCTAATATAACTTTCAAAATGGATCTTTACAAAGTGTTCGTGATGCACCATATCAGGTATGGTAATTATTTTTATGGATGTTTACATTTGATTCTGAATGAGTTTGATAATGCTGCGCTATTGAGGCTAAAGCTACAATGTTGGAGAGATTTATAAAGAATGAAGATGTGTTTATGAACTACACAGACTGCAAGTGTTTAAAAATGAAAATAATGACATGGCTCTGGTCTCCGTGAATACAGTAAGAAACAATCATAACTTTAACCACATTTAACAGTACATTTCAACATGCTAACGAAACATTTAGAAAGAATTTACAAATATCACTAAATATATCATAATATCATGCATCATGAACAGTTATTATTGATCCATCTGCCATTTTCGCTATTGTCCTTGCTTGCTTCACAATAGCCTATCTGCATAACTTCTGCTGACTCAGCTGTGCAGCTCCAGACGTTAATAGAGTGCGGCAGGTATGACATCACTTTGTAGGCCAGAACGCAGAAGTGAGTTATCATTTTAGCATTTTAGGTTCCATCGCCCTAAAGTCTATAGGTTTTTTGCATTTGGCTAAATCGCCTGAAATAAGGTCTGTAGGTAACAAAGCCTCTAAATATTTTCATGTTTTGATCTACGAAATAAAACACACCAGTTATAACCCTTGTGATGTTTTAAACCTTTATTGTGTCTTAAACATGGCGGTTGCTAACAAGTTGCTAAAAGGGACTACTTCCTTTGGCAGGGACTTTAGGCGTCATCATGACAAACAGCAAATCACACTCACGAGCCTGCATTTCAGTCTCACGTTCTTAGAAGCTTTACCTGTCAGTTAATATATACAGTATATACAGTGGGTACGGAAAGTATTCAGACCTCCTTACATTTTTCACTCTTTGTTATATTGCAGCCATTTGCTAAAATCATTTAAGTTCCTTTTTTTCCTCATTAATGTACACACAGCACCCCATATTGACGGAAAAACACAGAATTGTTGACATTTTTGCAGATTTATTAAAAAAGAAAAACTGAATAATCACATGGTCCTAAGTATTCAGACCCTTGGCTGTGACACTCATATATTTAACTCAGGTGCTGTCCATTTCTTCTGATCATCCTTGAGATGGTTCTACACCTTCATTTGAGTCCAGCTGTGTTTGATTATACTGATTGGACTTGATTAGGAAAGCCACACACCTGTCTATATAAGACCTTACAGCTCACAGTGCATGTCAGAGCAAATGAGAATCATGAGGTCAAAGGAACTGCCTGAAGAGCTCAGAGACAGAATTGTGGCAAGGCACAGATCTGGCCAAGGTTACAAAAACATTTCTGCTGCACTTAATGTTCCTAAGAGCACAGTGGCCTCCATAATCCTTAAATGGAAGACGTTTGAGACGACCAGAATCCTTCCTAGAGCTGGCCGTCCGGCCAAACTGTGCTATAGGGGGAGAAGAGCCTTGGTGAGAGAGGTAAAGAAGAACCCAAAGATCACTGTGGCTGAGCTCCAGAGATGCAGTCGGGAGATGGGAGAAAGTTGTAGAAAGTCAACCATCACTGCAGCCCTCCACCAGTCGGGGCTTTATGGCAGAGTGGCCCGACGGAAGCCTCTCCTCAGTGCAAGACACATGAAAGCCCGCATGGAGTTTGCTAAAAAACACCTGAAGGACTCCAAGATGGTGAGAAATAAGATTCTCTGGTCTGATGAGACCAAGATAGAACTTTTTGGCCTTAATTCTAAGCGGTATGTGTGGAGAAAACCAGGCACTGCTCATCACCTGTCCAATACAGTCCCAACAGTGAAGCATGGTGGTGGCAGCATCATGCTGTGGGGGTGTTTTTCAGCTGCAGGGACAGGACGACTGGTTGCAATCGAGGGAAAGATGAATGCGGCCAAGTACAGGGATATCCTGGACGAAAACCTTCTCCAGAGTGCTCAGGACCTCAGACTGGGCCGAAGGTTTACCTTCCAACAAGACAATGACCCTAAGCACACAGCTAAAATAACGAAGGAGTGGCTTCACAACAACTCCGTGACTGTTCTTGAATGGCCCAGCCAGAGCCCTGACTTAAACCCAATTGAGCATCTCTGGAGAGACCTAAAAATGGCTGTCCACCAACGTTTACCATCCAACCTGACAGAACTGGAGAGGATCTGCAAGGAGGAATGGCAGAGGATCCCCAAATCCAGGTGTGAAAAACTTGTTGCATCTTTCCCAAAAAGACTCATGGCTGTATTAGATCAAAAGGGTGCTTCTACTAAATACTGAGCAAAGGGTCTGAATACTTAGGACCATGTGATATTTCAGTTTTTCTTTTTTAATAAATCTGCAAAAATGTCAACAATTCTGTGTTTTTCTGTCAATATGGGGTGCTGTGTGTACATTAATGAGGAAAAAAAATGAACTTAAATGATTTTAGCAAATGGCTGCAATATAACAAAGAGTGAAAAATGTAAGGGGGTCTGAATACTTTCCGTACCCACTGTACATTATATAGTCAGTACATTATACATTATATGTACATTATACAGTCAGTATACAATCAAACATAATACAGTGAAAGATAATCTTTAAAGGTGCCCTAGAATTGAAAATTGAATTTACCTCGACATAGTTAAATAATTAGAGTTCTGTACATGGAAATGACATACAGTGAGTCTCAAACACCATTGTTTCCTCCTTCTTATGTAAATTTGATTTATGGAAAAGACCTCTGAAGAACAGGTGAATCTCAAAATAACACAGACTGTGACGCAACAGTCGGGATCATTAATATGTACACCCCCAACTTTTGCATATCCCAGCCCACGTTCAAGGCATTAGACAAGCTAGTATTAACGTCTGGAACAGCACAGCTGAATCAACAGATTTTATGCAGGTCAGCAAACAAAGACAATAGCAAAAAATGGCAGATGGAGCAATAATAACTGACATGATCCATGATATCATGATATTTTTAGTGATATTTGTACATTGTCTTTCTAAATGTTTTGTTAGCATGTTGCTAATGTACTGTTAAATATGGTTAAAGTTACCATTGTTTCTTACTGTATTCACAGAGACCAGAGCCATGTCGTTATTTTCATTATTAAACACTTGCAGTCTGCATAATTCATAAACAACTTCATTCTTAATAAATCTCTCCAACAGTGTCTAATATTAGCTTTAGCCCCGTTAGCCACAGCATAGGCTATCAAACTCATTCAGGGGGTCATAATTCTCACGAAAACATAGATGAAGAGAATCCTAAATTTGAGACATCCTGCTCAGAATGAGATTCTTAGTGTTGACTCTCCTGTTGTCTCTCAAACACAAGAAGGTACATTACCTTTCAAAAAAGGCTATTTATTATGGTCCCGCCCTCCACTTGAATGATAGGGTAAATCCATGGCCAAAAGTTTTGGTGGTTCTCTGCAGTGAGAGAGAACCCTCATTACCCTCAACTGCTTCAGTTGTGGTGTTGATCAGATGCATTTTACATACAATATTTGCAAAACGCTTCATTGGCAAAAAAAACCAAACAAATAAACAAACAAACAAAAAAAAGGACCTGTTTGAGGTCCTGGTAAAAAGTGACCAGCTAGCATAATTTCACTAATCACATCAGCACACGGGAAAGTGCAAACAAGTTCTAGTCAGGAGGAAAAAGTGCTTCCAGTCATTGTCAAGCTTATTTTTTATGTGCACAATTTCCCCGCTTGAAAGGGACTTCATTTTAACAATGATATTAACAAGCTTAATAAACTTAATTAGTATAATCTGCACCATACACATTCCAGAAAATTAACGTAAACACTTACAATTACGATATGTGCATGTAAAATTAGATTTATCACATTATTTTAGCGATCTGTTTTAATCACGTGAACTGAAGAAATAATTAACATCTCATCGTTAACTTCTCTCATGATTAAATCGAAATACAAACACGGATATACAATACCATTAACATTCACAACAAAGAACTACATTTAGCTTTAAACAGTCACGTATTGAACAGCTAAAGTAAGTCAGAGCACAGACAGAGTTGCTGCGTCATTAACTGAATCGGCATCTGCCGCTACACCAGCATCATCCTGCTTCATTTACAGATGCAAAGTGAGTTATTAAAGTGCTCACCGGCTTCCACTCCGGGATTTGATGATGCTAAATGTCTGTGCACTTCCTTTATCGTGTTCGGCTTGGGAGTTTCAGCAGAGCTGGCCAGCCTCATCTCAACACGGCACTGGATTTTTTCCGTTTCCTCTTTTCCGCCCCTCGCTCCTATTGGCTGAGATTACTATAGTTATTCATTTATTTATATGTATTTTTTCCATTTTATTTGTTTGTTTATATTCAATTTGTAATTCATTTATCTTTCCCAGTTTGACTTGACAGTCATTGTGTTCTTGAGTCTTCAATGGTTACCTCTAAAGAAAGACATGTACCCATCATCGCTTTGCAGCAATTTCTTTGCATGTGAGGCCATTTTGATGCAAAGTATCTGAAAAAAACATTTACTGGATCATCAAGAACTTCAAGTTGAGAAAGTCAACTGCAATGAAGAAGCCTTCAGAACATCCCAGAGTGTCCAGCAAGCGGCAGGACGGTCACCTCCTGAAGAGTCAATCCTGAACCATGTGCAGAGCTCAATATTGGCAGCAGGTGTGCATCTGTAGGCACAGTGAGGTCAAGACTTTTGGACAGTGGCTTGGTGAAGAAGGGCAGCAAAGAAGCCACTTTTCTCCAAAAAAAACATCAAGGACAGACTAGAATTCTGCAAGTACAGCAAGGATTGGACAGCAGAAGACTGAAAGAAGTTATTTTTTCTGATGAAGCCCCCATCCGACTGTTTGGGACATCTGGAAAATGAATAGTCCAGGGAAATAAAAGGTGAACGCTACCATGATGTTAATATACAGAAGGGTCGGAGACTGGAGATAACAGTTAGTGATGTTTATTAGACACACAGGAGAGATAACAGTAGTGCAGGTGAGTATGAGGTGAACTTTGGAGTGAATGATGAGAAGTAGATGAATGATACTGTGCTTTGTGTTAGTAGTGGTGAAGATCCTGGATGATGGTGAAGATGAACAACGCTGGAGACGGAAGACACTCACACACAGACTGGGAACACAGGAGGAGACTTGGAAACGCTGGCGACAGGTAAGTAGATCGCTAGGAGTTCTTGAGGTAAGCATGAAGGTAAGTCTAGATGCAAACGAGACCGGACAGTGACTGAGTGCGTGTGAGTGTCTTTTGTACTGGTGCTGATTGGCGTGCTGATGAGGTGCAGGTGCGTGTGATCAGTACTCTGGAGATGGAGTGCGCTGTGATTGGAGGGTGTTGGAGCCTGGCGTGTCTGTGACACATAGTGGCTGCGTCCGAAAACCTAGGTAGCTGTCTTGCTGCCTCGCTGTCTTATAAGAGAATGACTTGTACGGCAGCGTTTGTGCATGAAGGTACCTCACGAAATTGATTTCGGACAGACTTCTGAGGCACCGTAACAGTTTAATGATCTACAGCAATATAGCGCGAGCTTTGGTGAGAACTAAACAAATATTTAATTATTACAGTAGTAATTTCTCGATAGAAATGATATCAAAATTGAAATATGTTGGTCAAAATCGTACAAATACACAAACTGAGCAGCAAACGCAACTTTCGGACGCCATCTTTATTTTTCTAGCTCAACTGTCACAGAATGGAAGCACAGGATTGTGGGATATCAAAGGCAGCTAAGGATACATCTATGCTTCCTTCAAAAATCGATCAGATGAAGGTATCTCATGAGACAGGAAGTGAAGCTAACATTGGATTCGGACGTGCCTTGATGCCTTCCTACCTTGAAATGTGTCCTCAGAAGGCAGCATTTTCCAGTTTTCGGACGCAGCCGATGAGTTCTGTGTCATGCCAACAGTGAAGCATCCTGAGACCACCCATGAGTGGGGCGTTCAACAACGTGGTGGCAGTTGCGTTACAGTCGGTGTTATGTTGAGATTCGCCTGTTTTTCCGTGGTGTTTTTCACGCACAAGATTTACATATGAAGGAGAAAACAATGGTGTTTGAGACTCTATGTCATTTCCATGTACAGAACTCTTATTATACAACTATGCCAAGGTAAATTCAATTTTACAATCTAGTGCACCTTTAAGAAATAAAATGACTCCTTGAGCAATCAATTGTAAGATAGCATTTATTGTCAAGTTCAAGTTTATGTTATTTATAAAGCACATTTAAAAACAATGTGTTTTACCAAAGTTCTGTACAATTTTAAACAGACAACATAAAAGAAAACAAAAACTAATTCATGAGATAAAAATAAAACATGCAGATAAGCCATAAACAACTAAAATCCCCTACATAACTAAGGCAACATCATAAGCTAGATAAGTCTTCAAACTAGATTTAAAAGTGTCCAATGTGGGGGAGGATCTCACAACAACTAGAAGCACATTCCACAGCACAGAAGTCCCAACTGCAAAGGCTCTGTCACTCTTCGCCTTTAAGCGGGACCAAGGAATAGAAAGAAGAAATTGGTTACGTCGATGGAGAGATCTTGGAACAGAAAAAGGTAGAAGGTGTTCGGCAATGTACTGTGGTGCTAGCCCATGCAAAGCTCTATAAACATACAGCAGAACCTTGAAATCAATGTATCTGACTGGTAGCCAATGTAAGGAAGTGAGAACAGGAATGATGTGTTCTTTCTTCTAGTATTGTCAGAAGTCTAGCTGCCGCATTTTGGACCAATTGCAAACTATGTATGGAGGAATGAGGTAGACCTGTATATAATGAATTGCAGTAATCAAGCCGGGATTTAATAATTGCATGGGTCACTACTTCTAGGTCTTTCAATGGACCGGAGAGGAAAGAAGCTTCCTTTGACAACAGAATTTATCTGCTTATCGAAGAATAAGTCAGGGTAACACTGTTGTGCAGTGTCAAAGACAGGGACCCTAATTGGTTTTCAATATTAATGACACGCAATGAATATCCAAAAGCAATAGCCTCAGTTTTGTCCCCATTTAGCTTTAGGAAATTTTCAGACAATCACATTTTAACTTCCTCCAGGCAAGAAATAAAATTTGTAATGAAATTTCCATTTCTGAACTTGAAAGAAAGATAAAATTGTGTATTGTCAGCAGTGATAGGAGACATCATAATTCTGAAAGATAAGCAGAAGAGCCTTGTGGATCACCACATGTGATCAATGTAGAATGTCCCTGCGTTCCATTCGGAAGGGCTCATCCCTATGCCCAAATCCCTTCAAAGGGTTTACCCTCCGGAGTGAGAGCTTCGACGGGATGAAGGGTGTAGGGGGTCAAAAAAACAATTTTTTTTTAAATGCACTTCAGCGCCATCTTGACTAGACAATCGAGGAGCCGCCTTCGTCTTTTTTCCCCTCGTGTAATTTCTATTGATACGCATTCATTTACAGTGGTAACATTATAAGCTACTGCCGGTCTTTTACGTGAAACGTAATGTATATTGTATTTGAAACATTTGAATGGACTGATAAAGGGAGTTGTAAAGTATTTTTGTTGAAGTACAATGTCGTTTTGACTATAATAATGTGCCAAATCTAACCAAATCTATAAATATTACAGTAGTATAGAAAAATACTATATATACATGTATAGGTAAAATCAAACTCCTAACCTCCTGTACATTATGTGACGTCAAACAACTTCCCTGTGCAAAGGATCATGGGGCCTGAGGTGTCCATCAGTTGTACCCTTCGAAATCCTTCATTCAGAAGGGCCCTTTGAAGTGGCCAGTTTTGAGCACTTCGGTTTGGAACGACCCTTCAGTATGGCGGCCATGATTATTTTCACTCCGAAGTACCCTTCGGAGGGCAATATAACCTGTTTGGAACACACTGTATGAGTTGTGCTTGCCAATATTGACTGAAAAAGTGTGACCTTTGAGATATGAGGCGAGACATGTCTGGTTTTTATTTTCTTTCAACACCTGCATTCGCCTTAAGAGGAACTGTATTTCAGTAATGGCAATTCTCAATGTGGTTTTGATTTTACTACAGAAACACACATCAAACTTGATGATTTATAGTGCTTATGGTTCAGGGTTTCTCCTTTCACAGTGTAAGTCATGGAAAATAATTGGCTCTGATCATGTGGTTATGGAAGAATAGGTGGATTTATGCTTCTGTATTTTATTTATTCTTCATTACAATAATAGAACCCCCATATAATATAGCCAGTGTTGGAGCTGCCCTTAAAAACATTNGTAAAAAAAATAAAAAAATAAAAAATTATGGTAGGTTTAAAGCCCGGAACACACCAATTCACACACCGTCAGGCAGTTTTTGTTCTTTGGCTGACTTAGTTTTCTCAGTGTGTTCCACACCGTCGGCTGAAGTTGGTCCTCGTCAGCTTTTTTTCAGCCGATTCGACATGTTGACATGAACAAGTGAAAGGGCGAGATGATCAGAAAGGCAGATGTTCTTTAACAAAGGCTGTCTCCAGCACAAGCACACTGTAAAACCTGATAAGTTAAGAGTACTCAAAATTATTGTAGAAACCGATTACCTCAAAAAACTTAAGTAAAGCAACTCAAATCTTTTACGTAAAGAATAATTATAAATTAAAGCTGCAAGCAGCAATGAAAGGGCCCTCCCACCCGGGCTCACCGCCACCAGTTGGCCTTAGGAAAACAATGAACAGTGTGTGACATGCATGTAAGCAAGTAAATACAGGAGAATTATGGCCAAGTCATTTCAAAGTGCCACACTTCCTTCTGCCAACAGGTGGCGCTTTGACTGTAACTTAATATTGTGATATAGATGTGTTCAGGCTAGGACTATTATCAAACATTTGAAGATTGGAGCAGATCGGACATTGTATGCCTGAGTTACAACAACATCCTGTTTAATGCACGATTGCATGATTTAACGTGTTTCTAGTATGTTTGTTATTTTATGGCATGTGTAAATGTGTTTCTGAGAACGAATTACAGTGTAAAGCATGCCATTTCCAGTTGCCAGCAGGTGACACTATGACTAACTGAATATTGGCATATATATGTCTTCAGACCAGGACTCTTATCACACATGTGAAGTTTGGGGCAGATCGGACATTGTATGACTGAATTACAACAGGTTCCTCTTTCATGGCGAAACATCAGATTTTGTCATGATGCCAGGGACACGCCCTTTAGTGAAAACTCTAGATTGTTGCAGTTTAACATCATTAAGATCTTAAGATTAGACTGACCATATATGATGTTGATCTGATTAAATCTCTATGAGGGGTCAATCACAGTGTAAAACAAGTAATTTCCTGTTGCCTGCAGGTGGTGCTATGACTGTAACAAAATATTGCCATGTGGATGTATTCAGGCCAGGACTAATAAAACAGATTGGACATTAGATGCCCGAGTTACAACAACTTCCCGTTTCATGGCGAAACATCAAATTTTGTCAGGCCGCCACGGACATGCCCTTCAGCGAAAACTCTTCGCTGATCTTCGCAATTTAACGTCGCAAAGGCCTATAGATTAGACTAACCAAATATGATGTTGATTTGATTAAAGATCTAGGAGGAGTTTGTTAAAGTACAACGTCTGGAAATGGCAAAAACTGCCAATATTTTGCAAAGAAAACTCAAAAGATATCACTTCCTGTTGGGTTTACAGATTTTAAACCTGGGGTGTTTTTGTAGGTATTCGGCTGTTACATCTGTCTACCAAATTTCATAACTGTACGTGAAACGTAGCGTGAAGGGCGCTTAATTGAAATTTTGTAGGTGGGGCTATCGAGCCATTTTGCCACACATAATTCTGAAACCCATTTCAGATGTACATTTTCACCACTTCTGATGTGTGTGCAAACTTTCATGAGATTTTGAGAATGTTTAGGCTCTCAAAAATGTGATTCATTTCGGAGAAGAAGAAGAAGAAGAAGAAAAAGAAGAAGAATTGGCTGAACAATTACACCATCGGTGCTTGGGCCCTTGTTCAATTAAGTCAAACTGAATTTAATAAATTTTACTTTTATTTAATGTTTAAGTCCACTGTACTTAAACTATTGTTTTCCATACATAATGTTTCTTATTTTTCAATTATTTTGATGCAGTGGTTGTAAAAGCCAATACATTCAGAATAATCAAAACTTTAAAATAAACAACTCAACGATTATTTTATACTACACAAATTATATATTTACAGTTTAATTTAAATATTGAATATACTAACACCTAATCTTTACAGATAAGTGTTAGTTAGCAACATCACACTAGCATACGTTAATGTAACCATCAAAGAGACAATATGTGATCTTGCGTCCTTGTGTTCTTGCTCTACGTCATCATCAACCGTCGAACTCTAATTTCAATACTCAAGAACACAAAAACAGAGGACACATGAATGTACCCAGATTTGTTCTTGGTATCGACAAAGTCACTTGAAGGCAAGCTTGAAGCCTTTAGCCAAAAAAGTGTAATGGCTAATGCTAACGCTCTGCTTCTGGCGGTACACAGGGAAGGAGATATTTAAGAAACATGCTAAGTTCACCTACATGTTTCTCAGAAAAACAATGCTACAGCCAATTATTATACTTTGAAAATGTGCGTTCTGTGTCAGAATGTTTGTCTTTGTTTTGGTCTGTGTGAAACCGTGTGCTGCCAGTTTATCCAATAGTATTTCAACATCTCAGGTTGCCAGTTGGCGGAAAACACAGTGCATTGCAACCATGGAAACCAACAAACAAACTGGTTCAGAGAATCGCAGATTCTACTTGACCTAAAAAGCCTCTGAATCCATCTAAATATCTCTATGAATGACAGCATATTAAAACACAGATAAATCAACTCATCAGCTTACAGTGTGTAAGTCTCCTCAGCTTTCATTGAGAATTGCGCTACCTATTGTTGCTGGCAACCCGCGTCTTTGAACGAGGGGGCGGGCCAAACAATATTTTTAATTTGGACTGCAGTACCTATTTTGAACACTGGGTGTCATTCCTACATAGAGCCCCTTTAGGTTAGCCGTTATGCTGTGTTCACACCAAACGCAAATAGAGCGTCTGGCGCAAATTATTTCAATGTTAAGTCAATGTAAAGACGCATTTACGCGCGTCTGGAGGTCTCGCGGCGCGAATGAGGCGTTTAGCGCGGCGCGGAAGACGCGAATTCGCCTCATTCGCGCGTCTAGTTCGCGCGAATTGAGCGTTACGTGCGAATTGAGCGTTACGCGCGAATGGTGCTTTTTGTGCATTTACACGTTTGACGCGAATTCGCGTCTGACGCCCGAGTTGAAAAATTTGAACTTTGGCGTAAATTCGCGCCGCGTTGACCAATCAGGAGCCTGCTTGCTGCTGTGGCGGCAGGCCCGCCCGGAGTCACTCATTCAAAATGGAGGAACGACTGATATTATCAGTGAGCAGTCACCCAGAGATTTATGACACAAGTTCATACTTCTATAGAGACAGGAATAAAAAGGACCTCGCTTGGAAGAGTGTCGGTGAGGAGATTGGGCAACCTGGTAAGTTGTAAATACACATTTCACTTTTGAGTCACGTACACATAGTGGACCCAAGTACGGCGACGCTGACCCCTACGCCGCTGTTCTGCACTTCAGAGCAAATACAAAGCGGTAGCTCTCTCGATGAACGCACGATCAACATCAGCCATCTTGCAAACAGACAACCGCCTAGCACCCCTCCCACAAGAAGCAGATTTCGCCTTGGACGCGCGTCAATTTCGCTTCAAACGCTTGTTTTTTACACGCGTCTATTTCGCTCTAGACGCGCGAATGCATTCAAAATGTTCAAGCGGCAAACTAGACGCGGTAGACGCGAATTTGACGCTCTATTCGCGTTTGGTGTGAACGCAGCATTACACTTTCTCCAATGGTAAGAGATACAGACCTCTCATCACCCTATAATATACAATCTCTGGTATCGGGATGCATCGAATGCAGAGTTGAGAGAATCGTACTGTTAAAAATCCCAGAAGACACTGCGAGTGGCCGACGTATGGAAGCCAGCAAGCTTTAAACTTCTCGTTCTCACTTATAAGATTCCCGCTACAAGCTTGCATAGACGTGAAGGCTTGTGAAAGTAAACATTTGTCTGTTTGTTTTAGCCTACTTAATTTTAGAAAAGTGATAACCTGAAGAAAGCCTGCAGTATTTTTATTGGAATATAAAAAAGAATCTTAACATTGACAAAGCATGTAACATAAAGGCTACTAATTTGCATAAATACATGTGGTAAAATAAAAAGAGATAAAATTATATGAAAACAATATCTATAAAAATATGAAAGAAATCTTTTAATAGGTTATGACATTTGTTTGTGATGTTATGTTGCATTTATTGTGTATTAACCTCTTAAAAGATGCTGGGACGGTCAGTTGAGCAACAAGATCGCAGCACATCTCAATTCTCAAATGATGCGTTCTCTGTCCTCACGTCCTTCAGATTCAGCTGGCAAGACTGGACTCCATGAGAATGCAAGTCCATTCTCTGCGTTCTTCAAATTGAGAAATAGCCCATCACTATTTACTTGCATTTATTGTTAATCAACATGCAATATTTACAGTCTTGAAATTTCATAGCCCATTCACTCTCTAACTACAGGCACCACTCTTCTCCATGATGGTAACCCTAAAAAACTTCAACATCACAGAAACAACTTTACATATACAAAAATAACAGAACATTAAACAATAAGACATCTTCCCCTGTATTAATATTGTACAAAAACACACAAAATAACACTCAATTCCAACATATATTCCCCCTTACAGAGTGTGACACAAAGCATACTGGGAATTTGAAATCTGTTGCAACTCAGTTTAATATTGAATGGACTCTTCTGATAACGTCTGTAACATCAACAATGGCATGTCATGGATGACATCACTTTATATCGCTCAGTAAACTTTAAAAAAATAATAATTTAAGGCTTTACTCAAAAATGTTGAGCTACACAAAAATAAAACTAAACGCCTCGTTCAGAAAATGTAATTGTTTTAAGTTGCATCAGTGATTTAACAGACTTTAATTGCAGCATACTCAATCTTTATAAGTTAGCAGTACTATCCGGGTTTACAGTGCAGCAGAGATTGTTTAAGCTTCTTAAACTCATCACACATGAGCACATAGAGAATGGGGTTCAGACAGCTGCTGAGATGAACTAGGCAGTTTACGAAAGGTCCTATGTCAACTATTACATTCAAAAAGTCACTCCAATTATTCTCGAGTGCAATTACAGTATACAGCTGTTGAACATGAAAAGGAAACCAGCATATGAAAAAGGTCATGATCACAGCTATAATGACCCAGAATGACTTATGCTTCTTTCCTCTTTTGAGACGTTTGGCCCGCACTCCGATAGCAATGTATGAAGATGCAATGATCAGGAAGGGGATGAGAAAACCCACCATAAACCTGTATATGACCAGAGACTTGAAGATACTCAAGGTATTATACACGCATCGGTTATGTTTTACCAAGCGGTTAATGACAAAGGGAATGCTGCAGAGGATGGATAAAACCCACACGAGTGCACAGATGATCCTGGCTTTGACCAGAGTCACCCAAGTTAACAGGTATCCATCAAGACTGATTGCAGTGAGCAAAAAGATGCTGGCAAACATGTGTAGCACCGTCACAAAGCTGACAAACTTGCACATGAAGTCACCAAAGTGCCAGACCATCCTGTTAAAGGCAGTAATAATGTAGAGGATGATTATGAAGTTGAAGATGAAGTCTGCAATCGCCAGGTTGAGAAACCAAATGGAGTTGACGGTCGTCTTCATTTTGTAGCCAGTCACAAATATGACGAGCCCATTTCCAACGATACCCAGAGCAAAGGTGACAAAATATATGAATATATTGAAGATTTCAATGCTTGATAAGGGTCCTCTCTGGGTTGTTGCATTAGTCACATTCTCTGCACAAAGAAAAGAGAAAGTTTATTCAGAAATCCAACTCATTCAGTTCACAAATTCAACTCACTGACTCAGCAATCCAGTTGTTAAAAGCTCACTGGAGTTGGAAATGGGAATGGAATGATTTTCTTGAATTATAATGTCTTTAAAATCATTTTTGGATCGTTATTACAGCTGTCACAGTTCCAGTCATTCCCGGACTCCATTTCCCATAATCCTCCCTGCCAATCACCTGTACTCACTCCACCAATCAGCAATCACTCACACCAAGCTGCAGCTCATTACCTGTACTATTTAAGCCGCTCACATCCTCACACTCAGATCAAGGTCTTGTATTACTATGGTTTGCATTTCTGAGCGTTTGTCATTGTGTTTGCATGCCTTTTATTGACCCAGTCTGTTTCCTGTATATGATTCTCTGCTGCCTACCCTTTGGACTATTGGTTCTGTCTTAGACTTATGTTTGATATCTGCCTGCACTGATCTCCTGCCTGTTCTACGACTACGATTCTGTCTGCTCTCTGCTGTACCTGTCTGCTGTTGTTTGACCATTGCCTGTCTTACTACGAACACTGTCTAATAAAGCCTGCTCATGGATCCCACATCGTGTGACTACTCGTTACAACGGCTCTGATTTTTCAGTATGAATATTATTATTGTTCAAATTAGAACATTAGTTACCAGTCCATTATCAATCATATTCAAGATTGGGCTAAATCATGTTTAATGCATAATCTAAATGTATAATATAAATATTGATTTTATACAACAGTTCAAAAAACAAGAAGTTCATATTCAGTGACTAATATTTTAAATTGCCTGTAAATTGTTCGAAACAAGCAACGGGATTGTTTTGCGTCTCTGAGCAACACACGGGAGATGGGTCTGGCTGAAGCAGTAGGCTACAGATGCATTCTCAGACATGCAGTCAGTCTCAAGCTTTGCGCTTTTTGCTGTGATGTCACCCGTACTCACACACATAACTCGTTGGGTCACAGAATTCGGCACAACACCGGAAATAAGCTGACAGAAATCGAAAATAGACAAAGTTACCTTTACAAACAAAGGCTAGCTCATTCCATATCAGCACTGCCTGGTAACACTTTACAATAAGGGTAGCCTACTTGAATAAATACTAATAGGTCTACCTGAATTAATACTTCATTCAGCATTAACTAATCATGTTAACCACCTGTGCTGGGTTGTGTCAACAGAGGAGACGATGATCATGTATCGACGATAGTCAGAGATTGTCAAAAGCATCAAATATTGTCAATATTAAGAGGATTTGGCATTTCCAATTAATGTAGACCTAGTTACATTCTTCTAGCCTATTGTTATAACTATTAGGTAAGGCTACCTTCATAATTAAATTAATACTATTATAATAAAATTTGCCCCGCAAAAATTTCTAAGCGCATCACCGCATAACTGACGTGCTGTGAAGATAATAATTTTCATAAAATAAATTATTTGTGCCTCAGAGCGCGCAGATGAAACACAATACTAAATTATCTTACATTCGTGAATGCAATCGTGTGAGGCGCTTCAGGGAGGTAATGGACTATATGCACAGAGCGTTTTTAGAACTTCCGCAATAATAAGCCAGCTCGAAAACTTCCTGTGAGATGTCATTTGCTGGTGTGTTGAGCATCAGTAGTGTAATACTTAGTTTATAATCAGAATATAGTCACTTAAATGGCATAGCATTAATTTAGTTATTCAAACGTAAGAAAGCATAAAAAATAAATAAAGACGTAGAGGAGAGCAGGGCACAACCTAATGCTTTTTGACTTTCTCAGTTTGTGTAAATCTACTTAGGGTTCAGAGAATTTCTTTTGTTCCATATTAATTTCACACATGTCTGGTACAAATGTGTGGCTTTGTTTCATTAATACAGTGTATACTTTTTTTCTTTATTTACCCCGAAAGAAGGGAAGTGAAATGTGAAAACATGCCCCATAGGTGGGGCATGCTGTAACATGACCATATGACAGCTAAAAATTGTATCTGACTTAATTAAAAAAATATACATGACAAACTAAAATATTTTGTCAATAAAAGACAATAATTATTTTTTTCATATAAAATAATAGCAATTTTTTAGAAATTCAAGTTTAAATAATTTTGTAGTTTGACAATGCACACTCTGCAAAACACAGCTATACACCATAGATCAAAACTATACACTCAAACAGATGAAGAAATATATTCAGACGTTCAGAAAAACACAGAGGTGAACAAAACACACAGCTCTCATAGAACACGAGACATAGACGAGCCAGTACAAATGCTGAACATTTCTTGAAATAATATTTTCTGGATGTTCAGGACTTCAGGTTCTTCCTCTCAGTCTTTATTCATCATTTTTTCCATAGTTTATCAACAGAAATTAATAAAAGTTGATTATGCCATTTGTATCGTAACTGTATAGAATAGTATAGCTCTAATAGCGGGGAACATTGTACCGCAGTGTTACAACAAACCCTATCTGCGCAACTGGAATTAAACCTGGTTAGTGTCTTCTAATTGTTAGTGAAGCATTAAAAAACTACCCGACCTGCTAAACAAGAGATTGGAGATTAAAATAATATCAGTTTTGTCTAATTTTAAAGTCCATGTGAACCGGAAGTTGCAAACGACTTTTCTCCAGTGTTGCGACGTATTTCCAAGTGAAACGGAATATTGAATAGAGGGCAGAGTTTTACTTTAGCGCTCCTCCTCTCCATATCTCACTCATAGCAGACAAACGGTTGCAGAGGAGTGGTTTACACGTTTTCAACTAGAGCTGTGAATCTTTGGGTAGACAGCGAATCGATTCGATTCACGATAGGTGTTCGATCCGATTCAAGAACGATTTTTGTAAATTCAGAACAATTCGATTCGAGACGATTCACATTAAAATTCAGAACAATTAGATTCGAGACGATTCACATTAAAATTCGATGCGATTCGATTAATTCGATTCGATACGGCATTTTTATACGCATTCATTAGGGTTATTGAAATGCCTCCCCTAATATGTCTTAGTCAGGGAGGGTGCAAAATACACAGCAGCCTTCAGGAGGTTAGAGAGTAAGGGCAAAAAACAACCTTTTGTCCATTGTTAATGTAAGTTCATGTTAGTTCTTAATGATGCGACATAACTTTATTTTAATTGCCTAAAAATTGGCATTTGTAGAAATGCACGTAAGCCAAAATTTTAAAAGGCTTTAAATGTATTGTTAGTTCATGTAAACTATAGTGCCAGGACAGTGTTAATGGCTACACAACCTTATTAAAGTTTTCCAGGTGCATTAAACATACTAATGCTTACATGGAGGCTACCTTAGAATATCATGCACTTTCCTAACTATTCCTAAACTAACTTTTCTTCACAGAATAGTAAGAAAATCCCTCTTTGTTCTCTTTATACAGAACATTTTCCTTATGGTGATTCTGAAAGAAAACACACTGGGTGACGAACACAACTTTAATGCGCATCTGATTGATAGATAATCCGTGCACTCTTATTTCAGTGTTGTTAATGTTGTAGTTACTTCAGCAGTTTCCTTTGTGCATTTAGTTTAACAACATTAAGTTAAATTTCATTTATCATTCATTGGAACTGTGCGTATGCTGCATTTAGACACTTACAATATGTGTTTGCTCCCTCCATACAATAAATGCGCATCCTTGAATAAGCGGGGTTTTACTTCAACTGCTCAGGTAATGTCAATGGTATGACCCACTTCCGTAAAACTAGCAGTGGCCGCCCTGAGGAGAGCTCAAATGCGGGCTTCTCAGAAATATGTCATGAGAGGTATGGAGTTATGGACGGAGTGTGAGCCCATTCCAGTGAAAGGCAGTAAAGAGTGCAGTGCGTGTCTGTGAAGGAGAGCTGTGAGGGCTCAAGTAACACGTACAACGTCTCCCCTCAATTCGCGCATGTAGTAATTTAATGTTTATATATTTTAAAGCACTGAATCGCTATAGAATTGCGATTAATCTGATTCTTAGCATTTTACATCGATTATCGACCGAAATGAACGATTCACGATTCAAAAAACATGTTTCAAGATCGATGCATTATATGCATCGTCAGGATTTGTAATCGATGCATCGAGAAAACGAGTGAATCTTTACACCCCTATTTTCAACCCAAGCAGTCAAACTGACGTTATCAGAGAAGGAACGCCATTCCAGACCGGAAGTAACTTTTCAGATTTTGATTAAAGATTACCGTGACAAACAATTTTTTTCTGTGTATTAACTTGCACAGATTAATTGTTTACCACAAGACTAGTAATATGCACTAACAAAGTAAATAAGGACAATTTTGATTTCATGTGTACTTGAAGGTATTATTAACAGGATTGCTTGTAAAATATAGATGAAAAATTAGCTTAAGTAAGAAACTTACTTTTGCTATTGTTAAATAAATGTTCAATGATATCTTCCAAAGATTGTTGAATTTTGGCGCATTTTTTTCTCTACAGGTCCTTCTCAAAAAATTAGCATATTGTGATAAAGTTCATTATTTTCCATAATGTAATGATAAAAATTAAACTTTCATATATTTTAGATTCATTGCACACCAACTGAAATATTTCAGGTCTTTTATTGTTTTAATACTGATGATTTTGGCATACAGCTCATGAAAACCCAAAATTCCTATCTCAAAAAATTAGCATATTTCATCCGACCAATAAAAGAAAAGTGTTTTTAATACAAAAAAAGTCAACCTTCAAATAATTATGTTCAGTTATGCACTCAATACTTGGTCGGGAATCCTTTTGCAGAAATGACTGCTTCAATGCGGCGTGGCATGGAGGCAATCAGCCTGTGGCACTGCTGAGGTGTTATGGAGGCCCAGGATGCTTCGATAGCGGCCTTAAGCTCATCCAGAGTGTTGGGTCTTGCGTCTCTCAACTTTCTCTTCACAATATCCCACAGATTCTCTATGGGGTTCAGGTCAGGAGAGTTGGCAGGCCAATTGAGCACAGTAATACCATGGTCAGTAAACCATTTACCAGTGGTTTTGGCACTGTGAGCAGGTGCCAGGTCGTGCTGAAAAACGAAATCTTCATCTCCATAAAGCTTTTCAGCAGATGGAAGCATGAAGTGCTCCAAAATCTCCTGATAGCTAGCTGCATTGACCCTGCCCTTGATAAAACACAGTGGACCAACACCAGCAGCTGACATGGCACCCCAGACCATCACTGACTGTGGGAACTTGACACTGGACTTCAGGCATTTTGGCATTTCCTTCTCCCCAGTCTTCCTCCAGACTCTGGCACCTTGATTTCCGAATGACTTTGGACCACTGAGCAACAGTCCAGTGCTGCTTCTCTGTAGCCCAGGTCAGGCGCTTCTGCCGCTGTTTCTGGTTCAAAAGTGGCTTGACCTGGGGAATGCGGCACCTGTAGCCCATTTCCTGCACACGCCTGTGCACGGTGGCTCTGGATGTTTCTACTCCAGACTCAGTCCACTGCTTCCGCAGGTCCCCCAAGGTCTGGAATCGGTCCTTCTCCACAATCTTCCTCAGGGTCCGGTCACCTCTTCTCGTTGTGCAGCGTTTTTTGCCACACTTTTTCCTTCCCACAGACTTCCCACTGAGGTGCCTTGATACAGCACTCTGGGAACAGCCTATTCGTTCAGAAATTTCTTTCTGTGTCTTACCCTCTCGCTTGAGGGTGTCAATGATGGCCTTCTGGACAGCAGTCAGGTCGGCCGTCTTACCCATGATTGCGATTTTGAGTAATGAACCAGGCTGGGAGTTTTTAAAAGCCTCAGGAATCTTTTGCAGGTGTTTAGAGTTAATTAGTTGATTCAGATGATTAGGTTAATAGCTCGTTTAGAGAACCTTTTCATGATATGCTAATTTTTTGAGATAGGAATTTGGGGTTTTCATGAGCTGTATGCCAAAATCATCAGTATTAAAACAATAAAAGACCTGAAATATTTCAGTTGTTGTGCAATGAATCTAAAATATATGAAAGTTAAATTTTTATCATTTCATTATGGAAAATAATTAACTTTATCACAATATACAAATAACCCCACGTTAGTTTGTGCCCCGCGCTCCCCTACAGTGTTCCTCCTCGGCTAAATTCAATTCGACAATCAGTTTTCACACTTTTATGTGAAAAAACAAGTGTGCTGAAATCATTGATCTTGCGCTGCACTGACTGACAGCTGTTATTACAAAGGGAAAGCGCGGTGCTCGCATTCTGTGTAATTAATTCACAATAAAAGTTATTGTTTTTCCTTAAGGTTTTGTGAGTACTTCATACTTCACATTGACAAAATGTGTTTTTAAACATAGTTATTTTATAATGTTTAATATTAAGTCAAAAACGAAGTGAAAAACGATTAGAGGAAATGGCTGATATATGCTCAAATAAATGCCACTTTGCCGCCACCTGCTGGTTAAAGTGGTAATTATTGTCTTTTTTATTTTTAAATAAGTGTTTTCTATCAAATGTTGAGTTTCCTAAATTTTTAAATGTTCGGTTTTACAATGGGGACAATCTCAGAAGGATGAACAAGTAATGTTTATTGTCATCACATTAAAAATAACATTTGAAGTGCTGGGGGAAAAAAAATGCGTGTGCGTGTCTAATGCTGCGTTCCAGGCAACCCGTAACCTGTGTTTTTCCAAAATTCTACCCATGAAAGTGAACTGGAACAGCAGTCAAACCCGTGACTTCCCACCAGTGAACTCATACTAGATCGATGTACTCCCAGTTACGGGTTCTGGTGTCACATAGCCCGCGAAACAACAATGGCAGCCCCTACGGCGGCGTTTATGCAAGTGCGCGGTAAAATAACGTAAAATAAAAGGTATAACAGCTTCTCTTGCCTTATGCATCGTTTTCCTCCTCCGTTTCCCTCAAATAAGCAAGGAGTAAGCACCTTTGGTGATAGAAATAATTGTTAATGAGCATAAGCCCTGTACGGTCTGCCATGCTGGTTTGTTTATACTCAGGCAGTTTGTCTTGACTTACCTGGAACGCTACAAAGTCGTGAGTCGTGATTTGAAGTCGTGACTTACGGACTCAAAAACCTGCCTGGAATGCAGCATAATTACAGACACAGTGTTTTAAACAGTCCCAATAGCTTCGTCTTTATTGCAATCAATAAAACTGGTTTATTGGCAAATTAGGTAAATGTGATAACTGCATTAAAATATTAATACAACATTAAAAAGTCAACCATTGATGGTTTTGTGTCGATGTACAGCGACTACAGAATGAACAGCTAACAGTTCACCGGAAATGATCGAGCTGGCTTAACGACAACCAGGAAGTAACCGTGCGTATAATCCATTAACCTATACCAAACCACTATAATGACAGACTTTGCTCAGGCATTAAAGAATGACTAAAACAGCATTTCAGATGCTGTGCAACGAGATCAGTCAGGCCATCGAGTCACATGTCTTTTTTGATGCGCATCAAGGAATTTATTTGGTGTTTCCATTGTAATTTTTGCACATGTTTTTGTGTCGCATAAAAACAAAAATACCCTACTTAATTGAGCACATATGTTTTTTGTTTGTTTGTTTGTTTGTTTTTTTATGCGCATTTTTTGAATTATGTGCATCTTGGCGTTTCCATCCAGCGTTTTTAATGTTATATCCCAAAATGAGCATAAACATGTGCATGGAAACAGCCGAATATAGGCTATTCCATGATGCACATCAAAAAAGACTGTGACTTTGTGATGGGACGGCATCTGAAATGCTGTTTTGGTCATTCTGTAACGACTGAGCAAAGTTATTGTTTGCCAGCGATGAAGATTTGTATTAGATGAACTGCGTATGCTGTCTGTGAGCAGTTCCACAGGTATCGATTTTATTTGATTTCAAATACAGCAAAAAATAGCCGACATTTTACCACCAAACAGATTATTTTGCCATGATAACAAAGTATGTAGCATTTCTTTACTGTTTTTTATGGACATATATATATCTTAATTTACACATTAAATAAGCTACTATTGTTCAGAGAGTATGAAATGAACACACGTGCTTGCACAGTGGCAGCGCCAGTGACCTGTTCGTCTTTAAAAATTAATGCCTTTGTGAAGGTACAGTTAACCAGTTTACACGCGCCTGCAGGAAATGTTATTACATTTTGGAGAACAGACGGAAAAAGATCCTTTAATGTGTATTTGATCATTGTGTGTTCAGATGTTCAGCTGTATATGTTATTATTATACAAGGACATGCAATGATATTTGGGCTACAAATGCCAGAAGTAATGCTTGTCTCTTCTGTGTTTGTTGCAAAGATAAGTAATTATGATAATAATTTAAATATCTATCTAAAAAATAACATGCTATTGTATTGTTGTATACATACACATTATATGCCTATAGTATTTATAGTTACAAAGTAATTAGCTACTTGAGTAGTTCTTTCAATGGATACTTTTTTACTCTTACTCAAGTAACTATTACAATTATTACTTTTACTTTGAGTAAATATTTCTATAAGTACTTGTACTTTTTCTTGAGTAGCCTACAGTTTTTGGATACTCTACCCACGTCTGATTCGGAAGTGTCAAAAAAATGAAACGCATCGACAGGAGTGGAAAAAAAATGCTTCTTTTTTGATAAACTGACAAGCAAAAGGGGCATTTAACATAAATACAGTATTTCATGTCATTTCTGCGGTCTGATTTCATCTTTAAAGATATATTTTGTCTTGTCATGTATGAGGAGTCTGTTAAAACTATTGAAGAAATAAACTTTTGGTATTATCCTAAAGCTTTATGTGACCATCACGGTGGCAATCAGTCATTAATGTGGAAATCAGTATTACGAATTGTGACAGACATGATCATGACTGAATTGTGAATCAAAGCAATGAAGTCACAAAATTGGCTAATATTGAAAAATGCTCTTATTAACGGTTCTAAACTCAATAGTAGGGATAGTTCACCATTAAATGAAAATGTTTGTCATTATTTACTCACCCTGGTGTTGTTTTAATATGCCCATCTTTCTTTTTTGGATCACAAAAGGAGAATAAAAAAAAAAGCAATGTCCCACTCACGTTCGTAATGACATCCGTCCGTAATGACACTAAATAGTGACCAGCATCAAGCTTTTTAAAAAAGACACAAAAGTATCATAGACTGATTCCGCGTGACGTGCCGTACATCCCAAGTTTTCAGGGGTATTTGATAAAAAAACAAATCAAATATTTTTTGGGGTGAAAAATTCAAATTTAATGTATTATTTTAATGAAAATCCTGACCTTGGCTGTTGTTCTTCCGTGGAGCATTAGAACAACACCAGGGTGAGTAAATAATGACTTAATTTCCATTTTAGGGGGAACTTTCTCTTTAATGCTTTTGCAGTGTAATGATGGAAAAGGCCAATTCACACTGAACTGACAGACGCGGATCAACGGCGACAGTCACCAAATTACAGCACATCAAAAGCAAAAGCATTCAAGAGAAAGTTCACCCTAAAATGAAAATTAAGTCATTATTTACTCAACCTGGTGTTAATACTGTATGCCATTCTTTGATTTTCAGACCACAAAAGGAGAATTTTCAAAAAATGTCCAGCTCGCACTCGTCCNTGACAAAAGAAGGCTGTGAAAATAAATCTGCATCATTAATCATTTTGATCTTTTATTTAAAAAATCTACAACAATCCAACCTTTCATTGGAGAATAATAATTTTAAATGGGGGGAAAATCTCATTATGAGAGAAATGTTTTTCTCTAATACACATTGCTCACAATGAATCATACCCTTTTATTCAATAATTTTTGCAACCTCCTTTTCCCAAGATAACAGCTCTGAGTCTTCACCTATAATGCCTGATGAGTTTTGAGAACACCTGACAAGAGATCAGAGACCATTCCTTCATGCAGAGTCTCTCCAGATCCTTCAGATTCCCAGCTCCATGTTGGTGCTTCTTCTCTTCAGTTCACTCCACAAATTTTCTATTGGGTTCAGGTCAGGAGACTGGGACGGCCATGGCAGAATCTTGGTTTTGTGTTTGTGTTTGTGTTGGTTTTGATTTTTGTTTTGGATCATTGTCCTGATGGAAGATCCAACCACAGCCCATTATATGACTTCTAACAGGGACAGTCAGGTTTTGAATTTTTATCTGTTGGTATTTGATAGAATCCATGATTCCATGTATCTGAATGTCCAGGATCTCCAGCAGAAACATAGGCTCACAACATTAAAGATATGGCAGTATATTTCATTGTACACATGGTGTACTTTTTACCCCTGTGTGCACCAAATCCATCTTAAGTGTTTGCTGCTAAAAAAGCTTTTTTTTTTTTTTTTGCTTCATCTGACCATAGAACATTCAAAAAGTAACTGACACTTCTGGAAATTCAAACGGGATGGGTTATATAGTCAGATGAAGCAAGAAAATTAGCTTTTTTAGCAGCAAACACTTAAGATGGGTTTGGTGCACACAGGGGTAAAAAGTTCACCATGTGTACAATGAAATATACTGCTGTATCTTTAATGTTCTGGGCTTATGTTTCTGCTGGAGGTCCTGGACCTCTTATTCAGATACATGGCATCATGGATTCTATCAAATACCAAGAGATAAAAAATCAAAACCTGACTGTCCCTGTTAGAAGTCATATAATGGGCTGTGGTTGGATCTTCCATCAGGACAATGATCCAAAACAAACATCAAAACCGACACAAAAATGTGTCACTGAGCACAAAATGAAGCTTCTGCCATGGCCGTCCCAGTCTCCTGACCTGAAACCTATAGAAAATGAGTGGAGTGAACTGAAGAGAAGCACCAACATGGAGCTGGGAATCTGAAGGATCTGGAGAGATTCTGCATGAAGGAATGGTCTCTGATCTCTTGTCAGGTTTTCTCCAAACTCATCAGGCATTATAGGTGAAGACTCAGAGCTGTTATCTTGGAAAAAGGAGGTTGCAAAAAGTATTAAATAAAAGGGTATGATTGTGAGCAGTGTGTATTAGAGAAAAACATTTCTCTCATAATGAGATTTTCCCCCATTTAAAATTATTATTCTCCAATGAAAGGTTGGATTTTTGTAGATTTTTTAAAATAAAATATCAAAAGTATTAACAATGCAGATTTATTTTCACAGCCTTCTTTGGTCATATTTACCAAGGGTATGAATAATTTTGAGCACGACTGTATATATGTATATATATATATATATTAGTCAAACAAATTTATTCAGATAAAATATGACAATATCTCTTACCCATTTTTGAGCTGTTAATGCACTGGAAAAAGCTGAGTCTTGATCTTGGTATGTCTTCTCAGGGTTGTTGACAGATTGTTGGTACCAGACAGCAAACCGTGATACTACACTGATTAGCTTTACTGGCCTTCAGCAGACTTGATGAAATGATTACAGATGTATATGGCATCGCTGTGGGTAGTGGGCATGTATATACAGCAGAGTATTTCCTGCCACAGAATGTTCCTGTAGCTCTTGGTGCTAGAATTCAATTTAAATATGAACTGATAAAAATGTATATACCTTAAATGTTTTGGATAACAGTGCCAATGTGAATTGGATCATTCAATTATGTTTCAGTGATTAAACTTAAGTGACAAATAGTATATAAAAAATAGTAGGTTATGTTTGGTCTGAAGTAAAAATTAAACATTAATGAAACACACAAATACAAGTGGTTACATGTTAATTGTTTATCAAGATATTTCATTAGCAAAGACATTTCATAAAATTTGCTGTAATTCTAAGAACCACAGGTGGATATACCATGCAAAAACTGCAACAATTCATCTAATTTAAACCATTATTCATTAAAATGAACTTTCCTGAGGAGATGAAGGTGTCTGTTGCCTAATCATCACCATGAGGAAAGAGACTGGATGGAGACCGAATAGTCTGCTTCAGTCTCGTTCTCTTGATACATGGAAGTTAAAGCCCCGGAAAATATAGTGCAGTTGTTTCAACCTGTGTTTTCAAGTTGAAATAACAATTATATTGGTTATTTAACTTTTAACCTAGTTGAGGACAAAAAAAAAAAAAAAAATCTTATTTTTTCTTGTTGTCTGGACAATTTATAAAAATGTGGTTATACAAAAAATTACATAATTTGAAATAACTAAGTCACCAAATTATTGTTACTGTGTAGTCATTAATAATTAATAAATGTTAAATTAAATTAAAAAAATGTTTGCCTTTGTTGTAAAGCAAAGGCAAACATATCATACATTTCAGTTCATTACAGGTAAAACAAACATTAGTTCAGAATGATGGGCCTATTGATTGTTTGAGGTCTTGAGAAACCCATGAAAATGAAATACAAATACCATCATGGTACAGGCAAGGGAAAAGGAGTAGAGGATCTCAACTGCAGCAGATTGTTTATTTACAAACAAAAAAAAAAAAAATCCAGAATCAACATGCTTCACAAACATAAAGATAAAAAAAGTGATACACAGAGGAACTGTTCAACAAGACTAGTAATGTGCACTAAAAAAGTAAATAGGTAAAATAGTAAATAAGCGTATCAATTTTAATTATGAGGAAACAAACAAGACTCAAGTGAACACAATCAATTAACCAATAAGTAACCTGAATGTTATTTATGCACCATGTTTGTTGTGCAGAAATAGAAAGCGTTTTCCGAGAGATGACTAAAGGCAGGCTGCAAGTGACTGACGCTATCCAAATAAGGAGGCAAATTATCTTTGCTTTCAGGAATGTTCGTTTGGTCCTGACCATATCACCACCCAGGTGGACAGGCAGCGGTCCAAACTGATCGATATCAGCAGGAAGGTGCTGGCAAACATATTCAACACGGTCACCAGGCTGCTCAAGAAGCACATAGAGTCACCAAAAGGCCAGTCGTATTCACGGTATTCAGAAATATTAAAGATCAGGAAGAATAAAAATAGGAAGTCTGCATCTACATTGCTGGTTGATGCCGTCATTAGATGGGGCTAGAGTTTGATCTGGGGCCTGTTCTTCGTACGTCGCTAACTCAGTTAGCTGGATTTGATTGATGACAATTTGGCATTATCTTGAATTGTCGGTTCTTCAATGCACATCCTGGACTTGCTGGTCCATAGCAACAGGTCCGTAAGCTTAAACCTGCTTGTGAAAAGGCTTATTTCATGTAAACAGGATTAGATTGCATATTTTTAAGTGGAATTAATACTTAAGATCTGTCCCAGCCACTGCTAATTTATTTCAAGAGTAGTCTACTTATCATTTTAAATTATTGTCCCTGGATAATTTACAAATTAACTTGAAAATAATATAAATGTTGTGTAGTCTATAATACGATAGGCACAGCCAGTTTTACTCATTGAAAGATTTATTCATGATGGAATAATTGCTTTACAATTGTATTGGAGTATTACACACATTCTTGTACAGTTATGTTCAAACTTTTTATTAGAGCAAATATTATTACAAGAAAATAGATTACCATTGTAAAATTTTTTTACATTTTAAGACTTAACCTAAACATAATACATAACCAGTAACAAAAAAAAAAGAAAAAAAAGAAATTATAACAGAGAAAAGATAAATAAATAAATACAATATATACTTAATACTTTTTACATATATACACACACACACATTATCATGTATTAACTAGGAGGTAGAATTTTAAGAGACTTGAAGTAATCAATAAAGGGACCCCATTTATTAAAAAAATGACTTTTCCCTTACTTTTTCCAGTTTAAAAAAAAACATGGTATCCACTAGCCATTGGGAGGTTGTTGGAGGAATATTAGATTTCCAGTGGAGCAGAATACGGCGCCTAGCTAACAAAGAAGTAAAGGATAAAATATCTAATTGTTTTGAATTAAACTGAGACCAAATTTTTTATATCCCAAAGATTGCTATAGCGGGGCAAACACCCATTCTAACTTTTAACACTTTAGACATGGTTAAAAAAAATTGACCCAAAAATGTTGCAACATAGGGCAAGTAAAAAACATATGACTCAAATTGCACAGAGAAGCATGACATCTGTCGCATCTGTCTTCAATATTAGGAAATATTTTTAGATAACCTGGCCTTGGAAAAATGAATCCTGTACAGTACTTTAAATTGTATGAAGCCAAGACGTGCACAAATTGTACTGGAACGTATTCTGTCCAGTGCACCCGCCCACCAGTCCTCTTCAAAAGTTTCACCCAATTCTGACTCCCAAGCTCTTTTAATTTTTTCAATAGAACAGTCATTTAAACCTAAAATACAACCATAAATTCTTGCAATTTGTGACTTGTGATGTGGACAGAATTGCAGAAATTCTTCCAAAACTTGCCTTGGGGGCAGAGATGGGTAACTAGAAAACAAGGTAGCAGAACAGAGTCTAATCTGCAAAAACCAATACAAGTGGGACTCTGACAATCCCAAATCAGAAGATAATTGTATATAGTTACAAAATGTGCCATGTCTGTATAGGTCTTGAGGCCATCGGATTTCAACTAAAATATCTTAATTTGTGTTCCGAAGATCACCGAAGGTCTTTCGGGTGTGGAACGGCATGAGGGTATAAATTACAGAATTTTCATTTGTGGGTGAACTAACCCTTTAATCACTATTGCAACCCCTGTGGCTTTTGAATTAAAATTAGAGTGAAAAACATCCCCTACCCAAGCGCACTTAAGCTTCAGATAATCTTGGTTTCTCAAACGTGTCTCATGTAAGAAAGCAATGTCAGTATTTAACCTTTTCAAATGTGAAAATATCTTTGACCCTTTTATTGGATTTCCCATGCCTTTAATATTCCAAGTTAAAAACCATACTGTAGAACCGATTGGGTTTGTCAAATTACCGTGAGAATTAGCCATTTATTCTGCTAAACTAAAATGCTTCCCTTGGAAAAAAAAACTCCTATAAGGCAAAAAACAAAAACAACAAAGCAAAAACAAACAAAAAAACACAAAACACACGCAGATCAATCCCAAAACAACCCCACCCACCCAAGCACATCCAGTATCCGCATCCGCAAATGATGCGAACTCAACTGGACTCCAACTGGAGCCAACCCATACAATTACTGCTCACGATTAGAGATTAACAAGAAGAGAATGGATACCTGCAATATGTAACATTCAGTGGCAGGCTATCACAGTAGAACAAATATAACAGATAACCCGCTTTAACACTGTTTCAATCACCAATAGAATTGTACCTACAGTAATTAAATAAAACAGTTACCAAGCATGGCTGGTAATTAGACCGTAATGATAATATTCAAAATATCGTTTGCACTTGAGACACTATGACAAGCTCCAAAAAAGATCGGGAAAAAATAAAATAAACAGTCTCATTCACAATAGCCCATAGTCCAGCATCTCACGTATCATGCAATGTCCGGTGTCTCGTGCATAATGCCATGGGTTAACTTACCCAACTCAACTCACATGTCTATGCGTAAACACTCACGAATCACTTGATACACTCTGATGAGACTGTGAATTGACATATGCTTTAGCCAGATCCGGTGAGTTAAACTGCCTTTCAACCCCGTTGTAAGTAACGTGCAGCCTAGCTGGATGAAGAAAACCAAACTTGACTTCAGGAATTGAGCGCAATTGTTGACGAACATCATTGAAGGTAGACCGGGCACGAGCAGTCTTTGCTGTAAAATCCGGAAAGATTGATATGGTCATATCACCGACTTTGAGCTGTCTCTTCTCGCGTACCCACTTTAAGACAACGACACAATCCGAGTGATAATGTAGTCTTGCTACAATAACTCGCGGAAGTTCCCCCGGTCTTGGCCTCGGCTGTAATGCGCGATGTGACCTTTCAATGACGATGTCCTTGTCAATGTTAAGTGCCTCCTTAACCCTTTGAGCAGTACGGTCCCACATGTGGGATTTTTATTTCAGTGCCCCTGGGCGTACGGTCCCACATATGGGATTTAGAACGTTCAGCGACGTCACATAACTGCCAGATTCAAACTGTGCTTTCGCGCTCTGGCTGCGAGACGGACACGCGCAGCTCTTGTCATATATCACAGCTAAGCAGTGTTTTCAGCCACATAATGTTTCTTTTAAGGTTTCAGACATTTAAATTTGCATAAGCACCATTAAAACAATACATTTAGAGTTTATAAAATACACACTGATGTCAGACATCAGTGGAAGCAGCAATAACAGTGAATTCAAATATAATTTGCCGACATTTATTCATATCAGACACACATAATGGGCCCAAGTAACTACAAAGTTTACTCTATTATTCTTCCAGTTCACCAGCACTTACTTGCATATATTTCGGGAGAAACTGATGAATTCACCTGCTTTAAATCCGACTGACAGGACTCCGAGAACTGCAGCGCAAACTAAGATGGCGGCGCCCATCTCGCATTATAGATCAAGATAAAAATCATTTATAAAGGTTTTAAAACGACAAAACGATCCATCTGTCATACAGTGTTATTGTGGCTGCGTTCAGCGCTCGTGACACGCAAGACGTGTCGCCATGGAAACAATAAGGACAAACGTTCTAAAATAAGGGTCGCCTTAAAAAAGCCCTGTTACGACGGGATCTAGCTTCCAGATCTTCACACTTATCCTCTAGTTTTACAACAGCGGCTAAAAGAGACTCTACCTTCTCCTGAAGTGCGGTGATGTCATCCGAACAGGTGGAAAGTGAATGTTCCATGTCCTTCACTGTACTTTTCAGTGTCGACATATCCGTCTGCATCGAAACCATACTATTAGAGAATTCCTTAACCGCCTGAATCTCGCTCTTGATGGTAGCCAAATCATCGCCCAACATGGACCACAACACTGAGTATAATGTTGAAATGTGCATAAATAACGAAATATGGTCGAATTCTGCAGGAACCCCCACGGCCACGTCTCACTCCATAATTCGCCTAACCGGAAGTCCAAGAATTAATATTATAAACATGTAAATTATTATTTGGAAAATATTTAGTTCCCTTTCAGTCGGTCACGTTCAACATACGTCAGTAGTGACCAACGAACTGGGATATGACCAGAGAGCCCTATCAGCTTCGAGTGAAACTAAAACAAGCCAATGGAATTGGTGTGCGATATTTGCATAATGCGCAACGCCCCCGCCAGGTGGGTATAAATAGGGAAGCTTCGGAGCCAACCTGTTGTGTTCCTGCTATCGACTGAGAGTGAACTTCTCAAGCCTTTGAAGAGCCTTTGTTCGTTGTGCTGGTGTTAAGGTACCCTACAGCGAAGCCATGAGCTTTAACAGAGCGAGCTTTCACAAGCTATTTATACAGCTCTCAACTGCTGTTTTCACAGCATTGTTTTCTGCCCCGTTGGTTTGCGATTTGGGCCTGTTCCTCTGTGCGTGTGACTCAGGGAGTGGTGTACCTGCAGTCACATTGCGGCTGATCCCCTGTGTGCTTCAGCACAACACAAAGAGCTGTCTCTTTCCCTCTTCTAAAAGAGCTTCACAGACAGACACTGCATCTTTTTCAAGATGCCATTCCGTGCGTTTCTGGAGGCGGTCATTTCCTATCCTCACTGATGGCCACAATCACTTTCTCTCATGTCTGCTTAGCGTGCTGAGACTGTGTTTGTGGGTGGTTCATGTTCTCTCATGAGAGCATGCCCACATTGGCGTGTTGTTCGTCTTGCCTTTCTCATAAGGACTTGAGCGCTCAGCGTGCCGTGTGCCGTTGAGCTGCCGGCTGACAGCCATGGCAACCCAGCGCATTGTTCAGCGCTCTAGATGCGTGGTCAAGACTTGAGTGCCTCAAACAAGGTGGAGTCCCCTAACCTATTCCCTGATCTAGTTTAGTTTTCTGAATCAGAAAAGTGCTACTTTGGTGAATAAGCCACGGTGACCAGAGGATCACAGTGGGGCAATATCCGCCAAGCCAATCTCCGTGGGCCCCCCACTCCTCTAGCACATCGCAAACATGCTGTGACTGTGTTCATGGGTGGTTTATGTTTAGTAACAACATGGCCACATCGGTGCTCAGCGAGCTATGTGTCGTCCAGTTAGACGGCCACGTTCACTGTTCCACATGGCTGGTAGCTTCTGGGTGGATTGCTGGTCCTTCTGATGGGGTGCCTAGTGGTTCAGTCAGGGCCCCAGCAGAGGATCATATGTCGATTGCTACATTGGAGAGAGGGTTGTTGGGCTCTGGAAATGAAGATGAGGCTGAGCGCCCCACGGTTGTGATGTGTGCTCATGCTGAATCAGATTCAGAGTTAACGACTATGCTTTCACGGGCCCCTGGGGGCATAGTGTGACATGTACTCGCCTTGCCCCGCCGCCTGTCTTTAGCCCGGATGTGCATGAAAAACTTGGCAGTATGGAAGCCTTTTGGTGCCAAATATGGAATGCCAAAAGGGCCATAATCTGCATTAAAAGATTTTTCCTCTCTCACTACCCTTGATGCCCTGCGTGTTGGCCCCCGGCGAGTCTGTGGAAGGCCAAAGCACTCATTGCATATGGGTAGTTCTGAGTCGGGGTTGAGCTATGCATGATGCAAGTCACAGCGCAGGCCCCTGGCCAGACGATGTCCACCATGGTGGTCCAGAAAGACCCCTGGCTAGCCTTGCAGAGGTGTGAGTTGTCGCGAAAGTGCGCTTTCTCGATGCTCTCATCTCACAAGCTGGCCTAAAACCCAGCCCGCAGCCAAGCCAAGTGGCTAGCGAGAAGCGGTCCTGAAATGGGCGACCTGGAGCAGAGGTTGACAGTTCTTCGGGAAACGATGCCCGTACTGCTCCCTCCCCCAGAGGAGGGCCGGGTGGAGAATTTTTGGTTCCATTCTGTTCCGCCGCTGGCTCTCTGGAGTCCAGCGGTACCTACGAATGTTTCGCCATCCTCAGCCCCCTCTAACCTCGCCAGCAGGTGGCAGTGTGAATGTCGAGGCCGCCCCTTCTGTGCCGTCTCCCATACACCCTGTCATCTGTCAGAGTCCGACCCCATTTCGGGCCACTATGCCGTCCGAGTCGGGTCCCAGCACTCTACCTCACTGCCACACGCTGGGTACGTCTGGAGGCCTGGTTAGCGCTTCCCAGCCCGTCCCACTGGCTCATCCGTACTATCAGACTCGGCTATGCAATTCAGTTCGCCCGCCGCCCCCCGGTGTTCAGGGGTGTCCATTACACTCGCATGTCACTGAACAGTGCACCTGTTCTCCGGGTGGAGATTGCTGTCCTCCTGGCGAAGGATGCAATCGAGCCGGTCCCTCCAGCCATTATGAAGTTAGGGTTCTACAGCCCCTACTTCATTGTACCCAACAAAGGCAGTGGGTTACAGCCAATCCTGAATCTGCGTGTCCTGAATCGGTCCCTTTTCAGGCTGCTGTTCAAGATGCTTATGCAGAAACGCATTTTCGAATGCATCTGTCCCCAGGATTGGTTCGCAGCAATCGACCTCAAGGATGCGTACTTTCATGTCTCGATTCTGCCTCGACACAGACCCTTCCTACGGTTTGCATTCGAGGGTCGGGCATATCAGTACAAAGTCCTACCCTTCGGGCTGGCCTTGTCGCCCCGTGTCTTTACCAAGGATGCGGAGGTGGCCATTGTTCCGCTCAAGGAACAGAGCGTTCGCATTCTCAACTACCTCGACGACTGGCTCATTCTGGCCAGCTCGCGAGAGCAGTTGTGTGAACACAGGGACATGGTGTTAGCTCACCTCAGCCGGTTGAGTCTTTTGGGTCAACTGGGACAGCAGCAACTCGCCCCCGGGCAGAGAATCTCTTATCTCGGTATGGAACTGGAGTCAGTGTTGAACTGCCTGAGTTCGCTCAAGCGCAGGACAGCGGCCCCACTGAAACTAGGCTCCTTGGGCATATGGCATCCGCAGCCATGGTCACGCCGCTTGGATTGCTTCATATGAGGCCGCTTCAGCACTGGCTTCACGGCCGGGTCCCGAGATGGCCGTGGCAACCCGGTACGTTCCGTGTCCCTGTGACACTGAACTGCCATCATACCCTCACTCAGTGTTCGGACCCTTCATTCCTGCAGGCAGGAGTTGCCCTTGAACAAGTGTCCAGGCATGCTGTGGTCTCCACAGATGCCTCTGCCACCGGATGGGGAGCCAAGTACAACGGCCATGCAGTGTCGAACTGTGGACGGGGCCTCAACTGCATTGGCATATCAATTGCCTCGAGATGCTAGCAGTACGTCTTGCACTGGGCCGCTTCAAGGAGCTGTTGTCAGACAAGCATTTACTGGTCCGCACGGACAGCACTGCGCCCGCTGCGTACATCAACCATCAGGGTGGTCTACACTCCTGTCGCACGTTGCAACTCACCCGCCATCTCTTGCTATGGAGTCAGAAGTATCTGAGGTCACTTCGTGCCATTCACGTCCCAGGCGTGCTCAACCGTGCAGCCAATGAGCTCTCACGGCAGCCTCCGCTTCTGGGCAAATGGAGACTCCATCCTCAGATGGTCCAGCTGATTTTGCAGCGTTTCGGGCCGCACAGATAGATCTGTTTGCCTCTCCGGACACAGCCCATTGCCAGTTGTTTTATTCCCTGACAGAGGGCACGGATGCTCTGGCACACAGCTGGCCCTTGGGCCTATGCAAATATGCGTTTCCCCTAGTGAGCCTACTTGCACAGCTCCTGTCCAAAGTCAGGGATTACGAGGAGCAGGTCTTGCTAGTGGCTCCGTACTGACCCACTCGGACTTGGTTTTCGGAACTGATGCTCTTCGCGACAGCACCTCCTTGGCCCATTCCTCTGAGGAAGGACCTTCTGACTCAGAGACGTGGCACCCTCTGGCACCCACGTCCAGACCTCTGGAAAATCCATGTCTGTTCCCTGGACGGGACGCTGAGGTTCTAAGTGATCTCCCCCAGTTGGTTGTAGACATTATCACTTCCACTAGAGCTCCTTCTACAAGGAACCTCTATGCGTTGAAGTGTTCGTCGAATGGTGTTCACCGAGAGGACCCCTGACCTTGTTCGGTCAGGTCTGTGTTTTCCTTCCTGCAAGATGGCTTAGAGCGAAGGCTGTCTCCCTCCACCCTCAAGGTGTATGTTGCCGCTATTGCCGCACATCACGATGCAGTTAATGCTAAGTCTTTGGGGAAGCACGACCTGATTGTCAGGTTCCTGAGGGGGGCGAGGAGACTGAATCCGCCTCGCCATTCCTCTATACCCTCTTGGGATCTCTCCCTGGAACTTACATCTCTCCGGGGACAACCCTTCGAGCATTTGCAGTCAGTGGAGTTAAAAGCACTGTCACTTAAGACTGTCCTCCTGGTTGCATTGGCCTCGGTTAAGAGGGTAGGGGACCTGCACGCATTTTCGGTAGACGAATCGTGCCTGGAATTCGGACCTGGTGACTCTCACATTTTTCTGAGACCCCGGCCTGGATATGTGCCCAAGGTTCCTACCACTCGCTTCAGAGATCAGGTAGTGAACCTGCAAGCGCTGCCTTCGGAGGAGGCAGACCCAGCCCTGGCTTTGCTCTGTCCCCTCCGCACTCTGCGCTTGTATGTGGATAGACTCGCAAAGCTTTAGGACTTCATATCAGCTCTTTGTCTGTTACGGAGGCCAGCAGAAGGGAAAGGCAGTCTCCAAGCAGAGGATAGAGTCCACTGGATAGTGGACGCCATCATCTTGGCTTATCATTCCCAAGGTGTGCCTTGCCCACTCCAGTTATGAGCTCACTCCACCAGAGGAGTTGCCTCTTATAGCCTTCGTGTGGAACCGGTATCTTCCCGTGTACTCACTTTCAGTAGCCGATAAACGCGAAGAACCCGTTCTAGTGTCGGCTTGCAATGCCATTCCCGCCGGATATGTGCATCCATTGCTCCAGTAGAGTTCCCCACTTGGCGAACCCTGTCAAGTTCCTCCACCTCCACTTGCAGCTCGGACATTGCGGAGTGTCTGATGCCAGGGCAAATATCCGTATCTGATGTTGAGGTTTGGCTGGGTGCCATATGTTGTGACCCCTCCACGTGAGTGGTCCTGTATGTGTATCGTCCATGGTCAAACTCCCTACGGTGAGCCCGTGTCTTTCCCTTAGCAGAGCCAGCTCTGCTGTCACCTGTCAGATGAGTCTCCCCCTATCTCTAGACTGGAGCCATCCCAGGGACTCCATATGCGTACTTCCCACGGCCAGTCAATATGTGTATTCCTACGTAATTCCTCCCCTGCAGGGTAGGTTGTGGCCTCCGCAGCATCCCCTACGGGTTCGCTTCCCCAGTGTTGTCTAAATCTTACTGTAGTGGGTCTTGTGAAACAGCAGTAGACTCTCTCAGTGTAAGCTCGCTCCCTTCTCCACCCCCCAGGTGCGGCTGGTGACTGGAGCTTACGCTGGGCGCTGGAAGGGGTCAGTAACTGTGGCATTTTATTTGGGATCCCAATTCGTCAGTCACTACTGATGTACATCGAACGTGACCGACTGAAAAGGAACGTCTCAGTTACGTATGTAACCCTCGTACCCTGAAGGAGGGAACGGAGACGTACGTCCCGTCACCACAGTTCCTGTGCCTTCGCTGTAGTGCAGACTCAAGGTTGTCTCCTCAGCGAAAAACAGAGTGCGATTGCATCCGCTTCTCTATTTATACCTACCTGGCAGGGGCGATGCGCATTATGAAAATATCGTACGCCAATTCCATTGGCTTGTTTTAGTTTCACTCAAAGCTGATAGGGCTCTCTGGCGATATCCCAATTCGGTCTATACTGACGTACGTCTCCATTCCCTCCTTCAAGGAAGAGGGTTACATACATAACCGAGACGTTTCTATTACATTACATTATTTCATTTTCTTTCTACTCACAACAGTACTGTGCCGGACAGTTTTTTTATTTATTTTTTTTATTTATTTAAATCTTTTTCTTTCTTCATTTAGTTATTTACTTATCCTATGTTAAATTGATTACGTTGTTAACCATTATCTTTCTAATTTATCATAATTGCATAATTTGAATATGTACCAGAAATCCTACTATAGGCTATATATTTATCATTTGATACGTATTATTTGATCTTCGATATGTTTTTTGTATTTTGTTTGTTTGTTTTTTGGTGAATGAAGCCCTTCAGTAAGAATTTGCTAAGATACTGTGAGAGCATAAAATATCCATAAGGAAATTACAATCAAATTCAATACATATATTGATACACTGATATACTGTTCATTTAATTCAAAATAAAGTTCAAATATAAATCAGTTGTTACAACCGCTAGGGGTCAGCCGTAACAGAAAGGAAGCGAGTCTCAATACCAGAGAGATATCAAATAATACACACTTTATTTACAATGAAAATAAGGGTTTAACGTCTGGGGCAGACCCGGCCAAAACAACAAACAAAACAATCTTCTTACAGAAACGAAATTACCCCAACAAAAACAAAAAAAACTAAATACAGCTTAACTTACCTACCTCCCTTAAAGGTGCTATAGAGAATGTTTTGTTTTATACATTTTTGCAATATTACTTGAAACTGTCTTTACTAACTGATAAAAGACTATTTATTAGGTGCACTGAAAGGAATAATATCAATATACATCATCTGTGCACGAGTTAGAGCCTTAAAAACATCAGCCAATCGTTTGTGTGATCATTGCATAAACGATTGGCCCTCTGGCTTGTCAATCACTGCCATTACGTCCCTTGTGAGAGACGTGCGCGGATTGGCCCTCTGGCTTGTCAATCACTGCCTTTACGTTCCTTGTGAGAGACGTGCGCGCTCCAGTAACTTTCCACACTCCACAGGCGCCACATTCAAAGTTTTTGTCAGGAGTAACAACTGCAGATTATGAGTTACCTGCAGTGAGTCCGACATAATGAATCCACTAACACGACACAGCGAATGCCGGTGGTAAACAAACGCTCGTGTTCCAATACTCGTGCACGAGTTTTGGGAGGCATTCCCTTGAAATGAGCTGTGAAGGAGGGGGGGGTTGTTCTTACGCATGCGCTCATTTCAAAAACTCAGTAACAAACTTTGGTTTCTCAGTCGTCGAAAACATCCTCTATAGCACCTTTAACCATAAACAAAGTGAAAATAAGATACAAATAAATTGGCGTCAAACCCCCTACCTCCCTTAAAGTGAAATAGTATTTACAATAATTTTTTACAACAGTGTTTACAGAGTCTGTGGCAAACAAATCAGATTCGGAATTCAAGTCGTAGTCAAACAGGCAAAGATCAAATAAACCGGGGAATCAGAAACAACAATAACAATAAACAAACACTCACAATCTCACTACACACTCACAATCTCTCTGGCACGACACTCTAAATCAAACAATGACGAAACGAAGAGCAAAAGTCAATGAAGGCGAAGAACGATGGCGTAAAGCACAACGTCAACGAGGCACAAGGCAGAGTGTTTGGGGTGGTCCTTATGTATGGGTCAGGTGCTTGGCTGGACCAATCACAGTTTGCAACCGGTTAATGGAGACAACGCCCACCTGGAACACAAACCCGTCTATACACACACACAGAGAGAGAGAGTATACACACAATGACAGATGATACAGACAAAATATCTTAGGTTCTTAACAGAGTATGACAAAAATAGCTGTTGGATATTTGTATTTGTATTTATATAACATATTATATATAATATATAACATGTACATATATAATGTTCCCGTAATCATTAGAAGAGTTCTACAACACAAATTACACAGTCATAACATAAACATGAAATATGAAATAGCTGTTTTTTAAAATCATAAGTTGTTGACAAGTTTCAAGATAGATATTACATTGGTTATTGTAATGGTGAGATCCATATGGTGTCACAATCATTTAAAGACTAACATTTTCTAACAATTCAGTTGTTGTTTTGTTGTTCTGCTCATCCTTTTGCATCTGCCTTACTCTAAAATGATCTTCCGCAAACGCTGTCTCCAGCACCCGCAGCAGAGACTGTTTAAGCTTCTTCTTATACTGATCACACATGAACACATAGAGAATGGGGTTCAGACAGCTGTTTAGATACTAAACATACTAAATACTACCAGATAGATACTGAACACAAGTGCTGTCCAAAGTACTTCATCTCTGGCACTCCAGTTATCCATTGCACAAAAACTGCAAACATGGTATGGAAAGCAACATATGAAAAAAGTCAGGATGATAGCGATAATGACCCGGTGCGACCTGTGCTGCTTCCCTATTCTGAGGTGTTTGATTCGTACTCCAACAGCAATGTGTGAAGATGTAATGATCAGGAAGGGGATGAGAAAGCTCACTAAAAATTCAAATGTGACCAGAAACGTTTCAGAAAACACATTCACGAAGAAAGGGATGATGCAGCTGATGGATAAAACCCACACAATCATGCAGATGATCCTGGCTTTCAGTACAGTTCAGTTATTTTGAGACCAAATAACCATTCTTGTGCACAGACATCGGTCCAGACTGATAACTATAAGGAAAAAAATGCTAGCGAACAGGTTTAGTGTTATTGTCATTTCGAGAACGTCAGACATGAAGGACAAGGACAATGAAAAGTAGCAAATGCAAATTTGTATGATTAAGGACAATATGAAGATGAAGTCTGCAATCGCCAAGTTGAGAAACCAAATAGAGTTGACTGTCGTCTTCATTCTGCAGCCAGTCAGAAATATGACAAGCCCGTTTCCAATGAAACCAACTACAAATGTGGCAGTGAAAATGCATATGTAAAAGATCCCAAAACACTCAGGCTATATAGTATAATTTGTTGTGCCTTCGGTCAAGTTTTCAGGTCCAAAACTTGTATTTTCTAAACAATGAAAAAAGAAAGGGAAAACAGGTGAGGGCTGCTTTTGGGTCTGTATCGGATGCATCATCTTAACATTGTGGTGTTTCATGTGCAACATCATTTTTGCACGCAGTTTCACACACACCAAAATGCCTAAAATAAAACTTGTGTGTTGTGGTTTTCAAAACTCATATGCAAATATTCTAAAGCATCAACAAAACACATCGACAGGAGAGGAAAAAAAAAAATACTTTTTTGATAAGAAGGATATTTAACATAAAAAAGTACTTTAGTCATTATTTACTCACCCTGGTGTTGTTCTAATGCTGTATGCCCTTCTTTCTTTTTCAGATCACAAAAGGAGACTAAAAAAAAATATAACAGCAGTAAATAGTGACCAGCATCAAGCTTTTTTAAAAAAAACAAAAAAAAACAAAAGTATCACAAAATGATCCCATGTGACATGTGCAGTACATTCCAATTTTTTTTTTTTTTTTTTTGGAGGGGGTATACATATTGGCTGTTGGTCTTCCGTGCTCGACTGTTTGTTCGTGAGACTCTGTTAGCGCCACAGTTCGCTCCAACTCGCCCAGATAAAACACATAAGTTGTGAGAATTCAAGATTAACTAAATTGTGACATGAAATACAATGTACTTTTTTCTCTGAGGTAAATATATCTGTTGTGTTCATTGCAACAAAAAGTTATCACATTCACATCTGTCAAATGTCATTCTGACTGTCATTTCACCAAATTATATCTTTTCACAGGATAATTCTGATACTTTAGTGTCTTTTTTAAAAGCTTTATGCTGGTCGCTATTCACTGTCATTATATGGACGAGCTCGAGCTGGAAATTTTTTTGAAAATTCTCCTTTTGTGGTCTGAAAAAGAAAGAAGCGCATACAGCATTAGAACAACACCAGGGTGAGTAAAAAATTACTTCATTTTCATTTTAGGGGGAGCTTTCTCTTTAATGTTTTTGCAGCGTAATGGTGGAAAAGGCCAAATCACACTGCGCTGACAAACACAGACCAACAGCGACAGTCACCAAATTACAGCACGTCACTTATCAAACATTCTAATTCTGATTCAGCATGTTCAATCGGTGAAAACATTTTTTTTTTTTTTTTTTTAAATATGCATTACATTTTTAAATTGTGGAAAATGTATTCATGAGATACATTTCCACAGAATAGTTTAAATGTTATTATATTGTGGCAAAAGGGGCGTGGTTCAGCAAGGTCTGTGACTGGAGAGAGAGTCAGAAGACAGGCGGTGAGTATATGAGTCAAATGCAAATGACAAACACCTGTGTCTTTTTTCAGTAACTGGCATAAAGAGACCATATAAAGCCACCTGGGAAAGGAGAAGCATGGAGAGGGACTGACTGCAGACTCGTGGTGCTGGACTCTTTGGAAAGGTCGGGTGAGCGTGACAACACACTGAGCAGGACTGAGTGATTGAGAGTGCATGAAGTGTGGATTTATGTTCTATTGTGTTTATTGTTTTTGAAAATAAAACCACGAGTCTGTCAAAGCCGACCTGGTCTTCATTTTTTTTTAATCTTGTTACTTATATAATAATATAATATAATATAATTATAATACACTGCCCGGCTGAAAAAATGCACTGTTTGGATTTTAATAGGCAAATACTTAAGAGTCTATGGATGGATCATTATTACAGTGATTATTTTTCTAGCATGTTATATGTTTGGCAACGGTTCTTTTAACCCTTAAAGATGGAGTGTATAGCTTTTCATTTCTTAAACAACCAGGTATTAAGATGTTTCATGGCCATATTCAAGGATGACAATGTCAAGATTCATCAGGCTCAAATTGTGAGAGAATTGTTGGGAGGGAGCATGAAAAATCATTTTCACACATGAATTGCACTGACCTTAACCTCAGTGTAAGTTTTTGGGATGTGCTGGAGTAGACTTTACAAAGTGCTCACCTCTTGCATTGTCAATACAAGATCTTGACCAAAAAATGATGCAGCTCTCAATGGAAATAAATGTTGTAATGTTATTTCCATCAAGATGTGCATCAATTTTTGGCCAAGATCTTGTATTGACAATGCAAGAGGTGAGCACTCTGTAACGTCTCCTCCAGCACATCCCAAAGACTTTCAGTGAAATTAAGGTCTGGACTCAGAGGTGCCAATTCATGTGTGAAATTGATTCGGCATGCTCTCTGAACCATACTTTTACAATTTTAACCCCGGTTAATATTGACATTGTCATCCAGTGTCTTCCAACACTGTAAAAAGTGATTCGTTGGCTCAACATCTATTAAGATAAACAGAATAAACTCAAATTTATATATTCATAACATTTCAAGCTCTACTTAAATTTTCTAGTGTATGCAACACAAAAATGTAAATTAAAAGGTGAACAAATGTATACGTAAAGTAAATGAAAAAACGTAAGTAACATCAACTAGCATTATAACTTGGTTAAAATTAAGTAAACCTAACATAAAATTGTATGTATTTGTGAGGCACATGATATGCAAATATTCCATCCAGCCAATGAGCGAAGCTGGAGCCATTTTGAAGCGTGATGTGTGAAGACAGCGAGTACGGTAAGCTGTTTTTAAAGAAAACTAAGTAAAATATTAGAGTTTGACTATTAAAACATTCATAAACACTTGTTTATTGTGTTATGGGGTGTATTCCTAAACCGGAAGCACAACATTTTCTGAAGTGGTGAATGTGGAGACCTCCAACCTCTTTATTAAGTTTGCGGATGACACGACTGTGGTGGGTCTCATTAGCAACAGAGATGAGACAAACTACAGGAGCGAGGTGAGCCGCTTGCCTGGGTGGTGCAGTAACAACAATCTCTCTCTGAACGTGGAGAAGACGAAGGAGATTGTTGTTGACTTCAGGAGAGCGCACACTCAGCATGTTCCTCTGACCATCAACGGTGCGACTGTGGAGAGAGTGAGCAGCACCAAGTTCCTGGGTGTGCACATCACAGAGGACCTCTCCTGGACCGACAACACCACAGCACTGGCCAAGAAATCTCAACAACGTCTCTACTTCCTCCGCAAACTGAGGAGAGCCAGAGCCCCACCCCCCATCATGTGCACCTTCTACAGAGGCACCATCGAGAGCCTTCTGACGAGCTGCATCACTGTGTGGTATGGCGCCTGCAATGCGTCCTGCCGGAAGACTCTGCAACGCATAGTGAGAGCAGCTGAGAAGATCATTGGTGTCTCTCTCCCCTCCCTCCAAGAAACTTACGGAACCCGTCTCACTCGCAAAGCCCTCTGCATCGCAAGTGATCCCACCCACCCGTCACACAGCTTCTTCAGTCTGCTGCCATCAGGGAGGAGACTGCGGAGTCTCCAGGCCAGGACCAGCAGATTGAAGGACAGCTTCATCCATCAGGCTGTCAGGAAGCTGAACTCGCTCCCGAACTTGCCCCCCCGTCCCTTTTCTGCCCCAGGCACCACTGAACTATGAATGTATGTACTGTACATGTGGAAGAATTGACAATAAAGCAGACTTGACTTGACTTGACTTGTAAGCTAAAGCTTAGCTTTATATTAAAGTACACATGAAATCATAATTGACCTTATTTATTTTGTTAGCTCATTTTGCTAGTTTTGTGGTGAACAATTCATCCGTGCAAGTCAATCCACACAAAAAAATTGTTTGACTTCGTAATATTTAATAAAAATCTGAAAATGCTCCTCCCCTCTGCAACGGTGCCCCTTCTCTGATGACATCAGTTTGATGGCTTGGGGTCTAAATGACGGCTCGCGTTAAACCACTCCCCTCCGACCGTTAGTCTGCTATGAGCGAGAGATGGAGAGGAGGAGCGCTAAAGTAAAACTCTGCCCTCTATTCAATATTCCGTTTCACTTGGAAATACGTCACTACACTGGAGAAAAATCGTTTGCAACTTCCGGTTCACGCGGACTTTAACAAATTAAAACATTAGACTTTTACTTTTTTAACATTCATTAACACTAATTTATTGTGTTAGTGGGGTGTATTCGTAAACTGGAAGCACAACGCAACGTTTTCAGAAGCGCAATGTGGTGACGATGGTGAAAGGAAGTAAGCTAAAGCTTCACTTTATATTAATGAAATAAAGTCGTTTAATGTCCACTCGTTTATTGCATTTGTAGTCAATGGGGAACTTGTATTTTTATTTGATATGAATTATTCAACTATCAGAAACATGTTACTTATGAATACTAATGCATAGGCATTAATGCATTGAGTTTTCACACAGCTCCAAAAATAATACATAATAAAATTTGAAAAAGCTAGCCTAATTATTTATGTTTAATACTGTTGTTTTTCTCTCTTTCCAGTGCGAACAGTTGTGGTGCAACAATAGAAGGATATGGTGCATCCTGTTTTTGGAGGTATACAATTTTTGTTAATTTCACACTTGACTATTAATTGTTTTTGACAAATTGGCTTTGCCAAAATAAAGCTAAAAAGAAGCTGCTTTAAGAGGTCTGCTCTGCTCGATATTGAAGAGACTTTCGCCGCACTAGAGTGACGCTGTTGCGTCACTGAAATAAACAAATCTGATTGCACGGTACGTTTTGGAGTTGACTCGTGACGGAGGACAGACTGACCAGACCAAGTACCCCAGAGTGCAGCCTGGACGATGGGGCAGGGCGACACGTGTCGCCCCGCCCACTCAAATTTCATTGGTTTGTAATACAGCCGATCTTATTGGTAGACGCTTCAAACGAGCCTGAGCATGCGCATTCCTTTATGTACGATTTTGTGAATGATTTTGTGTATACAGAAATATTAAGCGCTAACTCTAATCGTATCTTATTATCTGTTTAGTATTTTAGTTAGGATCTATTGGATAATTTTTTATTGTACTTAAGAAACAAAATAGATGAAGTTATTGTTTATAACGAACGCATGGTGACTGATGCACCTCCGGGTACTTAAGGCTGAATAGAGCTGTTTTACATTTAATGCTTCGTTCATTTGACTTCTTAATATTTCCATATGTATTTAAATAGTCAAGACATCGGACAAATCCGAACGCAAATGGTTACATTTTAAATCACGACCGTTTTTGTTTTATTTGATTTTTAACGAAATGATTTGTTGTCCAATGCTTGCATTACTTGGTACAAAGTTCTAATAAAATGTTTAATGGCAAACTCGTTTAGCTACCTATTAATAAAATATGCTGGCCTATTGGTTCTGTAGGCCTATGTTATAGTTTTTATAGTTGGCATAAATAAGTTATTTATCCACCCCGCATTGTGTTATAATCTGCGTATGAACAAGTGAAAATAGATTCAAAATACCACTCGCAATAGCTGCAAAACTATATAAAAAATCACGTGCAGCTGTAAATCTCTGCAATAACCTTAGGACTTAAAAATACCAAGCAGAGAAGTGATATGAACATTCATTGCTTAAATACTTGAGTACATAAATAATACTATACAGATCGACGTGATAACAACTGTTTTAGTAGTAATAAAAAAAAATCTAAATAGCCTACATTTTTGCATACAAAATAAATAGATGTATTTTTTCAGCATTGCAAGGTTTCTATTATACGCACAAAATATGGTCAGGGCGTGTGGGCTATTGGTAGCCTATTATTGTCTTATTTGTCACCGCGGTTTAGCTTTAAAATGTAAAATCAAACGCACTTTTGGGTTTATCCGATGTCTTACTGAAATACAGTGAATTATCATCATTTGTGTAAAATCTCTAGTTTGCGCATAAACCGATCCTATTGGAAATATGAAGATGCCTAAATGGATGATGACATGCAGAAAGTCTAGATAGAAAATATATCGGCCTATAGAAAATATCTCTCCTTTGCAATGCCAATTATGCAGTCTTAAAAGTGGCACTGATTATCTGCTGGATAAAATAAATAGAATATAGCTAAGCTAAATCTCAAACTATGTAGGCTATTATTTATTTCAGCAACATATTTCTATCGGCCAGCCCTAAAACTGATATATTAGGCTAAAGCTTGCAGACAATATGACTTTTTGTAAAGCTACTTTGAAGCGATGTGTATTGAGCGTTATACAAATAAATTTGACTTTACTTCACTTGATGTAGGCCTAGTCCTGGCTCTATATAGGCTATATCGTGGCCACGAATTAAGAATTCGTTCCTCATATTTAGCAGTAGCTATATTAGACGGCGATTCTCTGCCTGAAGAACCCGGAGATGCCGTACCAAGTGTACATTACACTAACTTGAGTCTTAAGTTCATCAAAACATTAGGAAATTGGTAGTAACTGAAATCGCCATGGTTATAGCACTAATTATATTTATGTAGTACAGTCAAACAGCGTAGATCATTCATAAAGTTGCTCAAAAAGGAATGCGCATGCTCATGCCCCAAGCGTCTACGCCAATAAGCGCTGCTGTATTTCAAACCAATGAAATTGGGTGTAGGCGGAGCGACACATGTCGCCCCGCCTTAATGTGTCGCCCCGCCCCAATCATCCAGGCTGCACTCTGGGGTTACTCGACCAGACTGATATATCTTGTAGAATCAGAAGATATATATCAGTCTGGCCTTGCCAGGCAAACATTTTACAGTCCTACTAGCCTTTTGTTGTCACAGTTATGTTCAGTTTTCACAAACTTTTTAGTTTGTTTTCATTCATCACGTCTCCTTTGTCTTAGTTTCTCGCCACTCATCTGTTACCACGGACAATTCATCATTTAGTTCATCACCATTGCATATCCAGTCACGTTTAATGGTATGTTTACACGACAACGATGTAATAAAAACATAAAGTTTTTTCTTTCTACAGATGACAGTGTTAATAAAACTATCCCCATTCACACGGATTCGCAAAAATGGCATAAAAAAAAAAATGTATACCAGACAAGTAGTTGGCAATAATGTCACTTTGTAAAGAAACTACGCGCCTGCACATACACATTCTTACAGAGCACTCGCAGAGAACACCTTACCTTTGCTTTGAAAAATAAGGTGGATAGACTAAACACGTAATACGCATGTGCGTGCTATCACTGTTTTCAGATTCATGTTTTTGCAGTTTATACGCAGATGACAATTGTATCTTTTTCAAAAACATGGTTTTTAAAACCCATTTTCAAAAGTTTGTGTTTTCAGACCAAAACGCTGTTGTGTAAATGAACGGCCATAACGGCTAAAAAAGTTTTCCATTTTTAGTTGAAAACGGTGTTGTGTAAACAGCCCCTAAGTTAAGTTTGCCTGTCTGCCTATCATTTGGATTCTTGTTATTAAAGCTTTGTGCATCTTCGTCTGTTTGCCTGCAACCACCCATGACAGTGTTTAGAGTAAAATTAAATAAAACAGTAATGAAACAATAAACTAACATTTATTTTATTTTAGATATAAAGGTGATTTCTTGTTATTTCAAAACATTCAATCTCATTTTGTGTTATATAAATACATTATATTTTTCCCACTGTAAAACAATCTGAAACTACTATGTAATGTTGTAAGTAAATACACATTTGCTATGCTTTTCTTTAGGATAGCCATGGTGACCTAAAGGAACTGGAACAGCACGCACACTGAGGATTATCACGAAGGTGGCTTCATGGACGATCCTTTAAAGACTGGAACTTTCTTTTGGTGAAATTGTCACTTTTTTCAGAAGTACTACAGTCATGATTTTTGGTATTAAGTTGCTGTTTCCAGAGTAATATTGCAGTCTCTGTCAGAAAACCTAAAATGCTTTATTTTTGCACTGATTTTACTAATTGTACTAATTGTGTGAAACCCTTTTGTTGAAATGCTGTCCAAAAAGTAAAATGCTGTTGTTAATTGTATGTGTTGTACTTATTTTAAGACATTGAATGTTCTAGAGCAGTACAGTAAGTTTTATTCTATAGCTCAAGGTCTAAAATTAATTTAAAATTAAGTTCAACTCAATGAAATTAATTTTTTTTTTTTTTTTTTTTTTTTAAAAGCTTAAATGTTAAGTTAACACAACTTGCTATTACTTGGTAAATTCAACTTGTGTTTTTAAGCAAAGAGTGTTGAGTAAACAAATATATTTAAGTACCTATAACAAGGGATTTCTTGTTTTACATAGATTTGCTTCAAGTTGGATTTACTTAAAGTGTGATGCAAAAATTTTAAGTAAATCCAACACATCATTTTTTACAGTGAATATGGTGTTTTAAGAAATGAAAAGCTACACACTCCATCTTTAAGGGTTAAAAGAACCATTGCCAAACATATGCTAGAAACATAATAATCACTGCAATAATGATCCATTCATAGACTCTAAAGTATTTGCCTATTAAATTCCAAACGCGCCTTTTTTGGCTGGGCAGTGTATTATATGTGATTTGATTGGTTTAAGTATAGGCACAGTGCATTAACTGTATCTTAAACAGTTTTACATTTACTGCACCCTGAGAGGTGTTTAAAAAAAAATTTAATGTGAATAATACACATGTTCAGTTCTTACCCATTTCTGAGCTGTTAATGCACTGGGACAAGCCGAGTCTTGATCTTGGTATGTCTTCTCAGTGTTGCTGACAGATTGTTGGTTTTATACCAGACAGCAAACCCTGATACTACATCCATAGACTGATTTGCCGTTACTGATAGTGGCCTTCAGCAGACTTGTTGAAATGATTACAGAAGTGTAGCATTACAGTGAGAAGTGGGCATGTACAGCAAAACTTTCCTGCCACAGAATGTTCCTGTAGCTCAAACATAGTGTTACAAACGCTCCCAGGAAGACGAAGACGAAGATAGAAATCCAACAAGGTTTATTTACAAGACTGAAAGCTAATCCAAAAACGTAACATTGTGCTACTAAACGGGTTCACACAAGCAATACCAAACAACTGAAGAGTGAAAAGGCAGGAACTTAAATACAAGGTGTAACTGTCAACAGACATGGTTTTCATTAAAATGTATATTTTTGAACTTTTGGTTATAAATTCATTACCAGTGTTATTTTATTCAGTGTTTAAAAACAAATGTGACAAATGTATGAGTATTATTACTCCCTTTAAATGTTTAACGTAAGGGGTTCTTTAAGAAACGTAATGCGTCACATGACCATTGTTGAGTTGGGAGCGGATCCAGAGAGACTGCGGGACATAGAGCCTCAAGATTAGGGTGACCAGACGTCCCCGTTTTCCGGGGACAGTCCCGGTTTTTGGTGCTCCGTCCCCGTTTTTGGTGCTCCGTCCCCGACTGGAGCTGTCCCCGTTTTATATCTCGTTCAAAATAATCCGCAAATACAATGCAAAAAAGTCTGGCCAGCATACAGCATAGAGGTTTCTTAATAGTGCTGTCAAAATATTTTTTTTTCTAAACATATCTCTCTATTAAAATATGTTAAACAGTTCAATACCGCTTTTCTACAGTATCCATATACACCGGCAACGCGTTCACGCACACCGCAGTTGAACAGAGCCACGCCTCCTGTCACTCACTCAGTACAGAGACACGCCCCCTGTCACTCACTCAGAGCAGCGGCAGGCCTCGAGACTCTCTTTCGGTCCGGTTGAAGGGTTTTTGTTATGATATAACAACCGATATGACAACCTTGAAACCCTGTGCCGCCACCACCGTTTCATAATGAACCGAACATTTAAAACATAAATGGTCTCTACTACGTTGTATTTTGCCAACGAACTAAAATCGAAACCGTGATGGCAAAAAAAATAAATTTCTATTGTCATTTAGCCTATAAAACAGCAAAATACAGTGATTAAGTTATACTTAATCAGAAAGGTAATAAAAACATCATAAAAGTAATCCAGTCTGTGCTGCGTGTTTTAAAGAGAAGTGTGCACTTTGCTCACAAGATCAGCTGGCGATTTGGTGATCAAAATTAAAGCTCAAGAATTTATCTTTGAAATTCTAGTATTTTAATTTCCCTTTACGTTGTTTGAAGTAGCCTAACTAAAAAAAAGATATATATATTCTAGAGTGCATTTGTTACAATAGCCTATATGGATATTACTGTCATATGAATAATCATATGGGCCTAAAACATTATTATATTATTATTTTATTATAATAATTGTTTGGCATCCTAAAACACCTAAAACGATGTAGACACAACTAAAAAGATGTTTGAACCCTCTTAATGCCCAGAAGTCAATGCTGTTTCTTTAGTCAATTTTGCACACTGTACATGGGTTGAAGCTCTTAATTTTGAGCTTCCAAAGTGCCCCAGATTGATGCATTTAACCTTAAAATGTACAAAATTTTGTTCCGGGGGGCCATGCCCCTGGACCCCCCTAGAGGAGGTATACCTAACATTTTACAAATTCCAGTGGGAAATAATGTACATTTTATGAACTTTACTCTAAAATACTACAACAAAGCTCCTTTCATGTCACTAAAGCTGTTAACAGAAAATTAAAATGTCATTGGACAAAAGTTTTAATTTCGTACAGTATAAACAGCTCGTGAAAATGAAAATAATAAATTCAATAATAAATGTTGCAAATATTATTTGTGTTATTTATCTCATATAATGTGATTTTTCAAAATAGTGTAGGCTAATAGTGTAATAGTTTTTTGTAGTTAGGCCTATTGGCTAGTTATTTTGGTGAATTGTATTAAAACCAGACCAAAAATCCTAATAATAAAATAAAATAATAATATTTATTAATGTAAAATGTGGAACCCACAACAATAAAAAAATAAATAAAAAAATGTACTGTCTCCGTTTTTTAATGAATAGATAATAACAAATGAGATTTTGGTGGTATTTTGAACACTCAAATAGGAAATGTCCCCGGTTTCCATTTCAGAAATCTGGTCACCTTACTGAAGATAATTGTTTAATCTGCATGTGGTCTGGGAGGCGCACACGGTAATTTACTTTGTGTTTATTGCATATTGTTTATGATGTTGTTTTGTGCCACTTTGCACAAAAATGTAACGTGTTATTACTGGTCGTTGAATTGTTGTATTTCTGTTGCGTCATTCAATTGCATACCAGTGGACATTATCACGAGAAACTTGAGAAATGCATATTTGAAAATGATGTTCTTGGTGTCTGCAGAGAGAGAGAGAGCAAATAAAATAACAAAAGACATCTGTATGAAGCGTGGCCATTTTTTCGTCGGACCCCTGCAGCTATACAAGGCAAATGAGGGAACACCTGTGATGATTAAATGAAATACTATGACAACTGAAAGGTGGCGGGAAAACAGAACAAAGGAAGACATGTGACCTATGAAAACAAACTAGAAGTCCATGAAACTAAGATAAACAAAGCATAACTGTAACACATAGAGCATGGTGCTAGAATTCAATTTAATTGTATGAACTGATAAAAAATGTATATCCCTTAAATGTTTTGGATAACAGTGATAATGTGAATTGAATTATAAAATTATGTTTCAGTGATTAAACTGAAGTCACAAACATAGTAGGCTATGTTTGAACTGAAGTAAAAATGAAACATTAATGACTAGAAACACACAAAGAATAGTGTGCATGTATTATTGTTTATTGTTTATCAAGATATTTCATTAGCAAGAATTGCTGAAGTTTGCCATCATTCTAAGAACCACAGGTGGCTATCACTCAAAAAAACGATGGTTCTTTACACATAAGAACCGTATGGTCCTGAAGAACCCTTTATATGCTTAAATGGTTCTTCGTGTTAGAGTTTAGGGTTCTTTATTCCCTCCTTTTTGTTTTTCAAATCTGTAACTGTCAAAGCCACATCATGGTTTTCTGGAGCTCAGCCACAGACTGTACAATCTCAACAGGTAAATTATTTCTTTCTTAAAATCTCTGTAAATTATAACTTTCAAATTATAACTGGTTTCCTACCAATCATGTCTTTTTTATTTTATTTTAACAGAACATGTAGGTGTGACCAGTTGTGTTCAATCAAACAAACAAGCAAACAAACAAAAAAGCATTAAAGCTATCCCGTGACTTTTCCTTTAAACATTGTAAAGGGCTCATACTGTCAATTCAATCAATACTTTTAGCCTTCTTAAACATAATTATCTATACATAAACAAATGGGAGAGACAGACTGTAACTCTAAACTCAATTGTGTATTTCAGATGCTGTCACTCCCCGCAACCTCATCATCTGTAAAGAGAAACAGCCATTCACTCACACCAAAATGATGGACTTAAAGGGTTAGTTCACCCAGTAATGAAAATTATGTCATTAATGACTCACCCTCATGTCGTTCCAAACCCGTAAGACCTCCGTTCATCTTCGGAACACAGTTTAAGATATTTTAGATTTAGTCCGAGAGCTTTCTGTCCCTCCATTGAAAATGTATGTACGGTATACTGTCCAGAAAGGTAATAAAAACATCATAAAAGTAGTCCATGTGACATCAGTGGGTTAGTTAGAATTTTTTGAAGCATCGAAAATACATTTTGGTCCAAAAATAACAAAAACTACGACTTTATTCAGCATTGTCTTCTCTTCCGGGTCTGTTGTCAATCCGCGTTCACGACTCCGCAGTGAAGGAGCTTCTTCCATCGCTCTTAGTTCTTCGTCCGTGTATTCGGGTTCACAATCAATTAACTAATGAGTAACTATAGAAACCATCTAACAACAAGAACAGGAACAGGTCGAGAAATGGAACAGGAACTAAACAGGAAACAGAACCCAAGGAAAAACAACATAAGCTGCGTCCCAATTCGCATACTATCTGTCCTAAATAGTATTCGAATAAAGAATTAGTATGTCCCAAATCGTAGTATGTTGAAATGAGTATTCCAAAGATACCCGGATGGTCTACTTTTTCCGGTTAGAATTCGAAGTGCAGATCGATGCACACTCTAACGGCTAATATTGCCCATAACTCATTGCGCGCGGGCGGGGGGAGTCTTGAGAAGACGTAAACATGGCGACCGGAGGTGGTGAAGGAGATGCGGCATCAGTATTTAAGTGTAAGAATTTAAATGTTCAGCTCTAATAAAGTTATTTTTTATTATCTCGTAAGATTAATGGATTGATGTGGTGTGAAAAGAGTAACGCGTTTATCTTATAGGGACCGATGAAGACACCGAGTGCCTCATCAATTGGCGCATTGCCAAGGAATCACTTTTCACGGGTAAAAGAAATGCTGCCATCAAAGGTTTTGAGTAAGTAGCGGTTATTGATATATTCTGTTCATGTTGCCTCTAGTCTGATCTTTACATAAGATATAAGAACAGGTTATGGAAAGAAGAACAGATTAAGGAAACGTCTGTATGAAGAGTTTATACTGACCTTAACTTGTTTTTCGCTTTTGAGGGGATTCTGGAAAATGTCTAACCTAAAATCTAATTTCCATATTTGTGCAGCTTGAAAAGCACCTCTTTAGGCTGATTAAATCAAAATAAAAGTAATCAAATTTAGTCAAGCTTATTTAATAAAATATGTATGTTAATAATGATGTAAGCATATAAATTAAGAAGCAGGATATTTTTTGGATTACAGGGTACATCATACACATCTAATGTTACCCAAGACTGCTCCAGATCTATATTGTTTGCAGTTAAAAAGTTAAATTCATGACAAAACATAAGTGTTTAGATGACAGATTAATCTTTGATATTAATAGAAACTTTATTGTAAGGCTATTCAGATATATGTAAGAAAATGTGGCAAACTGAGCTGGGCTAAATAGGGTTATGTCTTCCAGTTTGTTATTACTACTGTTTGTGCTGCTTGTTATTAGCTTTAAATTTGTAAAATCTGTTCCGTGTTTAGGCTTAATGGACTGCTTTCATACATTCCAAGATTTTCACAGATGTTGTTGTGAATAACAATGAATATATTTACTTACTGTATTCTCTTTTGTGTATATAAGAGCTTTCATCCATGAAAAAAACCTGACTGGAAAAGTTTCGGCAGCGTGGGTAAAGAAGAAATGGGAAAATTTGAAGCAAAAATATAAAGTAAGTAAATGGGATGTTGCATTTTGACGTTTTGACATAAATATGAATAATTAGTTTTATATTCAATATTTAACTAATTGTGAGTCTTTTTTCCCTATAAATGTTATAGGATCTTAAGTGTCCACAGTCAGGGGTCAGCACAGAGGGAGGGGAAGCGACAGCAGCATCTTGGAAGTGGTATGGGGTGATGGATGCTGCATTAGGTTCTAAGCCATCCATCACCCCACCAATGCTAATAAAATCTGGCAACCAAGATGATGCTATTGGTTCCTCTCCCTCTGTTGCTGGCCCTTCTGATGTTGCTGGCGGAAAAAGAAAGAGAGGGTCAGGAGAGAGTGATCTTTTAATCTATCTGAGAGAACTGGAGGAAAGGGAGGCAAAGAGAGAAGAGCAAGACAATCTGAGAGAGGAAAGAAGAGAAAGAGAGTTTGAAGAGAGAGAGAGGAGAAAAGAAGAAGAGAGAAAAGAGAGAGCGGAAGAAGCTAGAAGGAGAGAAGAAGAGTTTAGGGCGAGAATGGAGCTGAAGGATGAAGAAATGAGAAGAGAGGCTGCAGCTAGGGAAGAGAGGTTCCTTTCTTTAATGGAGGTCCTTGCCAAAACTTTAATGAAAAAATAATTGTAATGAATAATAATAATAAAAATAATAACAACAGCAATAATAATAAATGAAAAATCAAAATGTAAAATAACAATCTCTGGTGTGATTTCTCTTGGATTTTGTGTTTCTGTCCTCAGCTATAATTTTGCACATTTTAGAGCTATAACCAGATGTAAACCAGTGTTACTATGATATAATAAAACCAATGACAAATTGTATGTTGATTAGAATATTTTTAATAATACCAGCAAAAAATCTTTATAATTACTATGACCATTAGTTAATTTATTATTAATTTATTTAACTGGGTGTGTGATTTATATTAGAACAGAACATTTATAGAACTTGAGATACATGATTTTAAACATGATCATGTTCTACTAGTGCAGGTACGTAGATATCTGGTACCGAAACTGCTGCTGCCAGACGGTTCCTCAAGGTATCCCCACACACTACTTCTCTGGCTTCGCTGTTGTCCTCGTTGACATCATCGTCATCGTCATCCATTTCTGCGTCAATTATGTCACCGGTTGCAAAGCATGTAATGACAATGGGGGTGAATTCAGGGCTCACCTCTAGAGCTTTAAAAAAGATGGACCTCCAGCGGGTCTTCAGCATCCCGAAGGCCCTCTCAATTACGCATCTGGCCCTGGAATGATGCCTATTGTAGCGGGCCTCAACAGGTGAGGCAACAGGCTCGCGGTAGGGTGTCATGATGGTAATGGGTGATGTCAGGCAGGGGTACCCACCATCTCCCAAGATGCACCGGCCCTCAGGTGGATACAGCTGCCTGCTGTAAATGGCGCTGTTCTTGAGGGTCCTCGCGTCATGGACCGACCCAGGAAAGCCAACACAGATGTCTAGAAACTTCCCTCTGTGGTCACATACAGCCTGGAGCTGCACAGAATGGAAGAGTTTCCTGTTAAAATAACAGGCTGCGTTGACGGCAGGTGGCTTTATTCGGATGTGGCAGCCGTCAATGGCTCCGACTGCCACGTGAAAAGCAGGAGACCCTGCCAGCCTGGCAAACCCTGCACCAACCTCCTCCAGCTCTTCACCCTGAGGGAGACACACCATACTTTTTAGCAGGGCAAGAACAGCCCTGCTGACTTTGTGCACCACTCGGTGCACTGTTGACTTGGGGATCCCAAAGGCTGAGGCAACAACCCGATAGGATGCAGCATGTGCCAGCCAGAAAAGAAACATGACCACCTCGATGTCTTTTGACCATCCATGGTCAACCTCATAAGGAAGTGCAGCTATGAGGTTGACTATGGATTGTCTGGTCAGGCGCAGATAGGGGCGGAGGTCAGATTCTCTGTCCAGAAACAGCCTTAGGATGGGTACTGTTGCATTCAGCTGACAGTATGGTGTAATGTTCTCAGTCTACAAAATAAATAAAAAGGTTCCAGTACAATGTGTCTTTTTCTTTCTGTATTATAATTATATTTCTGTTCTATATTTATGCATATATATATATATATATATGTAAGGCTTGATTTTCCTGCTAAACGAAAACTGAGATCAAGCATCCTGCAATAAAGCAATAAAATTTGCCTAGAGAAGAAGATCTCAAAGAAGTAGCAATTGACAACGCCTTGCCCTAACCCCAAAAGGACAACGCCTCCCCCACCACACAAACACACCTTCCCTTCCCCCTGACTGAAAGTTATTCAAAACATATAATGTAACTTGTGTATCTATTGTTTTTCCCTTTCATGTTTGGTATCATTTTAAAAGTCTCAGTGCGATTGGTAAAATGGTCTCAGTTTCACAGCAGTCACTAGAATTATGAAGAAGATGGAAAACTAAGGAAAATTCTGCCCTCTTTTTGGGTGGTGTCTCTTCTCCTCTCCCCCAAAACAGGTATTGGTGTAATAAACATTTACGATCCTTTTGTTCTGGTCCTGGTATAAAAGGTAAAGAGCAAAGCAGTCAGGGGGGATCTTCTGTAGCCAGAGGCCCCCACAGAGATGGGTGAATGTCTGAAGACATTCACCCATGTCTGTGTGTATATGCATTTCAACTGATGTTATGCATTCACTATTTCTGAATTGGCTTCTAATTGTCTAACTGTAACGTAAATGGCATGATACATTTTTACTTGACAAATAAAATGGTTTATTCTGTAATATTCGTAATTCATTATTTCTAGTAGATCAAAGCGAAGGTATTACCTCAATAAATAAGTTGCAGTTTTCGTAAATATATAAAAACTATGCTTTTTGTTACGAGTAAGCAGAGCGCGACCGACTTAAAGGTAGATATTTACCCTGCATCCAATGTTTAAGGTCAGAACTGACGAGTTTGTGTCCGGGAAGAGCAAAGTTGGCCAAAGTGACTCTTCTAAAGCGATACCGGGACTGCAGTGAACGAAATAATTGAAACTATAAGGTAATCAGAATAATTAAAAATCTAAATTGAGGCATAACTGATTAATTTCTAATTGGAAGCACAACCTAAGAATAAGAATCATTTGAAATTGGAGTCAGATTAAACGAGTGAAATTAAGTAAACTTCACAGTGACGCTGAAAAGCATACACGCGTTAACCTTATTATGAAGAGCCCATCTGGTCGAAAACCTTCTTGAAGCTGGTCAGCTCATCTGATGTGTTTGTCACATTCATTTCTCACAACCACACTTCTAGGAATTTGTGAACAAAAAGTGAAGCCAGCAGAAGAAGAAGGCCAGGATTACAGCCAAGATAATACGGAAGGGTTTTAGTTAATTGTTTTTCCTTAGGCGCTTAACTTGTACTCTGATCGCCACATTTGAAGCAGAGATTATGACGAACAGGAGGAGAAAACCCACCACAAAATGGTACACTACCAGCCTCTTGTTTTTCTTGATTCTGAATGCCATGTATGCACTGCGTTTGTTGTGCAGAAATGGATAGCGCTTGGTATTGACAGATGGTATTGACATTGCTTTTCATTTTGAGGCCTGTGATGTACATGAGGAATTCATTGCCAACAACACCAAATGCACATATTATACAGTGGAGGAAAATATCGATGTTCCTTAATTCACAGTGACATCTGCATTGCTGGTTGATGCCATCATATTGGATGGGGCTACAGTTTGATCTGAAGTAAAAAGAAAAAACAATGGCTAGAAACACACAAAAACAAGAATACATGTTCAATGTTTATCTAGCCTATTTCATTAGAATTGCAACAGGATATTTCAAAATCTTGTTCATTGAAACTGCTATAACATTCTGGTAAGAACAACAGCACTAGGCCAACTTACTTATTTTGACTATTTGTGTTGAAGAGGATGAAAAAAATATACACAAAAATATTAACCAAAATATGTTTAGCTAAACTCTATTTGTAAAAGAGCATTTTTAACATTTAAAGCTGAACTGAAATACTTTTCAACATAGGGTGCTTCAGGTGATTTTTAAGGACTGTTAAAGGACCAAATTATAGTCAGCTTAATTCATCTGGAACATAATGCAGAAACCATAAAAATGCTTAACATTTAAACAAAAAAAAAAAGAGCCTTAAGTGAAAAGGTTATTAATCTTACCAGTTTTCTCTGTAAATAATAAGTCAGTACATGTTTCGGTAACATTTTACAATACTGGTGCACTAATATGATAATCATGTTTTAATGTATGACTCATGAAGAACTAAACCATCAATTAATGATTACTGCATCAGCTACTAATAAAGTTTCTATATGATTAATAGATTAAGTAATATATGAATTGTTATTAATTAAATGTTATAATGTATTAATTGCTTAATAACATATTTTATTAACTAATAGTGTAAGTTAATGTGTTAATTACCACAGTGGTTTGAAGTCATGTACTTCAGCTTCCAGTTGCCTGCATTAATTAATCATTAACTAATGATTTGAAAATGTATCATTATGTTATGACTTGTTGAGGCACATGTCTAATTGTTAAGTAATATTTCATTATGGTTTTGACATCTACACTAAGCCATGGATTTCAATTTCCAAATATCTACAACCGTGATTCCACTGTACCAGATGAACTGCTGCCTCCAGAACCTTGTTGTTCATGGCACAGGAATGTGTCAGGTTAAGCTTGAGATCTAGGATTCAATGGTGGAACACTGAGAACATGTGGCCGGGCACTGCTATTTTGTAACACTGTGTCATGACATTATGATACCCTAGAACACTATTTCACAAGATGTAATATAAGCCTAAGGTGTCCTCAGAATGTGAAGTTTCAGCTCAAAATACCCCATAGATTTTTTATTATACCATGTTTTAACTGCCTATTTTGGGGTGGGATTAAAAATGTGCCAATTCTGTGCATGTACACCTTTAAATGCTCATGCTCCCTGTCCCCAAGCTCGCGACTCCCAATAAACATTGCATAAACAATGAAGAGAATAGAATAAGTTCACCACAGTAATCAAGCCAGGATGTAATAAGTGCATGGGTCACTACTTCCAGGTCTTTCTTTGAAAGGAACTGTTTTATTTGACAATGGACCGGAGATGAAAGAAGCTTCCTTTGACAAAATAATTGATCTGCTTATCGAATAATAAGTCAGGGTAACACTGTTGTGCAGTGTCAAAAACAGGGAACCAAACTGGTTTTCAATATTAAAGACGAATGATGAAGATCCAAAAGCAATAGCCTCAGTTCTTTTCAGAACTTCAGGAATTCAGGAAATTTTCAGACACCCACATTTTAACTTCCTCCAGGCAAAAAATTTAATTTAAAATGGAATTTTCATGGCTGGACTTGACAGGAAGATACAATTGTGTATTGTCAGCAGTGATCATATTTCTGAAAGATAGAGCCAAGAGGAAGCATGTATAGAGAGAAAAGCAGAAGAGCCTTGTGGAACACCACATGTGATCAATGAAGAATATGAGTTGTGTTTGCCAATATTGACTAAAATGTGCGACCTTTGAGATATGAGGCGAGACATGTCTGGTTTTTAGTTTCTATCAACACCTGCATTCGCCTTAAGAGGAACTGTATTTCAGTAATGGCAATTCTCAAGGCAGTTTTGATTTTACTACAGAAACACACATCAAACTTGAGGATTTATAGTGCTTATGGTTCAGGGTTGGTAAACACTGCTCTTGCACAAGTAACCCAGGTTTCTCCTTTCACAGTGTAAGTCATGGAAAATAATTGGCTCTGATCATATGGTCATGGATAGATGGATGGATTTATCCTTCTGTATTTTATTTAATTTTCATTACAATAATAGAACGCCCATATAATATAGCCAATGTTGGAGTTGCCCTTTAAAACATGATTAGTTGTAAAAAAAATAAAAAAATAAAAAATCATGGTAGGTTTAAAGCCCGGAACACACCAAGCCGATGGTCGGCCGTCAGGCAGTTTTTGTTCGTCAACAGACTAAGTTTTCTCAGTGTGTTCCGCACCATCGGCTGAAGTTGGTTTCGACATGTTGACATGTTCAACACTTAAACAAGCAGAATCAAGTACACAATAAAACATTTGTATGTTTCCCACAAAAAGCATAAAAAATACAAAACATTTTAGCATCCCAACCACTATAGATGCAACAACACAATGAGTCAACCAGTGGTGTGATTTGGGGCGCGATTATCTGTTTTCCAACCAATGCAAAACGGGGTGTGTTCTCCTGTCTGAAAAGTCATTTTAATGGCATGTAAATTGCATCTTTAGATTAAATATGGCTTTGAACCTCTGCTGATCTCGCATTGGAGCAAAGTGGAGAGCTTGTTAATACGCTTTATTGGACCACTTCAGTCTAATACAAGGAATGAATATCTTCAGGACTGATTTTCTAAAAGCTTGTTTTGTTGGTTTTCGTATACTAACACCTGATGTTACGGTCTGTGCAGAGGCTTCGGAGCGTGTGTCGAGAAATCCCGAAAGCTTTCAGTGAAGCGCGTATCGAAGCTTGTATCGTTTTAGATCAGTGACGTCATTGATGACGTTCGAAGCCTCGCTTCTGCCTGACTGGTTTGAATGGTTCGACTGGATGCGGTTCGAATCTTGGCGCGATATTTTGACAGATAGGTATAAACCCATGAGATCTCCTCAGAATGTGTGGTTTTAGAATAATAATATCTCCCCTCCTGCATATAATGACCAAATAATTTATTACACACATTTGATAGCCCCATTCATTTGAAGCCAATACGTTTATTACACAGTTATGTTATACAATCATTATATACAACCAGAAAATACACATTACATTCAAATAAATATATTAGTCTTTGTGTTTTTTTCTTCACCGTTATTTCTAAGCCATAACTGGCGCAAAATAAAGTGTATCACAGATCACATCAGGTCATCTGTAATGTCTCTACTTGTTTTACACTATAATAACACCCAATTCCAAAATGTATTCCCCCTTAAGGCAAGAACACACCAAGCCAACGGTCGGCCGTCGGGCAGTTCTTGTTCGTCGGCCGACTAAGTTTTCTCAGTGTGTTCCGCATCGTCGGCTGAAGTCGGTCCTCGCCTGCTTTTTTCCGGCCATTCAACATGTTGAATCTGCGTCGGAGCTCGTCGGTCCGTCGGGTCATCTTATCATTCTGATTGGCTGTTCAGCTACTGCATCTGCTGGTGTGGAAAGGCATTTCTTCTTTTGCAGGCACAGAAAGGACATGCTACTTGGCCGTCGGCTGTCGGTTTGGTGTGTCCAGGAAACTTTGGACCGAGACGCTGCCAACGTAAGCCAACCCCACAGTCTGCTTTCATTACCACTAGTTCATCTGTGTCCACTTGGTGTGTTCCTGCCTTTACAGAGTGTGACGCAAAGCATGCTGGGAACTTGAAATCTGCTGCAACTCGGTTTCATGTTGAATGGACGTCAGTAACATCAGCAACGATGTGTCATGGATGATGTCACTTTATATCGCTCAGTAAACTTAAAAAATAATAAATAAAGACAAGGGTTTACTCAAAAATGTTGAGCTACACAAAAATAAAACTAAACTCCTTGTTCAGAAAATGTAATTGTTTTAAGTTCCATCAGTGATTTAACAGACTTTAATTGCAGCATACTCAATCTTTATAAGTTAGTAGTACTATCCAGGTTTACAGTGCAGCAGACACTGTTTAAGCTTCTTCCTAAACTCATCACACATGAGCACATAGAGAATGGGGTTCAGACAGCTGCTGAGATGAACCAGGCAGTTTACGAAAGGTCCTATGTCAACTATTACATTCAAAAAGTCACTCCTATTATTCTCGAGTGCAATTACAGTACACAGCTGTTGAACATGAAAAGGAAACCAGCATATGAAAAAGGCCATGATCACAGATATAATGACCCAGAATGACTTATGCTTCTTTCCTCCTTTGAGACATTTGGCCCACACTCCAATAGCAATGTATGAAGATGCAATGATCAGGAAGGGGATGAGAAAACCCACCATAAACCTGTATATGACCAGAGACTTGAAGGTGACTTGACTTGATTTATAAATGCATTTTTTATCTTTTTCCAAGCGGTTGATGACAAAGGGAATGCTACAGAGGATGGATAAAACCCACACGAGTGCAGAGATGATCCTGGCTTTGACCAGAGTTTGCTTGTTTTGAGCCCAAACAACCACCCATGTAGACATGCATCCAACAAGACTGATAGCAGTCAGCAAAAAGATGCTGGCAAACATGTTTTGCACCGTCACAAAGCTGACAAACTTGCACATGAAGTCACCGAAGTGCCAAGCCATCTTGTTAAAGGCAGTAATAATGTAGAGGATGATGACTAAGGTGAAGATGAAGTCAGCAATCGCCAAGTTGAGAAACCAAATGGAGTTGACGGTCGTCTTCATTTTGTAGCCAGTCACAAATATGACGAGCCCATTTCCAACGATACCCAGAGCGAAGGTGACAAAATATATGAATATATTGAAGATTTCAATGCTTGATAAGGGTCCTGACAGGGTTGTTGCATTGGTCGCATTCTCTGCACAAAGAAAAGGGAAAGTTAAACTGAATCTATTAGAATTATCGATTCAGAAATCCGACTCATTCAGTTCACAAATTCAACTCACTGTCTCAGCAATCCAGTTGTTAACAGCTCACTGGAGTTGGAAATGGGAATGGAATGATTTTCTTGAATTATATGTCTTTAAAATCATTTTTGGATAGTTATTACAGCTCTGATTTTTCAGTAGGAATCTTATTATTGTTGTTCAAATTAGAACCTTAGCTACCAGTCCATTGTTAATCATGTTCAAGATTGGGCTAAATCATGTTTAATGCATAATCTAAATGCATAATATAAATATTGATTTTATACCACAGTTCAAAAAACAAAAAGTTCCTATTGAGTGACTTATATTTTAGATTGCCTGTTTTTGCTCCATTTAGCCAATGTAAATTGTTCGAAACAAGCTATGGGACTGTTTTGCATCTCTGAGCAACACATGGGAGATGGGTCTGGCTGAAGACAGTAGGCTACAGATGCACTCTCAGACATGCAGTCAGTCTCAGGCTTTGCGCTTTTTGCTGTGATGTCCTTCACACACATAACTTGTTGGGTCACAGAATTTGGCACAACACCAGAAATTAGCTGACAGAAATAAAAAATAGATGAAGTTACCTTTACAAACAAAGGCTAGCTGCGCTGCCTGGTTATACTTTACAATAAGGGTAGCCAACTTGAATAAACATATGGATAGGCCTACCTGAATTAATACTTAATTCAGCATGAACTAATGCCGAATATAGGCTATTTCATGATGCGCATCAAAAAAGACTGTGACTTTGTGATGAGACGGCATCTGAAATGCTGTTTTGGTCATTCTGTAATGACTAAGCAAAGTCTGTCGTTATTGTTTGCCAGCGATGAAGATCTTTATTAGATGAACTGCGGATGCTGTCTGTGAGCAATAGACCCTTTTCACATGACATCACACAGCTTCCGTTTGGACTCAAAGCAGTGGATCCCAGGTGTGCCTCATACGTCCTGAAAAGTGAAACTGCGAGCTCTTTGATCGCCCCCCGGTGGCTGAATGCATTACAGGTCATAAACCTTGCCCTCTTCATGCAAACGAACAGGATTTGAGTAAAAAAAAAATAATAATTACACTTCAAATAAAATTTTCAGAAAGATGGTTTTGGTCATTTAAGGTAGTTGTTATCACGCTGATATATATTCAATTGTTCGTTTTTGTGATAAGTTTGATTTTAGCTAGCAATTTGATGCAAGAAACGGGGCGTGTCGCCATAATTGACAGTTGTGATTGACAGCTTCTCTGAGGACTGTTGTTTCTAGTGGCATATTATATTGAGTTTATCTACTGAATTTAATGTTTCAAAAATATTGTTGCTCTAGAAACAGAATAGCCTATTATTTTATAGGTAGAAATTTTAATTGTGTATACTTTATTGGTAACACTTTANGTATGAAAATACAATTATTAAACACATTATAGATATGCTTATAAATCAAGAATAAAGCATTTATAGCTGTATTTATAAACTGCTTACTAATGTATATTAATGCTTTATAAATGATGAATTGACTATTTACTAATGCTTAACTAATGCTTCATAGTGTGCAGTTATTATAAAGTGTTACCAATTTATTTATTGCGTAACATGTCAACGCCCATCGTCGAACGTTTTACATTCAGTTCATTACAATGGAAGGAAGCGGCGTCACGTCTTCCATCTTTTTTAAAGTCTATGATGGATACTCACTTCCGTCAGCATAGTGGAATGCTAGTGTCGCTCGAATGAAGTGCACCCAATAGTTGTACATATGCCACAAATGTGGTTAGAGGATAACTGTAGTCGCCTAATTTCATGTAAATTCAAGACGAGGTGTTTGGCAGATCTCAAACGAACTTACCGATCAGAGAGATTTGCTGCTTAAAGTCGTCGGAGGAGTTGAATACGGAGCACTGAAGCAATACACTTTCTGCTGCCTGTAGTAGGCTAACTTGCAAACAGCAAACTTGCTGTCTTTATTGCTGATTAAGCTGTTTATACATATTTGTCAGTACTATTTGTGAAATAAATGCACGTTTCTAAGCTGTCTGGCGGACATCTCGGCATGGATGAAAGAACATCATCTGCAGCTCAACCTGGCAAAGACTGAGCTTCTCGTCTTCCCTGCCAATCCGACTCTAAAGCATGATTTCAGCATCCAGCTAGGCACATCCTCAATAACCCCATCAAATTCAGCCAGAAATCTTGGAGTAATCCTTGATGACCAACTGACCTTCAAAGACCACATTGCGAAGACAGCTCAGTCATGCAGATTTGCACTATACAACATCAGGAAAATCAGGCCCTTTCTAACAGAACATGCAACTCAACTTCTGGTCCAGGCCCTGGTCATTTCTAGGCTTGACTACTACAATACTCTTCTGGCTGGACTGCCATCATGCACAATCAAGCCTCTACAAATGATTCAGAATGCTGCAGCACATCTCGTCTTTAACGAGCCCAAAAAAGCCCACGTCACGCCTCTCTACATCTCTCTGCACTGGCTACCACTTGCTGCTCGCATCAAAATCAAGGCGTTGATGCTTGCTTACAGATCTGCCACAGGCTCAGCACCCTCCTACTTCCACTCACTCTTTCAAGTCTACACCCCTACCAGAAGCCTACACTCATTAAAGGAGTGAAGGCTTGTGGTACCATCACAGAGAGGCACAAAATCACTCTCCAGGTCATTCTCGTTCACTGTTCCTTGCGATCTGTTCCTCTTGAAAATGAACGCCTTTGCATAGACACAGTTAACCAGTTTACAAGCGTCTGCAGAAATATACATTTTATTACATTTTGGAGAACAGATGGAAGAAGATCCTTTGATGTGTATTTGATCATTGTGGTTTCAGATGTTCAGCGGTTAGCTGTATGTTAATATTATACAAAGAGGATATGCAATGCTATTTGGGCTACAAATGCCAGAAATAATGCTTGTCTCTTCTGTGTTTGTTGCAAAGATATGTAATTATGATAATAATTTAAATATCTATCTAAAAAATAACATGCTATTGTATTGCTGTAGCTATACACACACATTAGGCCTATAGTATGAATAGTTACAAAGTAATTAGCTACTTGAATAGTTCTTTCACTGGATACTTTTTTACTCTTACTCAAGTAACTATTACGATTATTACTTTCACTTTTACTTTGAGTAAATATTTCTATAAGTACTTATACTTTTACTTGAGTAGCCTACAGTTTTTGGATACTCTACCCACATCTGATTCTGAAGCGTCAACAAAATGAAACGCATCGACAGGAGTGGAAAAAAATGCTTCTTTTTTGATAAACTGACAAGCAATAAGGGTATTTAAAGGTGCTACAGAGGATCTTTTCGTCGACTGAGAAACCAAAGACTGTTACTGATTTTTGAAATGAGCGCATGCGTAAGAACAATCCCCCTCCTTCACAGCTCATTTCGAGGGAACGCCTCCCAAAACTCGTGCACGAGTATTGGAACATGAGTGTTTACCACCGGCATTCACTGTGTTGTGTCAGTGGATTCATTATGTCGGACTCACCGCAGGTAACTCATAATCTGCAGTTGTTACTCCTGTCTCCTGACAAAAACATTGCATGCGGCGCCTGTGGAGTGTGGAAAGTTACTGGAGCGCGCAGCCGCTCGTCTCTCACAAGAAACGTCATGGCAGTGATTGACAAGCCAGAGGGCCAATCGTTTACGCGATGCTCGCGTAAACGATTGGCTGATGTTTTTAAGGCCCTACCTCGTGCACAGATGATGTATATTAATATTATTCCTTTCAGTGCACCTAATAAATAGTCTTTTATCAGTTAGTAAAGACAGTTTCAAGTAATATTGCAAAAATGTGTAAAACAAAACATCCTCTGTAGCACCTTTAACATAAAAACAATATTTCACGTCATTTCTGCTATCTGATTTCATCTTTAAAGATATATTTTGTCTTGTCATGTATGAGGAGTCTGTTTATACAATTGAACAAAAAAACTTTTGGTATTATCCTAAAGCTTTATGTGACCATCACAGTGGCAATCAGTCATTAATGTGGATATCAGTATTACGAATTGTGACAGACATGATCATGATTGAATTGTGAATCAAAGCAATTAAGTCACAAAATTGGCTAACTGACTGAGTTTTGAAAACATGATAAATATTGAAAAATGCTCTTATTAGCAGTTTTTAAACTCAGTCATTTTTAACGGGATAGTTCACCATTAAATGAAAATGTTTGTCATTATTTACTCACCATTGTGTTGTTCTAACATGCCCTTCTTACTTTTTTGGATCACAAAAGGAGAATAACAATGTCCCACTCACGTTCATCCATAATGACAGTAAATAGAGACCACCATCAAGCTTTTTAAAAAAGACACAAAAGTATCACAGAATGATCCTACGCAACACGTGCATTCCAAGTTTTCGGGGGCATTTGATAAAAAAACAAATACATTTTTGGGGGGTGAAAAGTCAAAATTTAATGTATTATTTTAATGAAAATCCTGACCTTGGCTGTTGGTCTTCCGTGCTCAACTGTGTGTTCGTGAGACTCTGTTAGCGCCACAGTTCACTCCAACTCGCTCAGATAAAGCACATTAAAGCACATGAAATACAATCCATATACTTTTTTTTCTCTGAGGTAAATATATCTGTTGTGTTCGTTGCAACAAAAAATTATCGCATTCACATCTGTCAAATGTCATTCTGACTGTCATTTCACCAAATGACATCATATACCACTGAACACTTTGCACAGGATCATTCTGATAATTTTGTGTGTTTTTTAAAAGCTTGATGCTGGTCTCTATTTACTGCCATTATATGGACGAGTGCGAGCTGGACATTTTTTGAAAATTCTCCTTTTGTGGTCTGAAAAAAAAAGAAGGGCATACAGCATTAGAACAACACCAGGGTGAGTAAATAATGACTTCATTTTCATTTTAGGGGGAGCTTTCACTTGAATGCTTTTGCAGTGTAATAGTGGAAAAGGCCAAATCACACTGAACTGACAGACACAGATCAATGGCGACAGTCATCAAATTACAGCACGTCAAAATCAAAAGCATTCAAGAGAAAGTTCACCCTAAAATGAAAATTAAGTTATTATTTACTCACCCTGGTGTTGTTCTAATACTGTATGCCTTTCTTTCTTTTTCAGACCACAAAAGGAGAATTTTCAAAAAATGTCTATATATATATACAATGGTAATAATATTTTATGGTAATAAAATATGACACAAGTTAAACTGTGTTAAACTGTGTCAGAAAATATTAATCTTAATTATGTCAGATAACACTTAAGCACAACATGGTCAGGTCAAAGTGTCTGAATATTTTTTGGTCTTTGGTTTTTATCAATTTTACTGGTAGTCCACTATATGAAGAATTTTTGGGTATAATATGTGACAGTTCGCTTTATTTTGCTATCCTCACTTACATAAATGAACTGTAGTGTCCTGCACCCACTAGTATACAATAATATAACAAACCAAAATAATTTTTGGTTTGACTGTATATATATATATATATATATATATAGTTTTTTAAATATATTTTACATTTTAAAATTGTGGCAAATGTATTCATGATGAGATACAATATAGTAGTTTAAATGTTATTATATTATATTATTTTATATTGATTTGATTGGTTTAAGCAGGCACAGTGCATTAACTGTATCTTAAACAGTTTTGCATTTACTACACCATGAGAGGTGTTTAAAAAAATATGTCATGTGAATAAAACAAATATTCAGTTCTTACCCATTTTTTGAGCTGTTACTGCACTGGGAAAAGCCAAGTCTTGATCTTGGTATGTTTTCTCAGTGTTGCTGACAGAGACAGCAAACCCTACGCTACATTGATTTGCTTTACTGATAGGCCTTCAGCTGACGTGATGAAATGATTACAGATATGCAGAGTCTTTCCTGCCACAGAATGTTCCTGTAGCTCATGGTGCTAGAATTCAATTTAATTGTATGAACTGATAAAAATGTATATACCTTAAATGTTTTGGAAAACAGTGCCAATGTGAATTGGATCATTCAATTATGTTTCAGTGATTAAACTGAAGTGACATAAATAGTAGGTTATGTTTGGTCTGAAGTAAAAATGAAACATTAATGACTAGAAACACACAAAGACAATTGGCTACATGTTAATTGTTTATCAAGATATTTCATTAGCAAGAATTGATGAAATTTGCTGTCATTCTAAGAACCACAGGTGGATATACCATGCAAAAACTGCAACAATTAATCTAATTCAGATAATAATTTTATCTGATTGGTTTTAAACTATTATTAATTAAAATGAACTTTCCAGAGGAGGTGAAGGTGTCTGTTGCCTAATCATCACCACAAGGACAGGAAACAGACTGGATGGAGACCGAATAGTCTGCCTCAGTCTCGTTCTCGTGATACATGGAAGTTAAAGCCCATATATAGTGCAGTTGTTTCAACCCGTTTCAAGTTGAAACAACAATTATATTGGTAATTTAACTTTTATCCTAGTTGAGGAAAAAAAATCTTATTTTACCCTGTTGTCTGGACAATCTATAAAAATGTGGTTATACAAAAAATTTAATAATTTGAAATAACTAAATCACAAAATTATTTTTACTGTGTAGTCATTAATAATTAATAAATGCTAATTTTTTATGTTAAAAATAGTTTATTGATTTTTTTCTCATGGGATTTATTTAAACAATGTTGTAAAGCAAAGGCAAACATATCAATACATTTCAGTTCATTACAGGTAAAAGAAACATTAGTTCAGAATGATGGGCCTATTGATTGTTTGAGGTCTTGAGAAACCCACGAAAATGAAATACAAATACCATCATGGTACAGGCAAGGGAAAGGAGTAGAGGATCTCAATTGCAGCAGATTTAGTTTATTTACAAAAAAAAAATTTAAAAATCCAGAATCAACATGATAGCTTCACAAACATAAAGATCACACACCACAAGACTAGTAATGTGCACTAAAAAGTAAATAGGGTCAGTTTTAATTTCATGCCAACTTAGAATACATGGTTAAATGAGGAAGCAAACAAGACTCAGGTGAACACAATCAATTAACCAATAAGTAACCATATGCCAACTAACAACAACAACAAAGGGAACATAAAATAAACACAGGAATGAAACGGAACCCAAGGAAAAACAACACAGAGTCCGCACATAGAACATAACTGTTACAAATAGGCCTACACAATACAATTACCAATTTCTGGTTGTTATTAAGGCATGCATGTCAGCTATTTATACATTTATGGCACAGTAAATCTATATTTTTTCTTCCATCATCCATTGTCACAAAAAACAATACAGTATTTTGTCTACNAAAACAAAACAAAACAAAACAAAACAGAGTATTTTGTCTACACAGCTTCTTTATACGTTAAATTACATTTTCCTTTTTTGTAAATGCAATTTAATAAATGTAAATATTGGTTTCTGTGAATGTTTCATTTAACCCTCAAGTGTCGAAGATTGGGTCATTTCTATTCCTGTTCCACTTGATTGGATTGAGAATGTTGTGAGAGGAGAGCCAGGTGTTCCTCTGCGAATGCACTCTCGAACACCATCACTAAAGACTGCTTGAGCTTTTTCTGAAAATCTTCACACGTGAATACGTACAAGAAGGGATTAAGGCAGCTCAGCTGTTCAAGTAGGCCAAACTGATTATGAAGAGCACTATCTGGTCGAAAACCTTCTTGAAGCTGGTCATTTTCATGCAACCACACTTCAAGGAATTTGTGAACATAAAAGGGAAGCCAGCAGAAGAAGGCCAGGATTACAGCCAGGATAATAAAAGGAGGCTTTTCTGGAGGCGCTTAACTCGTACTACGATCTCCACATACGAAGCGGAGATTATGACGAACGGGAGGACAAAAAATCCACCACAAAAAGTTACACAACCAGCCTCTTGTGTTTCTTCCTTAATGTTATTTATGCACCATGTTTGTTGTGCAGAAAGGGAAAGCGTTTTCCGAGAGATGACTAAAGGCAGGCTGCAAGCGACTGACACTAACCAAATACGGAGGCAAATTATCCTTGCTTTCAGGACTGTTAATTTGGTCCTGACCACACCACCACCCAGGTGGACAGGCAGCGGTCCAAACTGATCGCTGTCAGCAGGAAGGTGCTGGCAAACATATTCAACACGGTCACCAGGCTGCTCAAGAAGCACATAGAGTCACCAAAAGGCCAGTCAAACTCACTGTATTCATAAATTATATTAAAGATCAGGAAGAATGAAAATAAGAAGTCTGCATCTACATCTGCATTGCTGGTTGATGCCGTCATTAGATGGGGCTAGAGTTTGATCTGAAGTAAAAAGAAAAAACAATGGCTAGAAATATACAAAAAAAACAATTTTGCAGTTTCATTGTTTATCTAGCCTATTTCATTAGAAATGCAGAGAATTGCAACAGAATATTTCAAAATGTTGTTCACTGAAACTTCTATATCATTTTGGTAAGAACAACAGCTGTAGGCCAACTTACTCATTTTGACAATTTCTGTTGAAGAGGCGGAAAAAAATATACACAAAAAATGTTAACTAATATTTTTATCCAAACTCTATATGTAAAAGAGCTTTTTTTTTAACATTGGAAGCTGAATTGAAATAATTTTCAACATACATAGGGTGCTTCACGTGATGTTTATTAAGGACTGAAGGAACAAATTATAGTCCACTTAATTCATCTGGAAAGCATCAAGGAAGTTAATGCGAGAAAACTAAAGAAAATGTTTAAGAAACCAAAAAATACTAAGCGTAAATGAATAAAAACATAATGCAGAAACTGTAAAACATGCTAAACATTTAAACTAAAAAAAGAGCCTTTAGTGAAAAGTTTAATAATCTTACCAGTTCTCTCTGTAAATAATAAGTAATGCGAGTTGATTGGAAACCGGTCAGTACATGTTTCTTTACTTATCATCCCCTAACACTCTTTTGCTTATCATGTTCACTGGAGACTTAGAAATTGTGATTGCATATTCAATTGCATAATACTTTCTGAAGTTTGTCGGAGCCACGGCCACTCTGTAATGAAACAGTCTAGTCCTATCACGGCTCATTAGTGGGACAATCAGGTGTTCGGCTCATTCTTAGGAAATAAATAATTGTTATGCCATGGGTCTCCATGAATTACTAATTCTAGTTAATATATCTTATCTTACATTTCAAGTTTGAAGTTTATTGACCTGTTTTTTTTATTAAACTATTTAAGAGATATGACATGTCTCCTTGAGCAATCAATTGTAAGATAGCATTTATTTGGTTTCTGTTTTCTTTCAACACCTGCTTTATTAGCATTCGCCATAAGAGGAATTGTATTTGGGTAATGCAGTGTGTTGTTGATTTTACTACAGAAACAAATGTCAGACTTGATGATTTATAGTGCTTATGGTTCAGGGTTGGTAAACACTGCTCTTGCACAAGGAACCCAGGTTTCTCCATTCAGTGTAAAATTCAAGGAAAATTATTAGCTTTGATCATGTGGTGATGGATGGATTTATGCGTCTTTATTTTATTTATTCTCCATATTACAATAATAGAGCCCATATAATATAGCTAGTGTTGGAGGTGCCCTTTAAAACATAATTAGTTGCCATAGTAAAATCATGGTAGGTTTAACACTGTGATTTTTGTGTTATGCGTAAAAATTAAAAGTAAACAGAATTTAGCATAAAACTGTAAAAAAATAAAAATAATAATAATAGGTACAGATACAAAATGTTTCAGGAGGAATTTCTTCAGTTTTGGTGAATGAATAAACATTAGCAAAATATATAATAGTACTTAATTAACAGAAGCCTATTACAAATGTGGCTTAATGTCAATAAAAATGAAATGCAATAAAAAGGTAAAAAAAAAAAGTATATTGAAAATACTTAAACAAGCAGAGACGAGTACACAATAAAACATTAGAATGTTTCCCACAAAAAGCATAAACAATACAAAACATTTTAGCATCCCAACCACTATAGATGCAACAACACAGTGACTCAACCAATGGTGTGAGTTTGGGGCAGGATTATCTGTTTTCCGACCAATGCAAAACAGGGTGTGTGTTCTCTTGTCTGAAAAGTAATTTCAATGGCACATAAATTACATCTTTAGATTTTCTTCAGATCAAATATGGCTTTGAATCTCTGCTGATCTCACATGGGAGCAAAGTGGAGAGCTTGTTTATATGCTATATTGGACCACTTCAGTCTAATACAATGAATGAATATCTTCAGGACTGATTTTCTAAAAGCTTGTTTTGTTGTCCTCGTTTGCTGACGAGATGGTTGTGTCGTTCGCCTTGAGACCTTGTGATTCTGAGTGGCCAGAACAAGTGGAAGGGCGAGATGATCGGAAAGCCAGATGTTCTTCAGCGAACGCCGTCTCCAGCACCAGCAGCAGAGATTGTTTAAGCTTCTTCTTAAACTCCTCACACATGAACACATAGAGAATTGGGTTCAGACAGCTGTTGAGATGAACCAGGCAGTTTAAGAAAGGTCCTATTACATTTATAAAGTCACTCCAATTATTGTCATTGGCAAATAAAGTACACAGCTGTTGAACATGAAAAGGAAACCAGCATATGAAAAAGGCCATGATCACAGCTATAATGACCCGGAAAGGCTTAAGCTTCTTTCCTCTTTTGAGACGTTTGGCCCGCACTCCGATAGCAATGTATGAAGATGCAATGATCAGGAAGGGGATGAGAAAACCCACCATAAACCTGTATATGACCAGAGACTTGAAGGTGACTTGACTTGAATTATAAATGCATTTTTTATCCATTACCAAGCGGTAAATGACAAAGGGAATGCTGCAGAGGATGGATAAAACCCACACGAGTGCACAGATGATCCTGGCTTTGACCAGAGTTCGTTTGTTTTGAGCCCAAACAATCACCCATGTAGACATGCATCGGTCGAGACTGATAGCGGTCAGCAGAAAAATGCTGGCAAACATGTTTAGAACCGCCACAAAGCTCACAAACTTGCACATGAAGTCACCGAAGTGCCAAACCATCCTGTTAAAGGCAGTAATAATGTAAAAGATGATCACTAAGATGAAGATGAAGTCAGCAATCGCCAAGTTGAGAAACCAAATGGAGTTGACGGTCGTCTTCATTTTGTAGCCAGTCACAAATATGACGAGCCCATTTCCAACGATACCCACAGCGAAGGTGACAAAATATATGAATATATTGAAGATTTCAATGCTTGATAAGGGTCCTGGCAGGGTTGTTACATTGGTCGCATTCTCTGCACAAAGAAAAGAGATAGAAAAACTGAATCTATTAGAATGATTCATTCAGAAATCCAACTCATTCAGTTCACAAATTCAACTCAATCTGGTTTGCGACAGTTAACACCTTCAGTTGTTTAAATTGAAACCTTAGTTACCAGTCCATTGTTAATTATGATTTAGGCTAAATCATGTTTAATGTATAATCAAATTTTATTTGTCTGAATTATAGAGAATAAATGTTTGCACATTCAGAGGTTATGATACAAGGAGTTGCTCATTCTTACCATGATGCTACCAGGGGGCATAATGTCCTGTTCTCTATTTTATGTATAAAATGCATGATGTATGTATGTTTTACTGAGTATATGAACACACAATGATGGTTTAACTTAGTTTAAGTGTAAGATGGTGTAACTTCGTGTAAGAATAAACAATAATACTTTTAACCCAACACAGCATTTTTTTTTTTTTGCTGCCTACAGCTTATCTTATTTGTCAGCAAAATCTGTTGCACAATTCACATGCAACATTAAGACCACAAAACTGAACACTGACAAAGTTGCAACTCAAAAATATTATTTTACTGCTGTTCTCAACTCAATAATGCTTTCAGCTAGTTTTGCATTTAAGCAAATACATTTTGCATTAAGCAGTAACAGTTGCAAATGATGCAGTATGACCACTGCTTTTTTAACCTCTATTGACTTACATGACACGTATTGCACATGTGACTGAAGTCTCAAAAACTCTAGCCAGAATTGCAAAATATATTTTTAGATTTTGTATGTTATTTTATCTTACAATAGTGGTTTACATTGAGAAACAACAGCAGGTGTGGTTATGTCCACACACACACACACACACACACACACACACACACACAAATAATAATTTGAAATAACTAAATCACTAAATTAATTTTACTGTGAAGTCATTAATAAATATTGCCTTACATTTTTTCATTTTAAATAGATTTTTTCCCCATGGGATTTATTCAAACAATGTTGTAAAATAAAGGCAAACATATCATACATTTCAGTTCATTATAGGTAAAACATTAGTTCAGAATGATGGGCCTTTTGATTGTCTGGGGTCTCGAGAAACTAGGGCTGCCCCCTAATAGTCAGCTAAGATGAGTCGTTTAGATGAGGCTTGGTCGAGCAAGATTTTATTAGTTGGTTAGTCGCAGAAGAAAAAGAAAAAAAAAAAAATCACAGGAAGTGGCGAAGTCACGCAGTCCGCGAGGGAGAGATTGTTAACAGCAGGAAATCCAAACATTCGCATATCTTTCATCATTCATCTACCTCAAATATGGCTTATCACTTGAAAATTGTAAGTAAGAGCAACTTTACAAGTCAGCTCGCTCTATAAGCCTAGACCTAGATAAATATGCACTATTATTAGGTGCATATCCAAGTGTCTGTGTGGAGAGCGCGCTTATTGCATGACATGGAGGCACCGGTGCGATCACTTTTGCATTTTAAAATACTCCATCATTTTATTCATACAGATAAGAGACGATTTTCATGATACACTTATAATCATTACTTTTGCCGGTGTGCTGTGGAAAGCTTTATGCTTGCGCTTGAGCGCATAAAGCTATGTTTTATATTCAATTAAAAGCTGGTTATTAGGATTTATGGCTTATTAATGTAAACACGTGATTAGTCGATTAATGGCTTAAATGAACGACTACTAGTCCAATAGAAAAATCTTTAGTCGGGGGCAGCCCTATGAGAAACGCATGAAAATGAAATACAAATACCATCATGATACAGGCAAGGGAAGAGGAGCTGAGGATCTCAATTGCAGCAGATTTCAGATTTCTCCATTCACAGTGTGGATTTATGCTGTATTTTATTTATTCTTCATATTACAATAATAGAGCCCATATAGCCAGTGTTGGAGCTGCCCTTAAAAACATAAGTTGGCATAGTAAAATCATGGTAGGTTTAACACTGTGACTTTTGTGTAATGCCTAAAAATAAAGGTCAGACAGTATTTAGCATAAAAATGTCCTTTGTATTTACACAAACAATTAAGGGAGGTTACAGACAGAATGTTTCAGACAGAATTTCATCAGTTTTGGTGATTGAATAAACATTAGCAAATATATAGTAGCACTAAATTAACAGTAGCCTATTACAAACGTGGCTTAATGTCAATAAAAACGAAATGCAGTAAAAAGCTAAAACTAAAAAAAAAAATAATAATAATTTTGAAAATAATTTTAAATGTTTAACTATAAGCCACTTAAACATACAATAAATACACAATGTTTCCCACAAAAAGCATAAAGAATACAAAACATTTTAGCATCCCAACCACTATAGATGCAACAACACAGTGACTCAACCAATGGTGTGAGTTTGTCCAACCAATGCAAAATAGGGGGTGTGTTCTCCTGTCTGAAAAATCAATGGCACATAAATTACATCTTTTTCTTCAGAACAAATATGGTTTTGAACCTGATCTGGCATGGGAGCAAAGTGGAGAGCATAATATGCTATATCGGACCACTTCAGTCTAATACAAGGCATGAATTTCTTCAGGACTGATTTTCTAAAAGCTTGTTTTGTTGTCCTCGTTTATTGACGAGATGGTTGTGTCGTTCGTCTTGAGACCCTGCGATTCTGAGAGGCCAGAACAAGTGGAAGCGCGAGATGATCGGGAAGGCAGATGTTCTTCAGCGAATGCCATCTCCAGCACAAGCAGCAGAGACTGTTTAAGCTTCTTCTTAAACTCCTCACACATGAACACATAAAGAATTGGGTTCAGACAGCTGTTGAGATGAACCAGGCAGTTTACAAAAGGTCCTATGTCAACTATTACATTCAAAAATTCACTCCAATTATTCTTGAATGCAATTACAGTACACAGCTGCTGAACATGAAAAGGAAACCAGCATATGAAAAAGGCCATGATCACAGCTATAATGACCCGGAAAGGCTTAAGCTTCTTTCCTCTTTTGAGACGTTTGGCCCGCACTCCGATAGCAATATATGAAGATGCAATGATCAGGAAGGGGATGAGAAAACCCACCATAAACCTGTATATGACCAGAGACTTGAAGATGCTCAAGGTATTATACACGCATCGGTTATGTTTTACCAAGCGGTTAATGACAAAGGGAATGCTGCAGAGGATGGATAAAACCCACACGAGTGCACAGATGATCCTGGCTTTGACCAGAGTTCGTTTGTTTTGAGCCCAAACAATCACCCATGTAGACATGCATCGGTCGAGACTGATAGCGGTCAGCAGAAAAATGCTGGCAAACATGTTAAGAACCGCCACAAAGCTGACAAACTTGCACATGAAGTCACCGAAGTGCCAAGCCATCTTGTTAAAGCCAGTAATAATGTAAAAGATGATCACTAAGATGAAGATGAAGTCAGCAATCGCCAAGTTGAGAAACCAAATGGAGTTGACGGTCGTCTTCATTTTGTAGCCAGTCACAAATATGACGAGCCCATTTCCAACGATACCCAGAGCGAAGGTGACAAAATATATGAATATATTGAAGATTTCAATGCTTGATAAGGGTCCTGGCATGGCTGTTACATTGGTCACATTTTCTGCACAAAGAAAAGAGATAGAAAAACTGGATCTATTAGAATCATTGATTCAGAAATCCAACTTAGTCAGTTCACAAATTTAAATCACTGACTCAATCTGGTACTTAACACCTCACTGAAGTTGGAATGGAATGATTTTCAGTTCCGCATAAAGCTGTTGTATGTCTTTAAAATATTTTTTGGGTAGTTATTACAGCTCTGATTTTTCAGTATGAATCTTATTATTGTTGTTTAAATTGGAACCTTAGTTACCAGTTCATTGTTAATGTTTAATGCATAATCTAATTTTATTTGTCTGAATTATGGAGAATAAATATTTGCAAATTTAGAGCTTATAATGCAAGGAGTTGCTCATTCTTACCATCTGCTAGTCACAGAAGTCTCAACACATAGAAACTCTTTCACCTAGATATAATCATAGATACATAGATACTGTGTCTGTACCCCAAATTAATAAATAAAAAAAATCCCAAACCCATTTGAGGGTAAAAATTTTTATTGATGTTCAACAAATAAAAAAACAGATATAAATCTGATGAACAAATGATAAAGCTCAGTTTGCTTAATATTAGATCCCTTTCTTGTAAATGATATTATCACAGACAATAATCTCAATGTGCTATGTTTGACAGACACCTGGCTAAAACCAGATGATTACATTACTTTAAATGAGTCCATGTCTCAAGGTTACTATTATCAACACAAGCCATGTTGGAAAGGCAAAGCGGGAGGTGTTGCTGTAATTTAACTTCAGTATTACTCAAAAGTCTTTCAAATATAATTCCTTCGAAGTGATGGTGCTGTATGTAATGTTATATAATGTAAGTGACAAATCTCATTTGACATTTGTGTTGGCTACTGTATACAGGCCACCAGGGCACCATACAGACTTTATCAAAGAATTTGATGATTTTCTATTGGAGTTAGTACTGGCTGCCTATAAAGTACTTATTGTTGGTGATTATAATATCCATGTAGATAATGAAAAAGACGCATTGGGATTGGCATTTACAGAACTCTAAACTCTTACAGAACATTCTAAACTCTACTGGAGTTAGACAACACGTGTCAGGACCCACTCATTGTCGTAATCATACTTTAGATCTAATATTGTCACATGGAATCGATATTGATGCATTTGAAATTCTGCAGCAGAAGTGACATCTCAGATCATTATCTAGTCTCATGTATACTACACTGAACAAAATTATAAACGCAACACTTTTGTTTTTGCCCCCGTTTTTCATGAGCTGAGCTCAAAGATCTAAGACTTTTTCTATGTACACAAAAGGCCTATTTCGCTCAAATATTGTTCACAAATCTGTCTAAATCTGTGTTAGTGAGCACTTCTCCTTTGCCGAGATAATCCATCCACCTCACAGGTGTGGGATATCAAGATGCTGATTAGACAGCATGTTTATTGCACAGGTGTGCCTTAGGCTGTTCACAATAAAAGGCCACTCTAAAATGTGCGGTTTTATCACACAGCACAATGCCACAGATGTCGCAAGTTTTGAGGGAGCGTGCAATTGGCACGCTGACTGCAGGAATGTCCACCAGAGCTGTTGCCCGTGAATTGAATGTTCACTTCTCTACCATAAGCCGTCTCCAAAGGCGTTTCAGAGAATTTAGCAGTACATACAACCGGCCTCACAACCACAGACCACGTGTAACCACACCAGCCCAGGACCTCCACATCAAACATCTTCACCTCCAAGATCATCTGAGACCAGCCACCCGGACAGCTGCTGCAACAATCGGTTTGCATAACCAAAGAATTTCAGCACAATCTGTCAGAAACCGTCTCATGGAAGCTTATCTGCATGCCCGTCGTCCTCATCGGGGTCTCGACCTAACTGCAGTTTGTCGTCGTAACCGATTGCTGAGTGGGCAAATGCTCACATTCTATTGTGTCTGGCACTTTGGAGAGGTGTTCTGTTCACGGATGAATCCTGGTTTTCACTGTACAGGGCAGATGGCAGTGTGTATGGCGTCATGTGGGTGAGCGGTTTGCTGATGTCAACGTTGTGGATCGAATGGCATGGTGACGGTGGGGTTATGGTATGGGCAGGCGTATGTTATGGACAATGAACACAGGTGCATTTTATTGATGGCATTTTGAATGCACCGAGATACCGTGACGAGATCCTGAGGCCCATTGTTGTGCCATTCATCCACGACCATCACCTCATGTTGCAGCATGATAATGCATGGCCCCATGTTGCAAGGATCTGTACACAATTCCTGGAAGCTGAAAACATCCCAGTTCTTGCATGGCCAGCATACTCACCGGACATGTCACCCACTGAGCATGTTTGGGATGCTCTGGATCGGCGTATACTAGAGCGTGTTCCAGTTCCTGCCAATATCCAGCAACTTCGCACAGCTATTTAAGAGGAGTTGACCAACATTCCACAGGACACAATCAATAACCTAATCAACTCTATGCGAAGGAGATATGTTACACTGCGTGAGGCAAATGGTGGTCACACTAGATACTGACTGGTTTTCGGACCCCCGCGAACCCCCCCAATACAGTAAAACTGCACATTTTAGAGTGGACTTTTATTGTGGCCAGCCAAAGGCACACCTGTGCAAAAATCATGCTGTCTAATCAGCATCTTGATATGCCACACAATATTTGAGAGAAATAGGCCTGTTTCTTGTGGACATAGAAAATGACTTAGATCTTTGAGTTCAGCTCATGAAAAATGGGGGCAAAAACAAAAGTGTTGCATTTATAATTTTGTTCAGTGTACGTTTAGCCAAGGCCACAAAACCACCACCTTGCCACAAATATGGCAGAACTATCACTTCTACCACTAAAGATTGCTTTATAAATAATCTTCCAGATCAGTTTCATCTCCTTAGCATACAAGATAGCTTAGAAGAACTCAATGTGGCAACAGAAACTATTGAATCTCTCTTTCCAGCACTTTAGACTCAGTTGCTCCTTTGCGCTTAAAGAAGATTAAAGGGTTAGTTCACCCAAAAATGAAAATTCTGTCATTTATTACTTACCCTCATGCCGTTCCACACCCGTAAGACCTTCGTTAATCTTCAGAACACAAATTAAGATATTTTAGTTGAAATCCGATAGCTCCGTGAGGCCTGCATAGGGAGCAATGACATTTCCTCTCTCAAGATCCATAAAGGTCCTAAAAACATATTTAAATCGGTTCATGTGAGTACAGTGGTTCGATATTAATATTATAAAGCGACGAGAATATTTTTGGAGCGCCAAAAAAAACAAAATAACGACTTATTTAGTGATGGCCGATTATAAAACACTGTTTCATGAAGCATTATGAATCAGTGTGTCGAATCATGATTCAGATCGCATGTCAAACTGCCAACGGCTGAAATCACGTGACTTTGGCGCTCCGGACAGCTGATTTGACACTGATTGATCTGTGCTCCGATGCTACCTGAAGCATTGTTTTGAAATCGGCCATCACTAAATAAGTCGTTATTTAGTTTTTTTGGCGCTCCAAAAATATTCTCGTCGCTTTATAATATTAATATTGAACCACTGTACTCACATGAACCGATTTAAATATGTTTTTAGTACCTTTATGGATCTTGAGAGAGGAAGTGT
>RJVU01021895.1:15242-37603 GCA_003731715.1 Anabarilius grahami | reverse complement strand
GTCACTTACTCTGTAGCTCTGATTGGTTGTAGGTCTATCCAATTGAGGTCTTTCCTGGATCGGTTGAAATACGCCCCCATAATCAAAGCCCAATGGAGCAGTATCAGACTCATATTCTGACTAGAATTGAGTATGACCACGTCAGGCTACAATATTTCAGTGAAGTCATCAAAATGTTTTAGGAGTTGAAAACAGTTCCTTTCTCTCACAAACACAACAGTTACACCTTTCAAAGTTTTTTGGAGTGTCTATTTACATTAAGTGCAAATAGCGTTCCTTGTTGGCAAATGCTATTTACACTAGCTCTGTCTGGTTGGGCCACTCAAGTTTTAAAAAAGAAGCACAGAAGGCAACGTCTTCAGTGGCACAGCAGTAGCAAGTAGGGATCGGAATTCTGGCTTATAATGCGATCGATGTGGGTTCAAATCTGCCTTTTGCTAAGCTCAATAAAAATGAAAATAATGTTCTAAAAGTGTAAATAAACTGTGAGTGAGTGTTTAATAATATTAAAAATGATAATAGAAGGTGCAAGGCAAATATCCAGTGGCAATTGATTCCATAAGCGAGAGGCAGCAACTGAAAAAGCTCTGTCGCCCTTGGTTTTTAAACGTGATCGAGGGACATATAAGAGATACTGATCTACTAGATGAATGTGGAATAATAAGATCTTTTAAATAAGAGGGGGCTTGATCATTAAGAGATTTAAAAACAAACAACAAAATTTTAAACTGAATCCTTAAATGGACTGGGAGCCAATGGAGCTATGCTAAGATTGGGGTGACATGGTCAAATTTGCTCTGGTTAACATCCTTGCAGCTGCATTTTGAACCATCTGGAGGCGAGCAATGGATGACTGAGGAAGGCCCAAATACAATGAGTTGCAATAATCTAAACGCGATGTGATAAAAGCATGAATGACCTTCTCCAAATATTAAAAAGACAAGAATGATTAAAGTTTAGAAATAATCCGTAATTGATAAAAACTATTCTTAACAACCGAATTTATTTGCTTGGTTAAGCATATAAAGATGACACCAAGGTTCCTAACCTGAGAAGAAATTGAGGGGAAATGATTTCCAAGTTCATTAATGAGTCCGTTTCTTACTCTCGGGGGACCAAAAACAATGATTTCAGTTTTGTCTTCATTAATTTGGAGAAAGTTATTTTTTAACCAATTCTTGACATCATCAAGACAGACCAACAACGGTTGAATGGAATCAGCAGCGTTCAATGGAATATACAACTGGGTATCATCAGCGTATAAATGAAACGAAACATTGTGCCCTCTAATAATATTCCCTAATGGACGCATATATAAGTTAAAGAGGAGCGGGCCCAAGATGGAACCCTGAGGTACACCACCAATAATAGGAGCTGAAGAAGAGGAAAATTTGCCCAAAGATACAGAAAAGGACCTGTCTCTAAGATATGAAGTGAACCACTGTAAGGTGGTACCCTTGATACCAATCAAATGCTCTAAACGCCAAAGAAGTACATCATGATCTACAGTATCAAAGGCGGCTGTAAGATCTAGTAGCATCAAAACAGCATTTTTACCAGCATCAACTGCAAGTAAAATATCATTAGATACCTTTAACAAAGCAGACTCTGTGCTATGATAAGCAGTGAAGCCAGATTGGAAAGGTTCCAATAACTTAGCTGAATTTAAAAACAAGATCAATTGTGACTGCACAACTTTCTCTAACAACTTTGAAAAGAATGATAACTTAGAGACAGGGCGATAATTATTTAAAGAACCCTCATCCAAACCCTGTTTCTTTAGCAAAGGTCGAACAGCAGCATGCTTAAAACAATTCGGGACTAACTCAGCATCCAAAGATGAATGAATCAACGCTTGGATACTGGGGCCAATTTCAAAGAAAGATGCTTTTATAATCTCTGAGGGGAGAACATCAAGTGAGGTGGAAGTTATTTTCATTTGATTAACCAGATCACCCAGATCCTTTGAAAACGATAAAAGCATACCGGAGTAGCCAGCGAATTCAGAGTCAGATCTGGGAACTGTAAAGTGAAGGAAGAACGAATGGCTATCACTTTGTCAGAAAAAAAGGTTAAAAATTTCTCACAAAGTTCCACCGAGGGTTACTCATGAAATTGGCAACTCGGGTTAATTATTGAATTAATCGTGGTAAATAAAATCTTAGGCCTATGATGATGTGTAGCAATTAAATCAGAAAAATACCTTGATCTTGCCAATTTTGCAGCATGCTGAAACTTGAACAGACAGTCTTTAAAAATCTCAAAGGACACAGTTAAACGATCATGCTTCCATCTCAGCTCCGCTTTACGACAGGCCTGTCTGAGAGAACGAGTATTATCGTCCAGCCAGTAATAAGATTTTTGCTTTGGTTGTTTCAGCTTGAAGGGTGCAATGGCATCTAAAATGTTAGAGCAAAATGTATAAAATAAAGTAATCAAATCATCAGGCCCAGAGGAAGACTCGGCAGCATTTAAGATAGATGATTCAACAGCATTAGCTAACATTCACTAAACTGAGAAGCAGCGAGTTTATAAAACGGGAGTAGTCGCCAATAGGCATATTTAACACAGCAGAGCTTACAGTAGGGACATTAAAAACAATGGGCTTGTGATCAGAGATGGAAGCATTTTCAATATTAACATTATCAATACGTGTCCCATATGACAATATAAGGTCGAGAGTATGACCAAAGACATGTGTTGCTTGATTTATGTGTTGACTAAGACCAAAGGAAAGGACCAAAGGGGGGGGGATACATGCTATTTCATGTATTCTGACTTATTTACACTGTTAAAGAGTTTGATTCTCAAGCTAAACATGGCCAAAGTTTCAAAACACGAGTTGGACGTATGACAGAGTTTTCTGTGCCAAAAATACTCTTCCAAATCTTCATAAACTTTTTTCGAGTATGGGGCTGTGTGATGTCAAAAAGGTCGGAATTCCTTGTACGGGCACTTCTCCCAGAAGACGACCAGAGCAAGAGAGCAAGAGCATGCTCATCAACACGCTTCGTTCGGGTTTACGGAAGTTTTTGGTAGCGCTGAAAAATCAACAATGTCACCAAAGAAGAGTGTTTTTGGTTGTAGGAAAAGATAACTGTAACGCAGTTCGTATGTACGGGAAGAAGGAGGCGGGAACCGGCGAACGTTTAACAAAACTTGAATTCCAAAATAAACAAATACAAAATGAAAGTAATGCCGGCAGACCCTCGCGGACGTCTGCCGGCCACACAAACATAATAAAACATAAAATAATATCCAGGCCTGGTCCTCTCTCGTCCTTCACTGTCGTCGCTCCTCCTTTTATGCTCCCGGAGCTCCTCCGTGAGGGACTCGAGGCCGGTGCGCCTCCCAGGTGTAGCTCGTTAACTCTCGTGCCACCGGCCTCGTGCCGTTCCCTCACGGCTCTCGCCCGCCCTGGTCGCCACAATAACCTTGCTTCCCAAAGAACCCAGCGTTAAGTGGAGCTGAGAGTTTTGTGCTCACGCATTACATTGATGCGCTCTCCATATTTGTTTTTAAAATAACCATAGAAACTGATAGTTGCAATGACTTTTTCATTGGTTAAAATGAATGGAGAATATCTCGTGTTTTTCCATGGCTGCTCGAGCCCTCAGGATCGGCTCTTATGGATTCATAAACAAGGCCCAGTTCTACGCTGGATTTACAGATCGTTTGAAACTGAGAGATGGAGCGGTCACAGCGATAAAAGATCCCGGTCATGAGTCGGAACCGCAGGTGGTGAGTAAAACTGCTTCAAATGTCTGTTTTGTTGGCAATAGGTGCCTAAGTGCATATAATGCAAACAAACACAAACGTAGTGAATTCATAAATTCATTATTCATCATTCACTATACGCTATATTCATTATAGTGATTCAAAAGTTGTCCATGGATAATGCGATGGTGTATTGTGTGTGTTTAAATACATTTGTTTAGCTGACCATTGATAGCTTGCAGACGATCGCTACACAAAAGCTGCACGTGCTCGTCACTCTTTAGCTCCGCTCACACGGCACGCCTCCAGGCGCTCGGCTGTTTTCAGAAAGACTCGGTACAGCATATGTATCTTTTATAAATATGATAAAACTAAAGACTTTTTGGAGATATGAAGGATGCACTACTACTCTAAAGGTACTCGAGATTAACATGAGATTGGCAGAAACTGTGTGATACCCCCCTTTAATGGTGATGCGTAGTACTCTCAGTGGACAGCTGTGCTGANATTATTCATCATTCACTATACGCTATATTCATTATAGTGATTCAAAAGTTGTCCATGGATAATGCGATGGTGTATTGTGTGTGTTTAAATACATTTGTTTAGCTGACCATTGATAGCTTGCAGACGATCGCTACACAAAAGCTGCACGTGCTCGTCACTCTTTAGCTCCGCTCACACGGCACGCCTCCAGGCACTCGGCTGTTTTCAGAAAGACTCGGTACAGCATATGTATCTTTTATAAATATGATAAAACTAAAGGCTTTTTGGAGATATGAAGGATGCACTACTACTCTAAAGGTACTCGAGATTAACATGAGATTGGCAGAAACTGTGTGTGATACCCCCCTTTAATGGTGATGCGTAGTACTCTCAGTGGACAGCTGTGCTGATCAAGGACTGTGGTTAACGGGGTGAGTCGTGGAGAAGAGGCCATTACAAGAGTGAATATATGCTGACAAGAAGTGGAACCAGAGATTGTATATTATAGGGAGATGAGAGGGTATGGATCTCTTACAATTGGAGAAAGCGTAACAGCTAACCTAATTACGTGTGGCACCTCTCAGCCTATTGTGTAATGGCAGTGACATCTATGCCCGCCGTTCAAAACTCCTTCCCTGCGTACTGCCACAGCTGGAGCCTTAGCATTAGCGCTTTTTTGGCTAAAGGTTGCAGGCTTGCCTTCCAGTGGCTTTTACACAACATCTATTGTTCTATCTGTTAAACAGTAATGTGGCACATTTGCTGTTGGTAATGCCGTAAATGAGTCCTACCTGTCGCAACATTCCCTAGTCTGCCTTCTCTTAAAAAATAAATTTTTATCAAGCTAAAATCTACATATAGTTCCCAATGAAATTATTGTTTAGTGTAAAACATGCTGAAGATTAGCAAACAGGCTGTCGATTAGTTAAATGATTAGCTATTTCCCCACAAAAGCTGTTTAATCAGCATAGTGAAGCCTCTCATCCACTGACATCCATTCAAAAAAATGGCCTCTGGTCTCCTTCCCAGCGTTAGCATTAGCCATTATGCTTTTTTGGCTAAAAGTTGCAGGCTTGCCTTCCAGTGGTTTTGGTGAAACTCAATAGAACATTCCATTGAAACACCGGGGCGCCCAGCAGCAGCCCTGTGTTTCCGCCATTTTTGGGTGAAAGCGACTCGTCAGTCCACAGTTTGGATTAAAATTCTTTGAAGTTCAGTATTAGCATTATAAACACTGAATTAATACCAACATATGAAATTAAATTAAGGACAAGCATCAGAAAAATTGGGAATGTTGGACAATATATATATCAGAATATAACAGCTTGAAAGCAAACTGTTGCAAGTGTTGTCTTATAGGCTATTAGCTAATGTCCGTTAAAATAAGACTATGTAAACAAAAAAACACAGCTACTGTGTCCAAAACTGGCAATTATGGGATAACAGACACAGCAATGCATCATGTTCCGTAAGATCCTTATGTATAAGTTGGTATTAATGTATGAGGCAAGCAGTTTTAAAAAGGAGTGTTCTCAAATGACCCCTTGAGTTTGAGCTGCTCTCTGGACCCAAAAAATATACATTATTGTTGTAATTTAACTCTAGAATTATGTTGTATTTCCCTATCAAATCTGCTGTTTTCTACATCTGTATATTTGATGAACAATTGCAAATAGAATCCATGATAGTTGGAGATGAACAAAATTGTTTATGAGTTTTAAATATATAATAATTTACAGATGACGGAAATTATTTTGTTCTGTGTGCCAGAGAAATTGATTCTCTTTATTTGACTTGAGGTTAAACATTGACACTCTCTTGCTGACCCTCTATAAAGATGTCCTTCGGTACTTTTGCTTCTGTTTTATTTTTTTTAATCTCAGTTGTAGAACTGGAATAAACAGCATGGAGTGTAAGCAGTGGTTAAATTGGTTGAAGCTTGCAATGATATGTCCTCTTATTGCAGGCAAGTCTTTTTTGCTTAATATTGCTTAGTATTTTATTTAATTTTTTCTTTTCTTACTTTTTTCTTGTGGCCTTCCCTGATGATGCTTTTTTTTCTACTAAAGGTGCTCTATCCTCCATGTCCAAAAGGCATGGATCATGTCCCAAGGAGAATCTAAACATGGCTAGAGGGAGCTTTGTTCTTTCTAAAGGCTATTCAGATGGGAGTTTTCTAAAATACATCTGTCCGTATGGATATTATCCATCGGTTCAGTCACGTCGTTGTCAATATGGACTCTGGACCCCAAAGACCAGCACCAGAAAATCCCCAGAGTGCAAAAGTAAGAAACAAGACATTATCATATGGGTGAACATGATTTCACCAAGTACAACGTTCCTGGATCAACAGCTTTGTTGATCCTGGAGCAACACTCCAATCAACCAATCAGATTGGAGGGAAAATGTAGAGTTTATGTCAAGTTTAGTATTACAAACTGGATTCAGTGTTATTCACATATCATTTCCCTCTCATTTTAGGGATAAGTTATGGGTAGAGTTAGATTTAGGGGTAGGGATAGGGTCGAGAGTAAGAATACATTTTCGGACAGGAATGTTGTATGTTGATACAACAGATATGTTGATCCAGGAACATGTCCTACAAGGCAAAATCACATTATTTAGTGTCATTATCATGAATAAATGCTGGACTTGAAGCAGAGTTATGTGTTTATAAATGCTTTTATTCTAGAGGTCACATGTCCCAATCCTCGTGTTTTGGAGAATGGACAGGTGACCCCATATAAAGAGAGGTACTATGTAAATGACACAACCACCTACTCGTGTCATTCTGATTATAAGTTCCGTGGCTCGGCGGTCCGTGTTTGCAAACTTAACGGGAAGTGGAGTGGAAGCACACCAATTTGTGGACGTGACTGTGAGTAATCACCATTACTTTGTAAAAACACAGCAGTTTCAATTAACTAATTGGATTTAAAAATGCTAATTTAGTTATTAACAAATAAGGGATAATATCTTCAAGTTAAATCCATATACCAGAGTACTTGGGTTTAGCTTAAAAAAAAGTTGTACTGATGTGTAAAGTGTATTTTGTTGCATTTTGATCTGGTGTCATGTTAGTTCAACACAGTGTTGCATCTGCCTAAATGTCCACAGATCTTGACTTTGTCTCTGTTATTTTTTCACAGCTGATCACTGTCCTGATCCTGGCGTTCCCCCTGGTAGCAGTCGAACAGGCCACATGTTTCACATTGGCGATAAAGTCACGTACCGCTGTGACAGTTCATTGACCTTGATTGGTTCCAAAGAGCGAGTGTGTCAGGACGGTGGCCAGTGGTCAGGGACAGAGCCACAATGTTACGGTGAGTCTTCAAATAGCTACATTGAAGTTCCAAAATGATGTGCCTTGCATTTGTGTTCTCAAAAATAAGAGATTTTGCTTATGAAATGTGGCTTTTCTGGATAATGCACCTATAATGTTGTGATGCAAATACTGTACAGCGGATTTCACATACGACATCCCATGGGAAGCATCAGAAGCATTAAGCAGTGCTCTAAAGTCAAATATAGCAGTTTCTCAGCAGTATGAGGAAGGTATCTTTGTGTGACTTAAAGTCTTATACACACAGACACAAACATACATTAATAATTGGCATGCTCAGAAAAGGAGACATATTAACGAATTTAAACGTGAATGCCTTGTTCCTTCTGTCTCCAGATCAGCCTGAGAAGAAAATAACTTTGGACCAGGGTGGAAAACTTGATATCTACATTGCTGTGGATGCATCTGATAGCATCGATGAGGAGGATTTTAACAAGGCAAAAAACATAATTAAAATGCTTATAGAGCAGGTATGTCAATTGGGAAATACGTTTTGGGAACACAAGTTGTAAAGGCCCGTTCACACCAAGAACAAAAACTATAAAGGTAACTATAACGATAACTATATTTGCGTTCACACCAACGAATGATAACGGTCTGTTTATTCTAAGCTCACGCACTGTGTTTTCAAAGTGTGTATAACACGTTTTGCTGTTCTTGTTGCATTTAAGAGGCTTTAACCAGCAGATGTCCTCAGCATGCTATGTTTCGAGTGTGAAATAGATCTAATCTAACAGTGAATTTAGCTGAAGAAGTCAATATAGTGGAATAAAAACAATGCATAGTCTTTTTTAGGCCTACTGCAACTTCAAAGGACACTAGATAATGTTAGCAAAACTAGCGCTGGATACCTGAGTTAATTTGATTTTACACTGTTTGCTAGCCTGGCATAATGATCTCATCGTTAAGACTTCTCACCATTTATTCCGAGGGTATGATCGATTGTTTTCCGTATATCAACTTTCTTTAAAGTATCCTTGAAAAAGTCGAACAGTGGTGGCTTTTTCTGGATCTCGGCGAACCTCGCCGCAATGTCGTCTGCCATTTTAAATGTGCAAATCCTTTAATTAGAAGAATGGATTTTGATTGGCTGTCAGTGTATTATTGTTCAACAGCTGAAAAAAAAAAAATCGTTCTGAAAGTGAGCCCAATGATATCTATAATGGTAGATATCAATGGTTTTTATATATATAATTGTCATTATAGCTGTGTTGTGGACAGTGCTATTTTTTTATATTTAGAATGATATTTAGAACTATGGGCCCTATAATACACCCGGCGCAATGCGACGCAAGGAGCAGCGCAAGTGTGTTTGCAAGTTTGCGTCCGGCGCCGTTCGCGTTTTCCCGTTCAGCGCCACATCCTTAAATTAGTAAATGCATTTGCGCCAGTTAGAGCGCCCATGGGCGTGCTGGTCTAAAAAAGTGGTGTGCCAATATGTATTCCTAATAAATAAACATGTCACTATTTTGGTAGAATGCTAAAAACATGAAAATCATGAACCTTTTTTTCCAACACTTATGAAGCCAAAATGTTACCGCATACCAGGAATGACCCAAATAACAATCCGCCATGGCGCGAGCGCATCTCGCTCTTAAAGGGAATGGGAGATGACACTCTGATTGGTTTATTGAACGTTACGCCCATTACTCATTAAGAGAATAGGGACAACCCATTTCAAAAATGCGCCCCGGCGCACGGACCGTTTTTCCGTCGTTAAAATAGCAAAAGTGGATTTGGACACGCCCTGAGTGCACCTGCGCCGTGCGCTTTACACTTTGCGTTTAGATCGTTAAAATAGGGCCCCAAATCTTTATTGTTATCTTTATAGTAGGGCTGGGCGATATATTGCATGCGATTGTCACGTGCATTTCGTCAGTAAAGCCGGTTCCCTGATTACCGCAAAATCGCCATCACCTGCTTTCAAATGGAGCGGCATATAATAGACAGAGCCGTAGATCACTGATAAGCCATGCAATATCACGTTCATTATCGCAGATGAATCGCCTTCGATAATGAACGCGATATTGCGTAGCTTGTCAGTGAACTACGGCTCTGTCTATTAAATGCCGCTCCATTTGAAAGCAGGTGATGGCAATTTAGCGGTAATCAGGGAACCGGCTTTACTGACGAAATGCGCGTGACAATCGCATGCGATATATCGCCCAGCCCTACTTTATAGTTATTGTTCTTGCTGTGAACAGACTTTTAAACCACTTATTTAGGCATTTTTAGGCTACTAGGTGTAATGAAGCTTTCTTAAATCGAAAAGAAAAAATTATTTAATTGCTGTTCATTTTGATGTTAAAGGTTCTGTAAAATTTCATCAGTAAAAAAAATGATATTTGAAAGGAAGCATTACCATTGTGATGCTCTCAAGAGTGAACTTGAGCCTCCAATATGAGCATTAAGCCCAAAGTAGCCTAATTCGGTTTTTATGCATAGGCGAGGGTCCTTTTTTTCACATTCAGTAACATTACAAACAATAAACATGACAATAGTCCACAAGGGTCCATGTGATGCAAATTTCTTTTTAAACTCAGTGATGTAGTGCCTGGAGAAGTGGCTATACTCTTAATTTATGCCCCCATTTTTTTTTTAAAGCGGCACATGATGAACACCCCATGTTATAAACAGTGACATGTAAGACTAGTCTTGCATATTTAGTTCACCCCAAAATGGGCTAGTAGAATTTTCACATTTAATTTAACTTCTGCTGCTTGACTTCACAGAGTAAGGATCATTATGAAATTAATATTAGCCACAGAAGAAGTGCTGATTTTGCAATCAATACTGGGCCAAATACTACAGGAAGAGACAACTACATAATTATAAATTTTGAGTGAACTATTCCTTATTCCTTAGTCCACCCACACATGAAAATTGAACAACGTTCTCTTACCCTGCAAAGTAGACTCTGCCAGTTTCTTATTTTGTAAACAATCACTTGGAACAGCTGATTTGCAACAGATAGTTTAGGCCAGAGTGTGCCACCATTATACGTTTAAGGGGCATTTTGCAAATACACAAGCCTAATGCATGAATGTTAGATATATTCAAGATGAGGCAATAAGCATGGTGTTTCAGTCAGAGAATAATTTATTTTTAACAAACATTGAAATATCATCATCATTCAAAGAATTCATCAGTATAATCAAAATAATGTAAAAAAATCACATTCAGTTAAATTTAATGAACAAAAATATATACATTTTAAAACATATTCATGAAAAAACAGTGATATACTTTCTCAACCCAATGCAGGTTCTACCTAAACAATTTACATGAACTTACCCAATTTCTTGTTTTTGTATTCTAACCAGGGGTATTGGATTTGTTTGGCTGTCCACAGGTCTAGCCAGTCATTATTGGTGCCACAAACAAACAAACAAAAAAACGGAGAGATTGAATTATGGGCTATAAATGTAACACCTAAACATCTAAATTTATTTGTCATTGAACCATTCATTCAAGAGATTCATTCAAAACCACTGAATCATCCAGTAATGAAACAAGAATTTTTGGGCGAGTCATTGAATCATTCATTAAAACCGATTTAAATAATTTGAATATAAAAAATTAAATAGACTGCAGCAATTAACATTTTGTCAGAACCTCAAGTAAATTTCATGCTATTTTGTTATGTCTGTTCAGAATTGTGGGAGAGGTAAATGTGCTTGTTGTGTGTGCGTAGCCTGCATATGATGACATTTTGGCCAGCTGGGAACTTATAAAATGTGTAAAGGAGTCCAAACTGTGGCGGGAATCCCTCCGTCTCACACACACAAGCGATCTGCTGTATAGAGACGCACGTCTAATGTCTGTGGTGGGCAAACTTGCGACTATGACGAGAAAAACCGATATGCGTGAGGAGTTTGTCCTATTTAGGGTCTTCCTGTTTTTGGTTCGTTTACATGTCTTTGGTCCGTGTTATGCTCATATATCATTCGAAATGCGTTCATTTATAAGCGGACCAAGACCCGTCTTTCTGGCGGTCTCGGTCCGCTTGTTTGGTGCACACCAGGGTTCAGATGGCAGAGTTCACACATGTTCAAATGAACCGCACTAACAGAGCAATCACACCAGGGTTCGTTTTAATCAAACCAAACATGACTGTAGTAGATGTCCCAAAAAGGGACCAGTAGAAGGGGCACGCACACGCTAAGCAGTTCAGTAAAAACCAGTCTATCGCATCAGCTGTGTGTGTCGTGGATTTATTACTACATGGTGTCAGAAGATTTGATAATGTAATAAAGGGACACTGGGCGAACACATCCGATATTTTTCCGACGCCCGAGAAACATTTACGGATTTCAAAGAACTTTGCATTGTTTACATCATGTCTGAGAAGGAAGCGCCACCTCGCACACATACGGAGAGTTTTCATGTCAGTGCTCCGGACAAATTCGATTGTGCTGATGGCAAAGATTGGCCGAGATGGATCAGACGTTTCCGAAGATATCGTGTTGCGTCGGGATTGAACAAGAGAGATGACGAATTCCAGGTCATTACTCTAATTTACTTTATGGGTGATGAAGCAGAGGATATTTTGAATGCTTCCACTTTAAATGCAGAAGAAAAGCTCAACTACATGGCAGTGGAGAACTGTTTCAATAGCCACTTTGTGGGGAAACATAACGTCATCTTCGAGAGAGCTAAGTTTAATATGCGTAAACAAGAACCCGGCGAGTCTGCGGATAGCTTTATAACGGCCGTCATAAGCTAGCAGAACATTTTAATTTTGGACTTTTGAAAGATGAATTAATACGTGATCGCATTGTCGTGGGGATACGAGACATGGCACTATCAGAAAAACTCCAGCTGGACTCAGACTTGACGTTAAGCAGAGCTGTCAGTCAAGTGAAACAGAACGAGACGGTTAAACAGCAGCAAGCTATTATGCGGGGCAGTTCTTCACAGACTGAGGAGAAAAGTGAAGTGGATGCAGTTTCAGGACCAGTAAAAAGAAAACAGGCAGTAAACAACAAACAGGAAATGCAATGCAACAGACAGAGAATGTGTCAAACATCAGTAAATGTTTAAAATGTGGCAGAAACCCCTCTCATGGTTGGAAGGAGTGTCCAGCTAAGGATGCGGAATGTCGTAAATGCCGTAGACGGGGTCATTATGCAGTAGTTTGTCGAGCTAGGCAACTGGTGCAGGAAGTGTTCAAGGAGCAAGATGTACAGGAAGACTCCCTTTATTTAGGGGAGTTAAAAGACCACAACACAGGATGGTACACAGACATAACACTGAATGGGGAAAACATTTCATTCAAAATAGACACTGGTGCTGCAGTCACAGCCATCCCTATGAAAATATATGACTACAGGAGAGACGGACCTTTGATGGAAACAAAAAAAAAACTGTACGGGCCCAATAATAAACGACTGCTAGTGGCAGGACAGGTGATGTGCAAGTTGGAAAGCAAAGATGGCACAACCTCTCAACCTGTTTTTGTAATTGATTCACTTTCCATACCCTTATTGGGCCTGTCAGCTATTGAGGCATTACAGCTTGTTGAACGGATTGATGCAGTAGAATAAACAGAGGACAGGTTCAAAAAGAAATTTCCAAAAGTGTTCACTGGCCTGGGACAGCAAGACGGAGACTACTGCATTCGCTTAAAATCTGACGCTGTGCCATATGCACTCACGACCCCACGCAGAGTGCCAATTCCATTGGAAAATAAATAAAGGAGGAGTTAGAGCGTATGGAACAAATGGGAGTGATATCAAGGATAGAGCAACTGACGGAATGGTGTGCCGGCATGGTGCCTGTTGTAAAGCCAAATGGAAAAATCAGGATATGTGTCGATTTAACCAAACTCAATGAGGCCGTATGCAGAGAGCGGCATATATTACCTTCTGTAGAGCAACGATTTTTACCAAGCTAGACGCACGGTCTGCTTTTTGGCAGATACCACTGGCACAAGAGTGCAGGGAACTCACAACATTTATCACACCATTTGGCCGATTCTGCTTTAATGTCTTACCCTTCGGCATCAACTCGGGTGCCGAACACTTCCAGAGACGTATGTCTCAGCTCCTAGATGGAATAACAGGAGTAATCTGCCATGCTGACGACGTGTTAGTGTGTGGTAAAGACAAAGCCCAGCACAACGAGCGACTAACTGAGGTCCTGTCCAGACTTTAGAAGGCAAGCTTAATTACCTAATTTTTTTAGGTTGAGGATATGAATATATATTTAGACAATCTAAAAAACTATTTCTTATCAAGTTTTAGATATATTTTTGTAAGAAATATTGATTTGAAGTGTTAGTTTTTGATTAATGATTACAGTCAAACCTAAACATTGTGTTAGAAAGAGAATACGAGGAAGCATTTTGTTACCCATTTTTTTATTTAGAATTCATTAAAAATGCCACATGCAAAAAAATAAAAAATGCTCAGAACGATGCGAAGGAACAAGCCTGTACTTCCAAGTGTACAGTTCATAAGTGTCATTGAATTTTTGTGTTTTTGTCAGTTTCCCATTCATTTCCTATGGTCGGTCATTTTTGACCGAAGAACACCAGTGTTACTAATTTTTTTACGGCCACTTAGCATGCTCGAATCATGTCCTCAATTTTTTTGTGTGTTAACAGTCCTAATGCCATAAAAGACACCAAGTTTCGTACCAAGCTGTGATTTTTAAAGGGGTGGTTCAATGCGATTTCACTTTTTTAACTTTAGTTAGTGTGTAATGTTGCTGCTTGAGCATAAACAGTATCTGCAAAGTTACAGCGCTAAAATTTCAATGCGAACGGAGATATTGTCTTTTAAGGTTATGGCAGTTTAATACAAAAACGACCGGTTTGGACTACAACATAGCTTCTTCCCCGGTTGGTGACATCATAAACCCTGCAAAACACGCCCCCGAGAACACGCAACAAAGTGGGCGAGGTCATGTCGCGCAGCATGTGGATTATAGTGCATACTTCATCAACAAACGCCAACAAACTTATATGTTCATAGACAAACATTGTTTATGCTATAAATTAAACGCTACCGTTACAAAAATGCTACTACTCAGTCATGTATTCGGCTACAGTAAAGCTTTAATCAGGATAAAACTGTATATTGAAAGCTAACAAACAGCAGTGAGCATATCTAAACACTTTGACACAAATACAAAATGAAATACCATTCATAAACGTCCTATAAAAGCCGCGATTGCTGTTCATCTGGGTCTGATTCGGGCTCAATTTGATACAGCAATATAATCAAATTGAGCATACAATATAATCGAAGCGCACGTAACCGGTAACAACTAAAATGGTAAGGGGCGTGGCGTTTCCGGACACTTCAGCGAATCACGATGGCTCAGGATACACTGGGCCAGCTAACCAATCTGAGCACATTGCGTATTTCGGAGGGAGTGGCTTCATAGAAGCATGAAGTCAAAGAGCCGTTCATATGACAGTGGAAATAGAGGTGTAGAATAAAGGTAAAATATATGAAAAATACAGTTTTTTTTTTAAAACGAAGCATTAAGACATGTTAAACTGCGCCCTGAACCACCCCTTTAAAATTTCATAAAATAAATATTTTTCAGTCATAAATGACCGAAGAGCATCAAAGCCTAAATTCAATCTGTTCATGATATAAAGTGATCATGTCTCTTCAGAAAATTTGGACTGAACTGCTGAAATCATATGGATTAGTTTTACAATCTCTTTATGAACTTTTTAAAGCATCAAAGTTTCAGTTGTGTAGCTGTCTATGGAGAGTACAGAAAGCTCTCCGATTAAAAAAAGATCTTACTTTGTGTTCCAAAGATGAACAAAAGTCTTACAGGTATGGAACGACATGAGGGTGAGTAATTAATGACAGAATTTTTCATTTTTGGGTGAACTAACCCAAAGGGATGGGATACACTTTCTACAGAATAAAAATCATTATGTCTATGGAAGTTTCCATAAAACGTAAAAACCCAAAAGGTATTTAGCCATAAATTAGAGATCAACTTTGAATCAAATATTCACTGCAACTGATCTCATCTTGATTCGTAGGTCAAGCAAACATGGGGGGCAATCCCATACCTAAAGTGAACCAGATCAAACATCTCGTCACCAAAAATGATCCAAAGCGAGAGAAGAAACTTGGTGAGCAATGAATTTTATTAATCATAATTATTAAATCAAACATTTAGGACTAGTAGTATTTTTCAAAATTTTACAAGCAGTATCATCAGGGATTGCACATATTGATTTAGAAGACTTTATTATTGATTTCATACTGATATGAATGTGTCTGCTCTTTCCAGATCTGTATGTATTTGGAGTTGGAGATGATGTAAATAAAGAAGACATAAATGGCATGGTGTCAGAGAGGGACCAAGAAAAACATTTCTTTAAGCTTTCAGACTTGGACGAGGTGCAGAAACCGTTTGACAGCATGATTGGTACTGTAGCTATAATTTATAGATTTAATAGATATACATTTTTTAGATATAACATTTATTGATTTATAGATATAAATTTCCTTCCTGTTCAATTCAAACACGGTGCATTTAGATGTGTCATAGCAGGCTTGACTCCATTGATGGAAAATGTCAATAATTCGTGTGTGTGTGTTTGTGTGTGTGAGAGAGAATGCGTTAGTTTGAAAATGTGGAATGGACAATACGATTTTGTGAATGAGATTTTCTTCAGGTGAATGAATGTTGACAATAAACTGACTTAAGGAACCTCTAGTTCTTATCATGTAATGAGTGATTGTTCTTATGTACCTGCTTCCTTACACAGATGAGAGCACCAGTGTAGGATTGTGTGGGATTCATCAAGACTATGACGAAGATAATAAACGAAGTGCATTTCCCTGGTTGGTACAGATCAATGTTGCTGTAAGCATAACCTTTTTATCATATGTATAGACCTTATGTAGCCCCACCCCTTTTCAGCATTGCGCTCGTTGTCTTTTGACTTCTGGTTTGTATTTCCACAGTGATCTTTCATTTATGAATGAACTGCTCATTTTAAAGACTTCCCGGTCTATTGACATTTGTTAAGATATCTGCTTTAAACATTACAATGCTCATGATAACTTTCATTAACTCTACAACAAGTAAATCCACTTAATCAGCTAATTATTCTTTGACAGCATGCCATAGAAATGTACAGAGCTACCACAAAACGGAAGTTCAAAGACAATTTTATAAAGATGGCAGCGCGCTTGTTTCTCTGGCGCATAAGGTCTATATTATTATTATTATAATTATGATTATGATAGATAGATAGATAGATAGATAGATGTTATATGGCTAAAGAGATGAAGCATGACAGTATCTTTCTCCTCTGCTCTTCATGTAGCGTCCTCCACAAGGTTCAAACTGCATGGGGTCATTAGTTACCTCAAGTTACATCTTGACAGCAGCTCACTGCTTTAAAGAGGGAGACACACCTGATAGGATATCAGTTACTCTGGAAAAAGGCCTGGGTAATGTTATGTCCTGAACTGATACATCCATATTGTCAGACCGATTAATGAAGAAAAATGTGTTACACAGCACAAATCTTATAAATTATGTTTACTTATCCTTTTGCAGCTGTAAAAGTGGAAAAATACATTCTTCATCCTGACTATAACATCACAGCAAAACAGCATATGGGAATAAAGGAATATTATGAATTCGATGTAGCTCTTATACAGCTGAAAAAAGCTGTTACGATGAGTGTTAATCTACGGTGAGGAGTATGTAACTTGATGTTACCTTATTAAGAATAATAATAAAAAACGGAATTATTTAAACAAAATCATGTGCATCTCTGTACAGACCAATCTGTGTCCCCTGCACCAGAGAAACCAATGGAGCTCTGAAACTTTCAGACAGTGACGGGACGTGTAAAAAACATGGTGAAGTACCAGATAAGATATCTGCCAGACATGCTGCATGCAGAACCATTTTAAAATGTTTGACACATTAATAATTAAATGTAGATGTATTAAACATGTGACACTGGTTATACAATGAAACATACCAAACATAAAATGTCATACATTTTTCTCCATGCTTTTGTTACAGAGGAATTACTAATGAGCAACGAACTTGTGGAAGCTTCTTTTACATCTAGAATGGAGCCCAATACTGATGTTCCACGAAAAATAAGAAACATCACAATCAAGCGTGGAAAATATGTAATGATCTTAGTTTTATTTCTCTGATGATTAATCTGATGTGTAGTTTAGTATTTAGTTTACATTTAAAAAGTAACAAATTCTCCAGTGAATTATGAGTCATCAGTCTTTCTAAGATTGGTTACCTAGAAGAGCGAGGCTGTACATTTTAAATATATGTAATATATTTTCTAAAAGCAAATTTTGTCAAGGTTTACAAGAGTATAAAAAACTAAAAGCAATAAAACTTTGTTTTTGATTTTACGGGACCTTTAAAATGTCACAAAGTTCATATACTGCACAATCATTTGCTAGCACTTGAATTTCATTTAGCCACTTAACATTAATTATGTGCAACATGCGACACAAAACTTCTGAAAACAATAGAAAACCCTCTTATCGATATAAAAAAAATTCATCCACAACAATCTAAGAAAACTTCTTGGTGTACTTATTCTTTAGCGGGACGCTTGTGTTGAAGATGCAAAAAAAGCAGAAGGAATCAACGTGATAAACGCAAAGGATGTAGTTACAGACAATGTTCTGTGCAGTGGTGGTACTGAACCAAAAACAGATGATGTTGCCTGCAAAGGTATGTTTGATTTTTGCCATTGTGACAGCAGTTTATATTTGGCTCTAATCTACCTTTTAGGTCATTACATTTGTTGATAACTTTTTATTCATTAGAGATCTGAAATTAATTTATATAATTCTTATATAGTTCCTTGTGTCTACATGTCATTTTTCAATAGGTGAAGCAGGAGGGGCCACTTACGTGAATAAAAAAGATCGACTGATTCAGGTGAGATTTCCATTTCCTTTTGAAAACAGTATTGATCACGTGGCTCATATAAAATGGCTATTCAGGGAGGGGGCAACATTAATAGGGGCGTGACCTAGTGAACTCCTTAATGAAGGGCTCTTCCACAAGTTAGCAAACATGCCATTCTCTCTTCAAGGAAGTAATTTTACCATTTATGGTCATTTGACCCAGTTCTTGCATTTCATTTTAAAGATAATTGGCAGGAGAGTCTGAGTTAATGTATAAACAGAATAATTTAAATAAGTTAATAGTAGAACTGTTGTTGTTACGTTGCAGGGGAAACTAGACTAGTTGCAAAGGAAATATGGCAAGTTGAAGAGCAGAGAGGAAACTCTCACACATACACACACATATAAAAACCATAGGGATGTTCACTTCAATTGGAATTTGCCCAAAGTGTGTTACAGGGTAAATTTAAGGATTAATTTGAAAGAAGATGAGAAATAGGAACCTTTTTTTAATATCTGTAAAATCTTTGATAGGTTGGTGTCGTAAGCTGGGGAGTGAAGGACCTCTGCACAAAAGGAAAACCGGACCCCCTTTCACAAGCAGACACCAGAGATTACCATACAAATCTTTTCAGTGAGAAGATACAGTCATTCCTTAAAGAGCACCTAGGAAATGACAATATAGGTCACCCTCTGTCATTCTTCTGATTGTTTTAGCAGACTGAAACTGTGTGAGTGAAATTTGATAACACACTTTAATTAATTTTCACTGATACAGTATATTAAGACAATTTTAAGTCCAATAGCTGGTCTTTGTTAAAAATGAATCCAGTTTATTATCAAATGTGTTATCACACACACACACACACACTCACACATGCCTTGATGTAATATTGTTTGTACACTGCTCTGATGATAAGCAATTTTTTTTAATAACCAATCATCCATATTATTGCATTGACATCTGTAATGAGCAGCACACATCAAGATGACAAAGTCACTGACTTCATCAGTGCTATTCTGACTTGCAGTACTACAACTGTTTCCTGTTTTGAGAATGATTACAATAAGTAATAAAAAAAGACTGCAGTTTCAGTAAGCGGTTCTAAATCAGCAATTTAAGGGATTTTTTTCATTGAGCAGACAAGAACCATTGTCAAGCTAACATATTTTCCAAACACACTTGTTAGACTGGATGTCCCAAGTACTTAAGCCATTCTGAGCAATTTTCAAACATGTTAGGGTGATTTAAACATCTACTTCAACCATCTCAAAATAGTGTGTGCAAATTCACTCATTCATTGTCTGATGAAGCTTTCATTAATTATTTTTCTTTGCTTGCAGTTCCTGTAAAGTAAGTTTCTAACATTATTACCAGTATGCAAGGCTAAAATTACAGTAAAATATAATTAAAGGTGGGATAAGTGGATTTTAAATGCTGTTGAATATTGTTGATATTTGAAATCAATCCGAACAACCCCACCCCTCTCTTCATTGCTCCGCCTCCAAAACTCTTCCGTGTCGTTCTCGAACCCCGGCCCTCTGCTGTCAGGCGAGGTGAGTGCACTAACAATGATGCTAAACACCACATTCTCTATCGATTGTCAGTGTGTAGTGGTTTACCTGCACAACTCTCACTAGCTGGCCACTGTTAAACATGCAATGCGAGAGTGGATGTCTGTTTATCACAGCTGACACACAACAAAATAATGCTTCACGAAAAATAAAGCGCAGTTGATGAACGAATGACAAGGAAGCACAAAAAAAGTGTTTGTAAATACAAAGTGTTCGTTGTCAGTCGCCAACAGCACAGCAGCTCTGTTCAAAAACCCCAAAACTCTGTTCATCAAAACCCAGTGTGCTCACATGTGAAGCAGAATCAAAGCAGTCTCCGCATCTTTTTTCAGGCCTTCCCGCTTAGCTCTCTCTAGCCCTGTTGGTGTCGGCCTGACTAATTCCAAAAGTGTTTTTGAAAATTTACTTACTCCACCTTTTAAGATGAGGAAGAAACTTTATTAGAAACCACAACTCAGCAGGAGAATCTCATTCTTCACACACTTAAATAAGTTTATCAAATTGTTAATAACAGCATTCACATGCTTATTTTGTAAATTAATAGGACACATTTTTGGAAGCATAAAGTAAGAATTTGACAGTCTCATCTCACAGACACCAGATTAGCAGTGTCAATAGAATGGTATGATTATGTGAAACTTGTATAACTTATTAAAAATAACAAACATATTAAAATCATGCACGATAAATTTGGGCAAAAAGCATATGCAGGAAAAATTAAAAAAATTCTTAAACCATAAAATGGAGGAGGTTTGTATAATAAGATAAGAATAAAAATAAAACAAGCCTGTTACTGTAGTTGTTCCCATTCCTTTTTTATGCTCTTAAATATCCCCAACATATCACAAGTTTAGACTTTCTATTCACAGAAACAGTCAAATTCTTAATAAATGCAAAATATATGTATAATGTATAATGCTATTTCATGTATTCTGACTTATTTACACTGTTAAAGAGTTTGATTATCAAGCTAAACATGGCCAAAGTTTCAAAACACGAGTTGGACGTATGACAGAGTTTTCTGTGCCAAAAATACTCTTTCAAATCCTCACCAAAACTTTGCAGTCTTTTTTTTTCGAGTATGGGGCTGCGTGACGTTAAAAAGGTAGGAATTCCTTGTACGAGCACTTCTCCCGGAAGATGACCAGAGCAAGAGAGCAAGAGCACACTCATCAACGCGCTTCGTTCGGCTTTGCGAAAGTCGTCGGCAGCGCTGCACAGGTCACAGGACTTCACAAAATCAACAATGTCACCAAAGAAGAGTGTTTTTGGTTGTGAGGGAAAGATAACCTTGCTTCCCAAAGAACCCAGCGTTAAGTGGAGCTGAGAGTTTTGTGCTCACGCATTACATTGATGCGCTCTCGATATTTGTTATTAAAATAACCATAGAAACTGATAGTTGCAATGACTTTTTCATTGGTTAAAATGAATGGAGAATATCTCGTGTTTTTCCATGGCTGCTCGAGCCCTCAGGATCGGCTCTTATGGCTTCATAAATAAGGCCCAGTTTTACGCTGGATTTACAGATCGTTTGAAACTGAGAGATGGAGCGGTCACAGCGATAAAAGATCCCGGTCATGAGTCGGAACCGCAGGTGGTGAGTAAAACTGCTTCAAATGTCTGTTTTGTTGGCAATAGGTGCCTATAAGTGCATAAAATGCAAACAACACGAACGTAGTGAATTCATAAATTCATTATTCATCATTCACTATACGCTATATTCATTATAGTGATTCAAAAGTTATCCAGGGATAATGCGATAATGTATTGTGTGTTTAAATACATTTGTTTAGCTGACCATTGATAGCTTGCAGACGATCGCCACACAAAAGCTGCGCGTGTTCGTCACTCTTTAGCGCCGTTTACACGGCACGTCTCCAGGCGCTCGGCTGTTTTCAGAAAGACTTGTTACAGCGTATGTATCTTTTATGATAAAACTAAAGACTTTTTGAAGAAGTGAAACTCAATAGAACGTTCCATTACGTTCCATTCCACCGGCGCCCAGCAGCAGCCCTATGCTTCCACCAGTTTGGGGTGAAAGCGACTTGGCAGTCCACTAGTTTCTATGGCAATATCAGCTGCTTTGTTAAAAAAAGGGTACATTAAAGCTAAAATCCAACCTTAATGATGACAACACAGAATGAAATCTATCAATAGACTTTGTGTTTAAGTCTTCCACTTTTTTCACAAAACCTTTGCTCTCTAGAAATCCAGCCAGTTTGGGTTAAAATTCTTCGAAGTTCAAGTATTAGCATTATAAACACTGAATTAATACCAACATATGAAATTAAATTAAGGACATGCATCAGAAAAATTGGGAATGTTGGACAATAAAATATATAACAGAATAT
>RJVU01021895.1:0-15233 GCA_003731715.1 Anabarilius grahami | reverse complement strand
AAATACACACACACACACACATATTATATATATATATATATATATATATATATATATATATTTTATTGCTATATTAACAAACAGAACAAGTTGTTAGATCCAAGAAATATAAACAATCTTTCAAACAAATAAATTATAGTTCAATAATTAACAGAAGAAATATGTAAGAAACTTAATTAAATCTATTGAACAATAATCCTAAAAATTAGAGAAGAAAGAAAAAAAAAAGTGAAAAAAAGAGAAGAGGGCACAAAAATAAAGAAACATATTAAGGAAGAATATTAAACTTGGCACAAATTCTGGATGTTTTCATTGCTTTCTTGTTAACAGAAGTTGAAATTGTATTTAAATACATCTTCAATTCTTGTTTGAAAAAGTTAAAGTGGGGTTTACTTTTCATATATTTACATTTATGGATATAAAACTTTCCAATAAATAAAAGAAGGTTTATAAAAAAACTCGCATTAAGTAGATTCTTGTCTTTAACATAAAACCCAAAAAGAATGTCTGTCTGTATGATAAAGAAAAGTTACAAAAAACATTTTGGACAATCAGAGCATCAATATTATTCCAGAATATATAACAGAATTTAACAGAATTTGTTTTTGCAGTGTTGTCTTATATTAGCTAATGTCCGTTAAAGCAAGTGTAACGAAGCGGGACTCAGGGTAGGATCCATTTGCAAGCTTTTATTAAACAGTGTTCGTGGTCAGACAGGCAATGTTAGAACAACAGCAGACAGGTATGGCAGAGAGCAGGCAGAGTCGTAGTCAGAGAACAGGCAATAGGTCAGGGCGGGCAGTTAACAATCATAAATCCAAGACAGAGCAGATAATCCAAAGGGCAGGCAGCAGAGAATCTCTATATGGCTCTGGTTCTCCCCTGTCAGGATTCAGTCAGGACGCACTATAATGTCAGAAACTGCGAATATATGCTGCATGGGGATAAAACAGGTATAGTTTAGTTAAATTACGGTTATAACTTATATTTTCTTCTTGTTTTTATCCACTATATTAGTACAAGTCTGTTGATGTCAGTTATTAGTCTGTTGTTGTTGTTATTAGTACAACTCTTTTGTTGTTGTCCGAATGATGGCCAAAACTATACAGATGAGTTTTGGTTTTATGACATTTATTGTACTTCACACAAAGGATGAAGCGTCCGTTTTCACTCTAGAAAATCACGTAAGAGCTTAATAAAACACTGCAAGTGTGCATTAAAATATTATCCATAAACTCTCTCTCTTTCCCTTGTATTAGCATCACCAACATAGTGAAGTACACAAAAACACTCATTACAACTAACAGTAAACAAATGTATAAAGACCTTATGCCTTTCGGGTGGTGCTTAATAAACTGGTAAACTTTATATCCATAAATCAACTCAGATGAACTGTAATAAAAGCCCTCACCTTCATTACTGCCATATCCAGTATCACTCTGGAGACTGTAAGCTGGATCACGAACAGTTTGTACTGATCTATCCTTGAGTAACACATTTTTTTGCACAGTCTCTGTTTTGTATTGTCCCTTTGTATTGACAATCGTTCACAAAGCAGTCCAGTGTGAAATGATTTGCGCAGATATAAACGAATTTCGATAGAACTGAGGGAGCATTTTCCTGGAAAACCAAGTTAATCCACCTCATTTTCAGCAGCTCAGATTTTGGGAGTAAATGGAGAGAGCTATGTGGATTAATCCATCCAGCTACAGAACACCTACAATGCTTGGAAGACATTCTCGTCAATGCAGCAATGGCGGATTCACTGTGAACGCGCTCAGGGCGGTTCTATGTTCAAACGTCAGTGTCTGTCAACATTCGTGGGCGGAGCCTGTGGCTTTTGTGACTTCACACTGCCAGTGATCTGGAAACGGCTTGTTCTGAGACACTGCTTATGATTTACGGGATTAAAAAAAAAGGAGTGGGTGGATTTTTATCACTATAGGGTGGTTGTGTACACAGTGCCAACACACATTTATGTCCAAACACCATGCAAAAGTGAATTTTGCATAATAGGTCCCCTCCTTACAGGTGGCAGAGAAATGCTTATTTTTTTCATTCAGTTCTATGAAGAATGACTGGGGCAGTCGTGGCCTAATGGATAGAGAGTCGGACTTGTAACCCAAAGGTCATGGGTTCGAATCTCAGGTCCGGCAGGGATTGTCGGTGAGGGGAGTGAATGTCCAGCGCTCTCCCCACCCTCAATACCACGACTTAGGTGAGACCCTTGAGCAAGGCACCGTACCCCCAACTGCTCCCCGGGCGCCGCAGCAATGGCTGCCCACTGCTCCGGGTGTGTGTTCACGGTGTGTATGTTCACTGCTGTGTGTGTGCACTTGGATGGGTTAAATGCAGAGCACAAATTCCAAGTATGGGTCACCATACTTGGCCACATGTCACTTCACTTCACTTAACTTCTAACAGCGCTTATTGCGAGCAGAGCCATTGACATAAAGGACTTTAAAGGAAGGCACATGTTTAAAAAAAAATTAAATGAATAATTAGCTGGATTCATCCTAGACGAATTGGTCTAAGAAAGCCAGATTTTGCGCAAATACAGCTTTATTATTTCATGTGCATCCATACTCTCATTTTCTTCATAATTTTCATGATCTTTATTAGTTCATATGCATCCATACTCTCGCTTTCTTCATAGGCAGTGATGCACAAATGAAATAGGTTATAGTAGGCTATACACAAACCGGAAATTGTAACTCGTGCGCACGCGAAACTGTCAATTTTTTATTTTTGCAAAGGTCCCTTTAGGGGCTGATACAATAGTACAACACTGATATTAATAATAATAAATGTTTTTTTGAGCAGCAAATCGGCATATTAGAATGAATCCTGAAGGATCATCTGACACTGAAAACTGTAGTAATGATGTTGAAAAATGCAGTGTTTTGTTGTATAGGTTGTTTGCAATCACGTGGTTCTGGGGACGCTCTAAATTCCGGTGGAGGGCAAGCAGTGAAAATTAGAATGGAAGAGATGGAGAAAAGGGCCGATTGTCATGATCACTAGTGAGAGTGCCCTATCAGCCACTAGAGGGCACTCCATTCCGGACTCTTGTTTTCACCGCTTGGACTTCATTACCCATAACACACTTCCCGGACAATTATCCCATGTCATTACACCCAGCTGTTTTGTGTTTCCTCATCAGTGTCTGTCTATTTATTCCCTGTTTGTTTTTGCTTTAGTCATGGAGTTTTCAGTTCATATTTCCTGGTTTCGTGTGTGTTTCTTGTTCCCTGTTTTTGTATGGACTGCTTATTTGGATTTTGACCTTTGCCTGTCTTGGACTACGACTTTGGATTACCCATTAAACTACACCTGCATTTGGATCTGTCTCTTGTCTCTGTGATTGTAACGTGACACCGATAACATGCACACAGCCACTTCAAAACTGTTCACGAGCTTCTATGGGTTTAATTTTGGTTGTCATTTGTTGAAATAAAAAAAAAAAAAAAANTCGGTGTCTGTGTAAATAAGGTCTTTCCGCTGAATGCCCCTCCGATTCTCCTCGGTGAACATATGGGAAAATGAATATTTAAAAAGACAACATTAAAACTACACTTACATTTAACGTTACACCCTTCCAACAAAGACATGGATCGACTTCTGTCAGCTTGTTAAACATTTATTTATTTGGACATTTTCTACCATATGATGGCTGAAGCAGCAGCGCGTGACGCTTTTCACGGTAACCAGATCAACATTGTGAACGGAATTATACAAAACTGAAGTCAAAACATCAAATTACCATTGAATGGGATAAAATAGCTTCTCGTCCTTGCAGACGATACCATGAAGAATGTGAATATTTTACAAGTCAGTATCTATATTCATTTCAGTATCAGCAGACGCATAACGCTATAAAAGGTAACAACTTTTAAAGTTAAAAAACGATATAAGTTATGTAAACAATAAAAGCTCTTTGTAGGTTCTCGGTTTGATCGATTTGAGCAACCATAAACGACGCAAAGCAATTTTGAGTTTTTGATAGGGTTGCTATATAGAAAAATCAGTCCCTGCCCTCCAGCTGCATTTCGCGTGCAGCAGTAGGGATGGGCAGATCGATATGAAGTATCGATATATCGATACTGACGTTGAGTATTGAAAGTATCGATACTCAAATTAAAATATTGATACTAAGGTGTGTTGTTTTATTTAACAATAAATTTAATGCATACAATATGCATTGAATTGGAGAAATAACCTATGTTAGAGAATAATTTGTAGTAGAAGTAGGCTACGTTCCTGCTCATCTGAACACGCAAATGCTGCAAGTCCGAACCAATCAATCACAGAGAGTGTTCGCTCCTTCGCTCACTGCATGCAGACACATACAGGGCTGCGTTTAATATCGTAAGAAACCATTGATGCTGTTGGAAAACGCAGCCCACAACAATGCTTAACAGAAGACAGAAAAATATTGCTATTATTATTAGTTATTTCACAATAAACAAAATGAAATAGTAGCCTACTTAGTTTGTGCAATTACATTTATTTAAATTGAACGTTAAAAGTTCATATTGATGTTCTGTCAGAATACAAATGTTTCATTTTATGGGTGCAACAGCCTGTCACTGGCACTCCCTTATGAAAATGAACCATTACTACAGTGACCATAGTTCAGCTTATTTGTAGATTTTCCATGGTTTACCAAGTAAACATTTTAACCATGTGTAAACAAAAATATAATCTAATAAACTGCAATTAAGGCATAATGAATGTTAAAATGCCTTTCAAATATAATGTTAAGTGGGGATCCTAACCCATTTTACTTTTAGTAATTCATTCATTGAATAAATGTTAAAATCTATAAGTTCATATTAGAGGTATCGTATCGGTATCGATATCAACAATATAGGCCTTGAAAGTATCGGTATCGTATCGAAAACAAAATAAGTGGTATCACCTATCCCTATGCAGCAGTGGCGTCATGTGCAAACAACCCATTTTGGATCAAATAATGAAGCCTTGGTGAGCAGAAGAGACTTATTTTAAAAACATTAAAAAATCTTACTGTTCAAAAACTTTTGACCGGTAGTGTATAATGATTATTTTGTTCTGTGTGCTGGGAAATTGATTCTCTTTATTTGAATTAAGGTTAAACATTGACCACTGAATGTAAATAAAATCCACTAGCTGAACCCACTTTAAAGATGTCCCTCAGTCCATTTGCTTCAGTGTTTTTTAATCTCATCTGAAGAATTGGAATAAACAGCATGGAGTGTAAGCAGTTGAACTGGTTAATGCTTGCAATGATATGCCCTCTTGTTGCAGGCAAGTCTTTTTGCTTAATCAAGATAAATACATTTCTGACTTTAGAGATAAAACGTCTTTCAGCATGAAAGGAATATATTAAAATGAAAGTACTTTTAAAGACTTACTTTTAAAAGGTTTAATTTCACCAAGGCTGCATTTATTTGATCAAAAATACAGTAAAAACGCTAATTCTGTGAACAATTGTTACAATTTAAATTAACTGGTTTCTGTTGAAATATATTTTAAAATGTAATTTATTCCTGTGATCGCAAAGCTGAATTTTCAACATCACTACTCTGTCAGATGATCCTTCAGAAATCATTCTAATATGCTGATTTGGTGCTAAACAAACATTTCTTCTTATTATTAATGTTGAACAGTTGCGCTGCTTAATATTTTTGTGGAAACTGATTTTTTTAATGATTCTTTGATGAATAGAATGTTCACTGGCATCATGTTCAGTGTATCATGTTTTCCACAAGAAAAAAATAAACAAATAAGCAGCTAAACCTGTTTTCAACATTGACAATAAAAAGAAACGATCTTAGAATGATTTCTGAAGGATCATGTGACACTGAAGTCTGAAGTAATGACTGTTGAAAATTCAACTTTGTCATCACAGGAGTAAATTGCATTTTAAAATATATTACAGCAGAAACCAGCTAATTTAAATTGTAATAATATTTCACAGTATTACTGTTTTTGCTTTATTTTTTGATCAAATAAATGCAGCCTTGGTAAGATTAAGAGACTGCTTTTAAAAACATTAAAAAACCTTAATGTTTCCAAATGTTTGACCTGCAGTGTGTGTATATGTATGTATTTTATATATACAGCTGTCAAGCGATCAATTAAATTTTTTTTTTCTGCAAAATGAAACCGCAACAAAAGTAATTTTTGTTGTCAAATTTTGTTGTGACCTCCTTCAATGATCTGATTGTTTCTACTATAGGTGCTTCATTCTCCATGTCCAAAAGGCATGGATCATGTCCCGAGGAGAATCTAGACATTACAGGAGGGAGCTTTGTTCTTTCTAACGGCTTTTCAGACAAGAGTTTTCTAAGATACATCTGTCCGGATGGATATTATCCATCGGTTCAGTCACGTCGTTGTCAATATGGACTCTGGACCCCAAAGACCAGCACCCAAAAAACCCCAGAGTGCAAAAGTAAGAAACAAGACATTATCATGTGTGTCATTATATCATGAATAAATCCTGGACTTATTTATTTTTAAGCAGAGTTGCGTCTTTTTTTTTTATCTGAGGCTGCTTCAAAACATCTCTTCTAGAGAATGTCCTTATTTATGCTTTTATTCTAGAGGTCACATGTCCCAATCCTCGTGTTTTGGAGAATGGACAGGTGACCCCATATAAAGAGAGGTACTATGTAAATGACACAACCACCTACTCGTGTCATTCTGATTATAAGTTCCGTGGCTCGGCGGTCCGTGTTTGCAAGCCTAACGGGAAGTGGAGTGGAAGCACACCAATTTGTGGACATGACTGTGAGTAATTAACATTATTTTCAGCAGTTTAACTAATCAAGTTCAACTAATTGGATATAAAAATGCTAATTTAGTTCCTGGTATAATATCTCCTGCAAGTTAAATCCATATACCAGAGTCCTTGGGTTAAGCTTAAAAAACTTTGTACTGATGTGTATTCTGTTGTGTTTTTATCTGATCTGAGTTCAACACAGTTTTAGCAGAAATCTTTCTTCATGCATCTGCCTAGGTCTACAGATCTTCACTTCCATTTGTCTCTTTGATTCTTTCTCACAGCTGATCACTGTCCTGATCCTGGCGTTCCCCCTGGTAGCAGTCGAACAGGCCACATGTTTCACATTGGCGATAAAGTCACGTACCGCTGTGACAGTTCATTGACCTTGATTGGTTCCAAAGAGCGAGTGTGTCAGCATGGTGGCCAGTGGTCAGGGACAGAGCCACAATGTTACGGTGAGTCTTCAAATAGCTACATCGAAGTTCCAAAATGATGTGCCTTGTATGGACTTGTGTCTTCAAAAATAATAGATTTTGCTTTTGAAATGTGGCTTTTCTGGATAATGCACCTATAATGTTGTTGTGTAAATACTGTACAGCGGATTTCACATACGACACCCCAGAGGAAGCGTCAGAAGCTTTCAGCAGTGCTCTAAAGTCAAATCTAGCAGTTTCTCAACAGTATGGAGCAGAAGGTACCTTTGTGTGACTTTAAGCCTCATACATTATATGCACACATTTTTCATTGTCATTAATAATTGGCATGCTCACAAAAAGAAAACAATCATAATAAGTTTAAACGTGAATGCCTTGTTCCTTCTGTCTTCAGATCAGCATGGGAAGAAAATAACGTTGGATCAGGGTGGAAAACTTGATATCTACATTGCTGTGGATGCATCTGATAGCATCGATGAGGAGGATTTTAACAAGGCAAAAAACATCATTAAAATGCTTATAGAGCAGGTATGTCCCCCAGAGGTTGCTGTACTGAAATAAAGCAGTAATTTAATTGCTGTTAATTTTGATGTTAAAGATTCTGGAAAAATTCATCAGTAAAAATACAGATATTTCAAAATAAGCATTACAATTGTGATGCTTTCAATAGTGAACTTGACTTTCAACCTCCACATCTTTGTTGAAAGCCTCCAATATGAGCCTTAAAGGTGCCCTAGATTCAAAAATTTAATTAACCTCAGCATAGTTAAATAACAAGAGTTCAGTACATGGAAAAGACATACAGTGAGTCTCAAACTCCATTGTTTCCTCCTTCTTATATAAATCTCATTTGTTTAAAAGACCTCCGAAGAACAGGCGAATCTCAACATAACACCGACTGTTACGTAACAGTCGGGGTGTACGCCCCCAATATTTGCATATGCCAGCCCATGTTCCCAACATTATGAAAGGCATTACACAAGGGCAGAACGACTGGATCTGCACAGCTTAATCAACAGACTAGGTAAGCAAGTTTTTAAACACTTGCAGTCTGTATAATGCATAAACACAACTTCATTCTTTATAAATCTCTCCAACAGTGTAGCATTAGCCGTTAGCCACAGAGCACAGCCTCAAACTCATGCAGAATCAATGTAAACATCAAAATAAATACTTTACTCACATAATTCGAAGCATGCATACAGCATGCATGACGAACATCTTGTAAAGATCCATTTGAGGGTTATATTAGCTGTGTGAACTTTGTAAATGCGGTAACTTTGTAAATGCTGTAATATAGTCGAGAGCTCGTGTGGCAGGGAGCACGCGATTTAAAGGGGCGGCGCCCAGCGTAAATCAGTGCATTGTTAATGATGCCCCAAAATAGGCAGTTAAAAAAATTTATAAAAAAACATCTATGGGGTATTTTGAGCTGAAACTTCACAGACACATTCAGGAGACACCTTAGACATATTACATCTTGTGAAAAAGCATTCTTGGGCACCTTTAAATGGTTAGTTCGCCCAAAATGACAAGTCTTTCATTAATTACTCGCCCTCATGTCGTTCCACACCCATAAGACTTTTTTTCATCTTTGGAACACAAACGGAAATCTTTTTTGATGATTCACAAGTTCACATGTACATTATTCAATAGAATAACAGTTATGCGTATTTGGCTTGCTGTCCAGGGGAAGGGCTCCGAGCTCGGAATATTGGCCCGAACCCAGAGTAGTCCCCCAAAAAGCAAAAAGAGCAAAGGACAGCCGCCAGACTAAAGACCCCCAAAAGAAGGCGAGAATTTGCGGGCTGGCGTGTTAAGAAGAAGCCTGGTCACTTGACCAGGAGAACCCGTGTTGCCTCCGGCTGGAGCAGCTCACGGCGCCGGGCGGACAGGCCCTGCTGGCCGACAAACAAGGAGATGCCAAATTTGGAACGATCGATCGGGAGAGCTGTCATAGTGTCTGATGGGAGACCAATGCTCCGGGAGACCAATGCTCACGGCATTGGATGGATAAAGCCCTACCGCCTAATAAATGGGGAGCAGCAGGAATTAAACCATCTGACCTCGGGTCCGTGCTTCCTCTGACGGGATCGTACATCGCCGGGCGGACGGGCCCAACCAGCCGACAGGCGGGGAGCACGTGATTTGGAGTGCCCGATCGGGAGGGCTCTGACTACATCTGACGGGAGATCAATGCTCACAGTGTCGAATGGGTGAGCCCTACCGACCAAAAGACGAGGGGCGGCATGATTCAGGAACGACCGACCGAAGGGGCCCACTCAGCTTCCGACAGGATCGGCTCCCAGCAACGGGAGAGTGGGTCCTATTGGTCGATGGCTGGGTGAAAAGAATTGTAATGGCCAGCCAGAAGAGCTCTAACATCATCCGATGGGAGACCAATGCTCGCGGCATCAGACGGGTACGCCACGCCAGATGAGGAAAGATAAGCGCTGACTGAGAGGGTCTCGTGGGAGAGACCAACGCTCTAGGGAGATACCAATGCTCGTGGCATCGGACGGGTAAGCCTTGCCGGACAAGGAAAGATAAGCACTGACTGGGAGGCTCTCGCGGTGTCCGGCGGGAGACCAATGCTCAGGGAGACCAATGCTTATGGCATCGGATGTGTAAGCCTCGCTGGACGGAGAAAGAAAGACGTGGATGCCCAATAAGGAGGGCAGTTACTGCGTCCGCTGGGAGATCAATAGTCATTGGACGGGGCAGGAGAAAATGTAGATGCATGACTAGCAGGCTCTCACAGTATTTGATGGGTAAAAAAAAATCAAGATCAATACTCGTGGCATTGGATGGGTAAGCCTTGCTGGACTGTTTTTGATGTCGAACTGGTTGATCCTGATGTAGCTGCTCTGATGCGGAAAGAGTGACTAGAAAAATTTAGCAACATTTGAAGCACCTGGGCGGGACAACTCTGGCAGCATTCGACGGGAGTTCAATACTCACAGCGCCGGACGGGTAAGCCTCGCTGGTAGTTAACTGTTGCACATGGGCACATTGAGCAATGCAAAACAAAAGACTGGAAAAATGATCTGGTGGGACGCCAAGATGGGGTGACACCCTCCCATCTTCTAGCGTGTGGATCAAAAAACGCAAGGGAGAGGAGATGTGAAATGAAAGGGCAGACTTGTGGGAATAAACACATTGTGAAGTTTAAGTGGCCGAGCAAAGATAGCAACTAGCGTTTAGAACAGTTTAGACTGTCTAGGAAGTTGGACACAACCAGAAATATCTTTTCGATTTTTCCTTGTGCAGTGAGGCTTGGAACCTGGGCTCCTGCGGGAGAGGAGGAGACAACACTGCTACTGCGGTGCAAGAACAGAGTAGGCTTCTGCGGTGGGTGGGAAGACACTGCTGCAGCAGTGAGGTACAATATTTTCACTATTTTAGTGGATTGATGGTGTTAATTGAGGCATATGTGGTGAGCTTGTAGGATTGAGCGAGAGAACAAGCTGAAGCTGAAGAATTTGGCTGGTAAAATTCGTTGAGCTTCTTTAATATGCAAGTGATTGGATTAGATATAGTCCTTAAAAGCTACTGATGACCAGCGACCAGGGTGTTTGAATCTGGTGCTGGAAGAGGCCTTTCGGGGCAGCTGTGGTTCCTTGCCGCTGTCACCTCTGGCTTGCTTAGTGTGAGACACTTAATATTTAACGTTTTTGATCTGCCTGCATCGACACCATTGTATGCAAACTGAGCTGGACGATGACATCACTGTTTCCTCCAGAGCTGTTGTACAGATAAATGAACAAAGTGAATAACTAATGGTTTTTACAATGGAATGAATCAATACTGAACTTACATAAACTGGACAATGACACCATTTTCTTCTAGAGCTGCTGTGCACTTAAAATTATTTTCCCGCCATCACTGTAAAGCTGACCCGACGCAACCTGTAAAAAGCGATTTGAAAAAGTGATTTGATTGCTGCTCCTATGTGAAACAAATTACTTGAAAAGTTAATAGGTTGGGGTTGGATCTGCCTTTGGAGCCAGCGGCCTGAATTTCAGATAAAATCTGTGCTCTGATGTTGCTGGAGACCATCATAAAACAAACAAAACATGATCAATTTAAAAACGATCGAATAAAATAACATGTAATACTGACACTTCATATATAATGGTATTAGATAATTTGTTAATAACATTAAACACTTTCAATAAAGCAATTGCCATTGGTTAATAAAATGTTTTTCCACGCATGCTCGAACTGAATATACGGTGCATTTACACCCTTCTGACCAGCAGGCGTCACCAGTGTGTGTTGTTTTGAGCAAAACAGTGAATTGTTTTCTCCCATCACTAGGAGGAACCCTCAACTTAAAGGATTAGTTCACTTTCAAATTAATTTTTCTGATAATTTACTCACCCCCATGTCATCCAAGATGTTCATGTCTTTCTTTCTTTCGAAAAGAAATTAAGGTTTTTGATGAAAACATTCCAGGATTTTTCTCCATATAGTGGACTTCAATGGAGCTGAAAAGACATGAACATCTTGGATGACATGGGGGTGAGTAAATTATCAGGAAATTTTAATTTGAAAGTGAACTAATCCTTTAAAGGATTACTCCACTTTTAAATAAAATTTTCCTGATAATTTACTAAGGGTATTATCTAGCGAAACGATCGGTCATTTTCGGAAAAAATACAACTGTATATACTTTATAAACACAAATTATCACCTTGCATGTGCTTCCGCTTTCCGTATTCTTCATAAAGCTTACGCCGTATGTCCTACACCTTCCCTATTCTACTTATGGAAAAAAACTAAACTGGCACCGTGTTCATTCCGTGAGTTGAATAGGGAAGGCGCAGGACATACAGCGTAAGCTTTTTGAAGAATACGGAAAGCGGAAGCACGTGCAAGGCAATAATTTGTGTTTATAAAGCAAATGGTTGTATTTTTTTCGAAAATGACCGATCGTTTCGCTAGATAAGACCCTTATTCCTCGTGTGGTATCGTTTAAAGCCCTTTGAAGTTGCACTGAAACTGTAATTTTGACCTTCAACCGTCTGGAGGCCATTGAAGTCCACTATAAGGAGAATAATCCTGGAATGTTTTCATCAAAATCCTTAATTTCTTTTCTTACACTTCAATCTTGGATGACATAGGGGTGAGTAAATTATCAGGAACATTTTATTTGAAAGTGGACTCATCCTTTAACAGTTTATTTTAATCAGGTATCTGAGTCTTTACATTACTTATCAGATGCAGATGACGCGGAATTTATTTGAATCCATTAGTGAGAACGAATTGCGTGTATGAATTTTTCCTACCAGTCTGTGCAGCGTCTCTTTAACGGGGTGAAGCTGGGGTTGAGTTAAATCAAAACAGAAACACGCCTAACGCTATAAAACTTTCAGTTTCTAATCGATTTTGTTTATAAATCGCAGGACAGTTCTGACAATAAGCTCTTATTAATAATTCTGAGCGCAACTGTGCATGCTATCTGACTGTATGTAATGTCTGAGCTGCAGTTTGAACGCGTGCGTTTAAAATACACGGAAGCCGCGTGCGTTCACCCCGCCCCCGGCGAGAGCTCAAAGTGACAGGAAGTCATTAGGTGTGTTCGAGCTTGTGGAGTGACAAGTGTCACTACTCGATCCGTACCGGAAACACGATTTGTTCTGCGCATGCGCGAATTTACTGCCACTTCCTGTCACCGCTACGTTTTACGACAACGACGTCNGAGCGATTCAAGATCAGCCGCCTGAGGCAGCCAGCGCAGTTTCTCAAGAGGAGCTGCACGAGCGCTGATGACGACACAGCTGTTTCATGATTGGCCGGATTCACCGCATGACAACGGTCACGTGTGTTTCGTGTTTATTGCCACGCCTTCAGTTCCAGTAATGCTCAAAAATCTGTATTTTTATAACAGTTAAAGCTCTTTTCATGTAGTCGCGATGTTGTATTGTGTCTATCAAAATAAAACGGATAAAAAACAAAGACCCCACTACATTGGCATTTAAATAATATATGCTTATGTTGAACTTTATTCTTGTAAAAACAGACGCTTCAATACATAAAGTATTGAATGAAAATGTCTCTGAAACATCAGTGTTTTAGTCAAATATTGCATTTATTTCACTTCAGCTGTGATAAAGTATGCAAACGCAGCGCGAGCGTCACTACGAGAACCAGAAATTGTACGACTTCATGTCTCCGTTTTCAGCTCCTCCCCGCCTGCACGCGGATACTCTCGCCGATCGGTTGCATCCGGCCGCAGCCGATGTCGAACACACCTATTCATTTTCAATGTGAGCCAGCGGTGAGCTCCAGCGAGAGCGGCACAGCGCGTCTTGGACGGTGAGCACGTCGAGGAGAGTTGAAGTCAGGTCAACTTTATGGTAATGAGCTATGACGCGGTTCAGCGGCAACCAATCGGAATGTAGAGGTTGGCACAACTTGTCATTTACCTTGACCCTTTTGAACGCACAGTACAGCGTTGTTGGCAGGGCAGCCAGGGCGAATTTTGACGCTTTCTCCTGCGGTGGTGTGAACACACAGTTATATTAGAAGTGGCAAATCACTTATATGAAATGGTTTAAAACATGTATTTCTTCCGATCGAAATTGAATATCCAGATAGCATGAACTGTGCTCATGATTTAGTGACTGAAGCGAAGCGGAATTCATCCTGGGGCAGAAAAACTAAAAGGATTCAACCTGTGTTTTTATGGTTGGTGGAAGCTGGTCGAAAATAAATATGCGGCGCAGCTTGTTGAAGGTCTGCTCAAAGACTATAGAATAACACAAGATGTGTCACTCATATTGTTTTGAATGGAAGAAAGTGGCAATATGGCAGAATTTGTCCCGCATTCTAAATAAGAGCCAATAGCCGATTGGTAAAGTCATCGCATCACTACAGCGGCCACTAGAAGCTCTGGTTCCTATAGAAACAGACGCGTGCCTCTGAAATGAGGCACAAGAGATGTGCATTTAGGTCTACGCATGCGCATTAGCTTGATCCAGCCTAAAAAAAAAAGAAACGTTTTTTGTCAAGATTCGAGCGTTTGGAATTTTTTTTTTTTACAGTTGTCAGATTTCATTGGTGATTACAAATATGAAATTTAATCGAAAGCTTGGCAAATAGCTTTAGAGAATTTGATGTTTCCCCATTCAAAGAGATAGGAGTTGCACTTGCATGCCCGAGAGGCATTTTAAAGATGGCCGCTGAGTGAAATGACTCGTCTTAAAGGGACTTTGGTCTGCTGCAGCAGCCTGACGTTGTAGGAAGGCCCATTCCTTTGCGGGAAGAGGGCGGCATTGCTCAAGATGCCAGTTTGGCGTTCGAGGGGCTTTGTTGTCCATTTCTTTATGACCGGAAGGATTGAATGGGCCGGAGATGAGAAAGGCGGGGAAAGAGATTGCGGATATTTTGCCCGTGGTAGGCCTCAGTGTGGTGGGACCGGTATGTTTGGGTTGATGCCTGCGATATAATGCAGAGGGATCGGCGGTGGTGCTGGGCGGAGGTTAATCACTCTTTAGGCCAGAGAATTGCAGTAAGGATTCCTCAAGGACGAAGGATGAATTTTTTTTTTTCCTTTTTTTGTCTCTTCAGAAAATTTGGACTAAACTACTCAATTCATATGGATTAGTATTATGATCTCTTTATGAATTTTTTGATGCGTCAAATTGGTAATTGCATAGCTGTCAATAGAGGGACAGAAAGCTCTCAGATTTAATCGAACAATTTTAATTGGTGTTCTGCAGATGAATAAAGTCCACGCACAGTGCGCATGATGTAAATTTTGTCACCAGAATAGTATGCGCGCCGCCCGATTTTTGTTGACTTTGTACAGTACATGTAGGTTGCACATGTATTGAATTTGTTTTGCACTAATCAGTTGTTCCACAAGATGGCAACACTGGCCCTGGCCATTGTTTGACGGTAGAAAACTAAACTAAAGAGACAAAACAACAACAACAAAATACCAGAGACTGTAATGACAACAACTGATGCTCGCATTGACAAGTGCTTGTGTGAGGGAGTTATAAGACAGCCACAACTTT
>RJVU01021699.1:98861-144427 GCA_003731715.1 Anabarilius grahami | reverse complement strand
GGGGGGCATGCCCCCGGACCCCCTAGAGGAGGTACACCTAACAAACTTTTACAAATTACAGTGCCAAATCATGTACATTTGATTAACTTTACTCAAGAATACTAGAAAAAAGCTTATTTCATGTCAGTAAAGCTGTTAACAGAAAATTCAAATGTCATTAGGAAAATATAGATTTGGGCTAAGCCCCGAATGTTTACAATGTCTGGATCCGCCCCTGCCTATAAGTCCAGTCATGCAGCAGGTTCTTTTACCACTGTGTACAGCTGAGGGAGCGCGTTCCGGCGGGAAAGTCACGTCGATGCATACCATGGTTGTCGTTAAGCCAGCTCGGGCATTTCCGGTGAACTGTTAGCTGTTCATTCTGTACTCGCTGTACATCGACACAAAACCATCAATGGTTGACTTTTTAATGTTGTATTCATATTTTAATGCGGTTATCACATTTACCTAATTTGCCAATAAACCAGTTTTATTGATTGCAAAAAAGACGAAGCTATAGAGAATGAGAATGTTGCGTCACAGCATTTTGACTCGCGTTGCATTTCGGGAAGGCGCCGCCATATTAGCAGGATACGCTATCCGTTGCTATGGTAACTTCTTCAGCGAACCCGAGATAAAGCGCATCAGAGAGAGAGCAGATTAAGCTCTCAGCGCAGTTTTATGGGAATAAATGGAAAAGGAGAAAGTGAAAGGAAAGGAGCTCTATCAGGAGAGACTAAATAACACCGCCAAAGCAGCGTCATTTAGAGAAAATGCTTGACATTAACAGCATCGACCCGTGCGATCTGCGAAAGACCCAGAAGCACCACCACCTGTCACATACCCTGACATCGTCAATTACCTGGTTTATAGGGTATACAGTACACAATGCAAGAGTTTAAATCATTAGCATATGAACAATTCTGCTGCGGCTGAATTACAAACCCACAAACTGCGAGAGCTCAGTCATACTTAGGAAGGTTGCACTACACATTTATTACAATTCTGATGCTTATTATTGTAAAAATAATAATGTTTTCGCCTACTGAGTCATAGTGATGGTTAGTGATGTCAAGCAGTTTCTCTAAATAATGCTGCTTGCTAATAACTTAAACTTAAAAATTTGCTTTTAATTGCTTAAAGGGTCTGAACTCTTGCACTGTAAGAAAAAGGCTTAACGCATTGAGATCATTCAGGACTCATCTGATTTTTTTAGGTCTATAGTATACTTTATTAGTATGATGTATAGTGAGTTTGGTCTGTTAATATCACTGTCTTAGTACATTAAGCCACGTTAAGCGTTTTAGAATGTCCCTTGGCGACGCTTGGCGGTGTTATTTAGTCTCTCCCGATAGAGCCCCTTTCCTTTCGCTTCGTCATTATCCATTTCTTTCCAAGAAACTGCGGCATATTGCAAAATTGCAAACAAATATCACGCTATTTCTCTTGGTCTGACGGTCTCACTGTCAAAGTAACCATGACAACGGATAGCGTATCCTGCTAATATGGCGGCGCCTTCCCGAAATGCAACGCGAGTCAAAATGCCGTGTCTGTAATTAGACACGCACACACATTATTTTTTCCAGCACTTCAAATGTTATTTTAATGTGATAACATTACTTTTTCATCCTTCTAAAATGGTCCTCATTGTAAAACCGAACGTTTAAAAATGTAGGAAATTCAACATTTAATAGAAAACACAATAATAAAGACAGTATTACCACTTTAACCAGCAGATGGCGGCATGGTAGCATTTATTTGCGCATATATCAGCCATTTCCTCATCGTTTTTCACTTCGTTTTTGACTAAATATTAAACATGATAAAATAACTAGGTTTAAAATTACATTTTGCCGATGTGAAGTATGAAATAGGCTACTCAAAAAAATCTTAAGAAAAACAATAACTTTTCTAGTGAATGAATTACACAGAAAGCACCACGCTTTCCCTTTGTAATCACAGCTGTCAGTCAGTGCAGCGCAAGCTCAATGATTTCAGCACACTTGTAAAAACACACATTTTATTCAATTAATCTAACTAAAGTGCAAAATAAATATTTAATTTCTCAAGCTTTTTTCCCACATAACTGTGAAAACTGATGGTCATATTGAATTTAGCCGAGGAGGAACACTGAGGTTCGTCTTTATTTATTTTATTTTTAATGCTGTCTTACGTTTGAATAACTAAATTAATGCTATGCCTGACTATTTAAGTGACTATTATTCTGATTTTAAACTAAGTATTACTGATGCTCAACACACCAGCAAATGCCATCTCACCGGAAGTTTTCGAGCTGGCTTATATTATTGCGGAGGTTCTAAAGAACGCTCCGTGCATATAGCCCATTGTTCCATGATCCGGTCCTTTCTGTAAAGACATTTTAATGGGTACTCTTTTTTTAGCACCCGATTACAATTTCTACAAAATCACATTATGATTTATATCGTTCGCACAAAATACAGCTATCCACTTGTGATATAAAACAGCTTAATGTTGTTATTAGTAATATGTCCCTTATCCATTAGGTGGCGACCAAGTGCTTGAAAAGAGTTGAGTTGCAGTGTAAAACAATAGGGGCTGGCTGCAGTCTGAGGGGGCGAGTGGAGCTCCACTCAAGGGCGGAAATACGTCACCTCCACTAGTGGAGCTAGCTACAGCTATGGCTGCTTGGCATGCGCACATCAATATGGCGTCATTTAATTACTGTATTTGCATTATTGTAAGGGTAGATTTAGTGTTGGGGTAGGTGTAGACGTTAGTAAAACACAAGTGGAGGTGACGTATTTCCTGTTCGAGAGTGGAGCTCCACTCGCCCATGGTCTGCAGCCAGACCCTTCTCTTGTTAAAGGAATTTAAACGACAGTCTTCTCTGCTAGTTAGTGGTGGAAATTTTGATTCTTTCAAGAGATTCGTTCATTTTCAGTTTGTTCACCAAAATGATTGGTTCAGATTCGTTCACTGATTCGTTCAGTGACCATTTCTTCATATTACATAAATACGCCAGCAGGTGGCGAAAAAGAGTGTCTTATGTGTTATGTCTTAATTTAACGAACGTATTTACTTGTTACAAAAAACTTTTTATTAAAATGTGTGCCTAATCTAGACCCAACTCATTAAATAAATAAAATAAGTGGTTTAGATCACCAAAGCACAAGGTTTTCTTGAATAATTAAAGGGGGGGTATAATGCTATTTCATGCATTCTGACTTATTTACACTGTTAAAGGTCCCGTTTTTCGTGGTTTTTTGAAGCTTTGATTGTGTTTATAGTGTGCAATATAACATGTGTTCATGTTTCGCATGTAAAAAAACACAGTATTTTTCACATAATTTACTTATCTGTATACCGCTGTTTCCACTGTCATAAAAACGGGCTAATGACTTCCTTGTTCTATGAAGTCCCTCCTTCAGAAATACGTAACGACTTCTGATTGTGCCAGCGGTTCCTGTGTTGTGATTCGACAGCAGCTTACACACTCTACAAACGCAACTCTTGCTCTTCTCCGTGGGAGCGCAACAAGACCACGCCCCCTTTTTTTGTGTATTCCTGTGGGCGGAGGTTAGTCAAAAAACTGTTTTAGTGACGTCATTAAAGAAGGAAGTTGAGGGATGTAGTCCAAACTGGCCGTTCGATGTAGGCGACTTCTGTTAAATAAAATATCTTGCTTGGCATTGAACTTTGAGCTTTCAAATTTTACAGATTTTATTTATACTCTAACAACAACATTACACACTAACTAAAGTTTGAAACATGGGATCACGAAGAACGGGACCTTTAATGAGTTGGATTATCATGCTAAACATGGCCAAAGTTTCAAAACACGGGTTGGACGTATGACGGAGTATTTCTGTGCCAAAAATACTCTTCCAAATCCTCACAAACTTCTGGGGGTTTTTTTCGAGTATGGGCCTGTGTGACGTAAACGGGGGCGGAATTCCTTGTACGGACACTTCTCCCAGAAGGGCACGCGCGCACACATCGACCAGAGAGAGAGCAAGAGCACGGCCATCAACTTGCGTTCGGCTTTACGGAAGTCGTCGGCAGCGCTGCACAGGTCACAGGACTTCACAAAATCAACAATGTCACCAAAGAAGAGTGTTTTTGTTTGTGAGGGAAAGATAACCTTGCTTCCCAAAGAACCCATCCTTAAGTGGAGCTGAGAGATTTGTGCTCACGCATTACATTGATGCACTCTCAATATTTGTTATTAAAATAACCATAGAAACTGATAGTTGCAATCACTTTTTTATTGGTTAAAATGAATGGAGAATATCTCGTGTTTTTTCTGTGGCTGCTCGAGCCCTCAGGATCGGCGCTTATGGTTTCATAAACAAGGTCCCGTTCTACACTGGATTTACAGATCGTTTGAAACTAAAAAAAAAAAAGAAAAAGGAAAAAAAAGAGCGCTCACAGCGGTAATAATCCCGGTCATGAGTCAGAGCCGCAGGTGGTGAGTAAAACTGCATCAAATGTCTGTTTTGTTGGCAATAGGCGTCTAAGTGCATATAATGTAAACAATACGAACGTAGTGAATTCATTTTTCATCATTCACTATACGCTATATTCATTATAGTGATTCAAAAGTTATCCATGGATAATAAGATGGTGTATTGCGTGTGTTTAAATATATTTCTTTAGCTGACAATTGATAGCTTGCAGCCGATCTTTACACAAAAGCTGCGCCTGCTCGTGACAGCTTTTCACTCTATCTCCACTCGACATGCCTCCAGGCACTCTCGGCTGTTTTCGGAAAGACTAGGTACAGCGTATGTATCTTTTATAAATATGATAAAACTAAAGACTTTTCAGCGATATGAAGGATGCTATACAACTCTATAGATACTTAAGATTAACATGAGATTGGCAGAAACTGTGTGTGATACCCCCCTTAACCATTTTGATTGTTTGGTCAGACATTCATAAATACACTTATGTTAAACGTGGAGTTCTGTAAGTTAAATATGAATAGCCTATATCAACAAGCGTATGTGCTCAGTAGCCTGCCTATAACTGCGTTTTGCATCCGCTTTCTGCTGACTGCTGAACTAGATTGACTCATATGCTAAATGACCTACCTACAGGGTACACTCTCATTCATTTCATCCACGAACGAGATACAGTTCGCCCATCAATCATTAATGTCCTGCAGAGACCTGTACTTGGGATGAAACAGTGCACAGAGCTGCTGTAGAGGGAGGAATTTCAGTGAACGAGAAATATGAGTCAGTGGACTACGTGAACGAGAATGATTCATTCACCTAAAAGATTTGTTAAAAAAGAACTATTCGTTCACGAACGTAACATATCACTACTGCCAGTGCTTGATGAGAAGTCACATTTGTTCATGTGTTCAGTCAAGAGCTTTGAAGTTTATAAAGCACAAACGTTATTGAAACACCGGTTAGCCTGCTGTCTTATACACCAAAGTTGCACATACCCTGTTTATTCAGATCAATCTGAATTAATAGCGGAGAGATTTCAGCATGTAGGATGAAAACCAGACTCAACGAGTAAGTAAAGTCGTTTTCTTTTTTTTTATCTGAATGTATTTTCTTATGATTAAAAGCTGTTTTCGTTAATGAAGTGTGCAGTTTGCAGTGTTACAAAGCTGTTAGTCCATGCCAGCTTTATAACTGGTGTTTGTAACGCCTGTTTCACACCGCACGCGCCAGCAGAGCGTAAGCAGCGCGTATTTTTTTCGGCGCCCATGTTAACAGATGAGAGCATTCACACCGGACGCAGAGGCTGCGCGGCAGCGCGTTGCAGGAGCAGAGCAGAAGCAGCAGTGCCGCGAACGTTTCGGCGCTGGGTCTATTTTTGCTGCGCTGCTAACGCTCAATTAAAGTGAAAGTACACCTTTGATGGACAAAATAAATATGATTTCACACAAAAAGTGATTAAAATGCACAGAATAAGCATATCTAGTGTGTTTTAACAAGAACTGAAGTATGTCAGGAAAGAAAATTAATATTAAAAAATATTTATAGAAGATTTACTCATTTAAACTTGTTTTTAATTATTCAGTTTGCGTTAAAGTATGGTGTATTATAAAAACTAAACTAAACTAGCCAGAAAATATGATATATAAACATTATTTTAGTTATTAGCTATAGCATACCAAAATCAAACCCGAGTTTGCTGCCTTTTTTCGCTGAGTTTGCTGTGTTGTAAACATGTTCACGTGTCAGATGATGTAAAACACAAAGCTTACCTCATTTGTGTGCAGCAATGGATGACACGTGGCTTTTTTTATTTATTTATTTTACGTTTATATGTGAGTGTTGTACACCTTGCATGTTAACAAACTTTCAAAACTATCAAGTTTATAAATAACCAACTTATAAAAACAAATGTATAGCTGTCTTTGTAAAGAAATGCTCACTTTATATAGCTTCGAGCCGCTGCTGTGACGCTGTACAAACGCTTCCAGTGTGAATACACGCGCGTCTCTGCAGCTGTTCACGTTCACACGATGCTAACGCATCGCTTTAGTAACACTTTAGTAATCATAGGATGAATGGGTGATAATCAATAAAACAGATTTCGATGATAAATTATTGAATAATTTTACATAGTCAGTGGTTTCTAAAGTTATCATCGCGACCAGCTGGGATACCACGGATTATCTACTATTATGTTTTAAAAGTACCGGTGTACCAGTTAATTTATTAAAAATGCAATCTCTACATCTTTTTTCAAATGTAGGTTCTATCTAGCTCTATTTGGACATAATTTCTTTCAGCTTTGAGTGTAGGTATGTGACAGTATCAAATTTTCATGTTGCGAACTTGCTGAAGCTTATCACGGTATACGGTATTATCACGATATTGAAATAAGTTGCAAAAAAAAAAGTGTTGTCATAGTATAACAGGTTTAAGAACTCTTTTTGTAATAACAAAAAGAACTCTGAATGTTTAAATACAATAATACAATACACAAAAAATATATAAAGAAAATTTTCAAACAGATTAAAGTGAAAAAGAATTAGGTTATAAAGAACAACAGGTAACACTTTACAATTAAGGTCTCATTATTTAATGCATTTACTAAGATTGAGCAATAGCTACATTTGTTACAGAAAGTATTTTTTTTTTTGTTAATGTTAGTTAAGAAATACAACTAATCATTGTTAGTTTTATCTCAGGTTGATTAAATAAGTTATTAAACAGTAACTAAGAAATTAACATTAACTAAGAATAATTAATGCTTTATAAGCATTTTTCATTGTCAGTAATGAATTAACATGTTAAAAGGTACAATATGTAATAATTTTGGCCGCTAGAGGCCTCCATCTGGTCTCCATCTCAACGGACGGTGCAAAAGAATAGGAATTGGACTCGGGAACAAGTCATGTTCATGGATGAGATTATTAACGTTACTGTAGTATGAAGCAGAGCAGGACCGAGTGTTGTGGGAGCTGAACGAGGCCGCTGGAGCTATTGCGCAACACACGCCTCACGAGCAGCGGGAATTTTATTATGACACAGTCGCCGGCGCTGCTTTCGCTTTTCCAGTCATGAGTATGAGGTAACGCAGCTCTATTTTATTAGATACATTTGAGAGTGTTAAAAATGATGTTATAACGTTACTTTGTGCGTTCGCTCGGCGGCTGCTGTGAGACACTAGGCGTTTCTCAATGTCAAGGAAGGATCCTCGGAAGCCAGAATTTCGAGGATGCTACGTCATCGACATCCGTCGAAGGACTGTTCCAATGTCGAGGATCCTCGGAATTTCAAACAAGGACTGAGTCCTTCGTTCGAAAAATATCCCATATACAGGAAAGGATGCATATGTGTAGCCTTCACGCTCTTCGTGCTCTCAAATCACCCACAATCCTATGCGCGCAGCTTTGCGATCTTGTTCAAAAAAATAAAAATAAAAAATGTCGGACGTTAGCGGGCAATATGCTTTCAAATGTAAGTATATTTACGTTACCAAACATTTGTTATAACTGTAGTAAATATGTCAGATAAATAAAGTTTAACGTTTAAATGCCAGTACAAATTACTACCGTATTGATATTATAAATTATACAAATACAAATTACGTTATTGATGGCTATGAACCGGACCGTCATTTAACAATTGTTATGCCGTCACCGGCATTTTTTTTATAAATAACTAGTTAAGTTGTCCAAAGTAATTTAATGTTAATATTATACCATTATACCATTCACAGCATTATCCATAGCTTTCTTGTCTTTTTTAACAGGGACCAAGGAACAAACGGAGGCGTTCATACGTCTCCGTGTAGAAAACAAGCAGCTGTTTAAAACGTATTGTATGGAGAAAATTCTGTATTACTATTAATAAACATAAAGCTGCATCTGATTATGCTGTGTTAGCTACTTGACAAATTAGTGTTTTTCTCTGTGGCATGGTAAGTTACTCTAAAAAAATCAAGAAAATTGATTTAAACAGTAAGACTAAACGTGTTGAGCTATATAACAACAATTAGTTTTCTGTCTATAAATATCAAAACAGTTGTTCCCTTGTCTATTAAAACGTGTAATATTTTAAAGCGTCTTTGGTGTTTCCATGGTTTCTACAAAATAAAACCGGAAACCGAGGGTAACGCGGGTATGACGCAATTGACAAGCGACTCCTCACACGTCCCGGAGCCTGGGTTAACATTGCAATTTTATCACGATTTACAAATAGTTGGAAACATTTGGGATATTTACTGCAAAAATATTACATTGTACCTTTAACTAATGAAGCCCTATGTCTCAAAGTTTTACTGAACAACAACAAACAATCAGAATATTTCTAATCATTAGGGCATGTTGTAGTCTAGATTAAAATATAAAAAATGTTTAAGTTTGAAAATAAATAGCCTATTAAGTCTTTAAGTATTAAGTATTTGGTGCTGTGATGAACAACATTGAGATTAAAAAAAAAATGAATGGCTGTTTGAAGCATTTTAAAAACTTCACTGGCGCAGTTGCTTTGTTTGCGGGGTTTCCGGGGTAACCGCTGCAATCTGCTGTTCCATCAGCGCCCTCTGCTGTCAGAGAGTGAACGTGCACTTTCATTCAGCGCGTCTCCTTCACTCGTTCCGCTATGTGCTTCTCATGCACGTTGGGCTTGTTTACATCTGAGCGCATCCCTTTGACGCAGAATACAGCGGTGTTGTGCATTTTATATGGTTGATGGGGAAAATATTCTTAAATGCATTATAAAAATTGTAATAATTAATAATAATGATTAGTCACGGTATTTTGAAGTTCCCACGATAACAATATCGTGCATATTCATTATCGTGATATATCGTATTACCGAATATCAGCACTTGTCTATTTGAGTGGTTTCTTTTTTTTCTGTTTTTTCTCTCTTTCTTTTTTTTTATTGATTTCCAAAATATAATATAAATGTACTGAACAAATAAAAACTGCAACAAAGAAATAGAAAATGTACAGTATAATATAAATAATAATACAGGTAAAAAGAAATAAAATAATTAAAAAAATATACAGAAAAAAGGTATGAGATCATCATATAAATAACATAAAAGCTTCACAAAGAGACCTAGTGTGTTTAGCGTTACTGTTTTTCAACCCAAGTAGTAACTCTATATAATTTTTCATGTCTATCTAAAATAACAAAAGGTTGGGTTTTCCTTTAGCCCATTTCTGTTTATGTATGGTATTTCCCCATGATCAAAAAAAGATTAACAATAAAGGCCACATTTGGTGGTAATCTTTGTCTATTAAAATAAAAAATACATCAGAAAAGTAAACTTTCATGCCTAAGCATTTACAAAGGAAACATTCTAAATCTATACAAAACATTTTGCTATAAATGCAGTTAAAAAATAAATGCACATTTTCTATCTCAGTCCCACAGAAATCACATATAACATCTACATCAGTACAAAACCTGAGAAAAAGAGTTTTAACAGGGTACACCAGATGGAGTATTTTAAAATGTACTTCTCTCATCTTATTTGTTATGCAATATTTTTAGGCAGCAACCATGCATATTTCCAGTCAATACACTCACATTTAGAATGCCAGTATGTTTTAGAAAATATTGGGTTATATTCTGTTAGTAACTTCCTGATAAAGTAATTATTCCATCTTCTATCATTAACAGTAATTCCGTTAATTGCAACATCAGGTCTGAGACTCACAGTCTCCTTATTCACATTTCATTTAAACATTTTAATCCAGACGGTATAGCATCAAACACTATACAATATACTTTAGGGATTATTGGAATATTATACCTTTGAAGAAATTCTGTGTTGGTATACAGGTGCCCATTTTCAGTCACTGTAAAGTCAATTCTGAGAATTGTTTCTAAACACGTTATAAATGTTACAAATGTATTGCTGAAACACATTACAAAGACTGTGAATTGTGTAGTGCTAAATTGTGAAGTTAGAGCGTTAAACAGATTTTAACCAGTTCTCTGTTCAGGATTTTTTGGGTGGAGCTAAAACGGGGGTCCGATGACGCACTGGAGCCCCCGAGCATGGCCCCGCCCCCAAACACTATATAACTGTCAATGACGCACCGAGCGTGGCACCGCCCCTAACACTACAGCAGCTCACCCGCTCAATCTTGAGTGTCATTACCGTTAAGCGTGACGCGTCCGGGTGCGGAAAGTGAAGTATATCTGGGGCTTTAGTTATACAGCCCATTGCACATTTAGCTAGTAATGCCTTCGTCACGCAAATGCATATTACATGGTTGTTATAATATACAATACAGCTCGGTCTCCTTATTTAAATTTCCAAAAACGATGATATGAAGGGGTGGATTAATTTTGTCTCTAAAGTGATCGTTCTACACCGGATAGTTTTACAAACTTTCATCAGACAGCTGGGATTCACTGATAATCCGCTGTTTTTGGTGAATGGGACTGAACAGACCTCGGCCCCCCTCCCGCCTCGGCCTTCCTACCGTCCCACCGACAACCGATGATATGGAGCCGGACAGAGTCTCTCCGTCCCGGCCTTCATCCTCCCGTCTCGCGGCGCCGTCATTTGTCGACTTGACAACAGTCGGCAGTACGTGCCCACCAATGAGTGTAAATTGTCTTGTGTGCTTAAGTTATAATAAGTAGGTAGTCCACAGTAACTCTACTAAAATTATTCCAAATTATACATTTATTTGGAGAGAAATTATGCTTGTATATAAGCATCCATGAGAGTAGCAAGTAAATTACTTAATCTAAACTGGAATCTTACTTATTTCAAAGTTGCATTGCAACAGAAAAGCAACACCACCCATCTTTTTAAAGATTAGATTAGGAATTAAATACCAAATTTAATTTTTGTATTGAAAGTAATGCTTGATCCATCTATTCTTTAAAATTGCATTTGAGGTGCTGAAGTCAAGCACATTTAAGCCTCCATTACCAACCAAATTAGTTAAGGTACCTTTTTTAATGTAATGAGATCTATTTCTCTAAATGAAATTGTAAAGATTTTTATCTATGTTACATGTTCACTATCACTGCATGAAAAGTGGGATTTTCATCCCCGTAAACGCCCGGAAATCTCCCTAATTTTCGACAATTAAATACAATTTACAGCCTGTGAACATCGCGTTCGTCTGTGCCACATATTGACGGAAACGAACCATGACGTATGTGGAGCTCGCGGAGGCGCGGTAATGGCTCTAATTAGCATATGAATAGCAGTGCCTGCGCCTTGCCAGAGAACGGCTTGAATTTCCTCACTCAGTATTGGTTGAAACTACTACATTTAAACAAGAAAAATCGCTCGTGATTGGTTGGCAGATCTGTTACTATTGGTCACCCTGGGTCATTATAAATTTAAATCCCAAAATTATAATATATATATATTATTTGGACTACACTATTATTACCATCAAGGACATGAATTTATTGAGGAAAGGAAAATTTGCCGGGGACGTGCTGTTTATTCAAAGAAAGAGCTTTATTAGCACAAACACAAACACACAACCATGTACAAAACGTAGGAGATCTGCCCACACAACAAATGGGAAGCTCACGAGAAGCCCAAAATCCTACAGCACCATGAAGTCTCTGTTTTCCGCTTCGGAGCTGTAGGTAACTAGCGGCATTCTGTCTGAATTCAGTCCATTTTGCTGATGTCTGTGGTGCGTTGCCCTGTACTTTGGAATCGCCTCTAATCTCGACTGCAGCGTGGCACAGAGCTCGGTGAGCTCCTGGCTGTGAAAGGATGGAGGTCGCACAATCCATCCAGACACCCCGCCAACGATGCCGTCTTCCTCATCAGACATCAGGTCTATGGTAGCGCACTTCCAAAGGCCCACCTCATCCTCAGCTAGCACACTCTGTCTTGCTTCTAGCAGCTGTAAAAACAACCAATAAAGACAATCAGTATTGCGCGATGCACTGCGTATGGACTCAACACATCTATTAATGCACCTGAAAAATAGTCACATTGACGGATCTAATCTAATAAATCTTACCCTCTTTCTTCTCGCTCGACTCCGAGCTGAATGCTTCACAGCTTCCGCCTGCGATGCAAGATCTGGATGTTTGTACCTGAAGCTCCTGCGTACTGTCTCGTAATATGTCTTACAGGCAGCTGGAAAACAATTAAATGAGAGTGATATGAATAAAAAACAACGTGTAAAAGAACTTAAACAATAAAAACAATAAAGGAGAAAATAGTAAAAGTTACTTACACACAATGTCATCATTATCAGCATCATGTAAATCTGGACTTGCAGACATAGCTCCGAGCAAATATGAGGTCACGGCCTCGTTATGAGGCGAGGTTAATTTGTGAAAACAAAATATACGGTTAAGATCGGTAACGTTATCTATTAAAGGATATATTTCCTTATACAGGAGAATGAAAGCATATTCTTTGAATCTTACCCTTGCTCCGGTTCGTAGCGCCTACAATTTGTCTCCGAGTTGTGAAGACGGCGTACTGCTTCCTGTAAATTACAAGACCAAAAAAAAACACTTTTATAAAGCATCTTACAATTGTTCTTTTTCAAGACTGATTTTAGCTTGTGCTAATTAAAAAAGCTTTGTTTTTTTGGCTAGTTTAACTTAGATTACAGTCTTACCGCAATTTTAGGATTGTGCACCCGTCTTCTCTTCTTAGAGTTAGTATCTTCCACACTAAAGTGAACTGTTCAATTACATCGGCAGCAAACTGAGTAAGCTGACGAGACAGCCCACTGATAGCATTCAGCAGTTTCTTCTCGCCGGTCTGCGGACTGGCTGAAAGGGGTTGATCGCGTCCATGCAGAGGAGTTGAAGGGGAGACGCCGTCCAGCCATGGAAGATCACGAAACAGCAAAGCAGCAAAAACACAGGAAATGGAGGAAAAGGTCTGAGTACAGGAGTAAAAACATGTCTGTTTATATGCTCGTCTTGCAAGTACTGCTGTATGAGTCGTCATGCCCATGACCTCGCACGTGATTGGACGAGGGCTAGAAGGTTCGTCGGGCTCCTCCAATCACATGTGAGGTCATTGTTATACGGAAGAACTCGCGAGACGAGCTCGGATGTAAACAAGCACGGTGTGCCTATAAAGCTCTGTGATATAAACACGGTGTGCCGTCAGTTGAAAGATGGACGTCCCAAGACTGAAGAAAAGACCTCGGCGCCTCTGTGAAAATTGTGACACTGAACTCTGTCATACACAGTATTTTGACCACAGAAAGCGCTATTTCAAAAATGGAGTTTGGGAGAAAAAATCCAAAAGGGCTAGGTCAGATAACATACAGCGCCTGCTGCTATCCAGTCATGACCCAACCGGCGGGAGCTATGTACCGTCTATGTGTAAAGACCTCGAAGATAACTTGGCTGGAGTTGGAGAGATTTATGAAAGTGAAATGCACGAGGGCCCAGAAAAAGAAGTGATGGAAGAATCTGAAGAAATGCACCCAGCGACTGACAGTTCAGACAACGGTGAGCACCCTAACCCTAACCCTAAATGTTATACCAGCTGTGGGCTACAGATATTGTAACTGTACCTGGTTTCCCATTTAAATTGTCTAGTTAAAATGTGATTGCTTTTCACTGTTGTGGTTATTGTAACAACAATTAATAATTAAATACGTATATCGCATTATAATGCATAACTGTATCTTCCAGACAAAACAGCAGATGACCAAAGCATTCATCTTTTCCTGGACTCCAGCGATTCAGAGTCAGTGCAAGATGATGAAGACATCTCCTGTTATATGTAAGCATGAAATTACTTTTGAATATACAAGTATAAAGTTCCATACATGCTAATCCAGAGCTCAAACGGGAAAACCCAACATTTTTCACCAACATTATTGTTTTACAATCTCAGATATACCAATATCCTAATATTACAGTTGCTCAAATACTTTACACCTCTGAATAAACAATTGAATTACAAATTCATACCCAAATGGCCATATTAATAATGATCTTTTCACTCTCAATTGGCCATATTAATGATGATCTTTTCACTCTCAATTGGCCATATTAATGATGGTCTTTTCACTCTCAAATGGAGATATTAATGATGATCTTTTCACTCTCAAATGGACATATTAATGATGATCTTTTCACTCTCAAATAGACATATTCATGCGCTAAGTACGGCCATTTGAGGTGATGAGTATGGGCATAGCGTGAGTTTTAAATGTGTACTTTACATTTCCATAGGATGAGTATGTGACTGAAGAGGAGGAAAGCCTTGCTAAGGAGCAGAGTGAAGCCTATCCTCACATACAAGATGGGGAGGGGCATGGAAGTGATCAGTCCAGAAGTGAAAAACCAGAAGACTTGTTGATAAAACTTCTGGCCATGATGCTTTTGTCATGGCAATCAACCTTCAAGATTTCCGACAATTATAATAATAATATAATAATAATTTGTTACATTTATATAGCGCTTTTCTGGGTACTCAAAGCGCTTTACATATAGTAGGGGGAATCTCCTCCACCACCACCAATGTGCAGCATCCACCTGGATGATGCGACGGCAGCCATATTGCGCCATAACACCCACCACACACCAGCTGATTGGTGGAGAGGAGACAGAGTGATGTAGCCAATCAGTATATGGGGATGATTAGGAGACCATGATGGTCAGAGGCCAATGGGCAAATCTGGCCAGGATGTTGGGGTTACACCCCAGCTGATTGGTGGAGAGGAGACAGAGTGATGTAGCCAATCAGTATATGGGGATGATTAGGAGACCATGATGGTCAGAGGCCAATGGGCAAATCTGGCCAGGATGTTGGGGTTACACCCCTACTCTTTTCGAAGGACATCCTGGGATTTTTAACGACCACAGAGAGTCAGGACCGACAATGCCATCACATCACTTCGTCTGTGCGTCAAACAGTTCATGTCGATAATGGGAAATGTCCTCTGTGCTAATTCCCTCACTGCCTTTGCAAGCATTATTCCAAAGACTTTATTCTCCTTGAGGAAATGGACTGGTATCCTCCGTGAAAACTTCTTACAGTATGTGGTTTGTCCAAAATGTACGGCAGTATACATGCTTACTGAAACCTATGAGCTCAGACGGGATGGCACAAAGGTTTGCAAGACTTGTGGTCACATTCCATTCTACAATCACCCACAGCAGAGGTCTGCATTAAGGAAGAAATGTGGCTCTGCCTTGCTAAGAAAGGCAAAATATTCTAACGGTAAAGAATATGTAGATCCAATACGTTCTTACTGTTACAAGAGTGTTGTGCAGTCTCTGGAAGAACTTGTTAAAAGACCTGGATTTGAAGAGAAATGTGAAGAATGGCGAAAGCGGAAAATACCTGAGGGTGTGTTAGGAGATGTATATGATGGACAAATATGGCAGGATTACCAGTATGTGAATGGAGAGCCTTTTTTAGCAGAGCCAAATAATTTGGCCTTGATGCTGAATGTGGACTGGTTCCAACCTTTCAAAGATGCACCTTATTCAGTTGGAGCCATCTACTTGGTCGTTTTGAATCTACCTTGTGAAGACCGTTTTAAAGAAGAAAATATGATTCTCGTTGGACTAATACCTGGACCAAAAGAGCCATCACTAAACATAAATGCTTTCTTAGACCCCTTAGTTGATGAGCTTCAAGAACTTTGGCATGGCATGATTCTGGAAGACAGCTCTTTCTTAGGACATCAGGTTTACAGAGCAGCTCTGCTTTGTCTTTCATCAGATATCCCCGCAACTCGAAAATGTGGAGGCTTTGTTCGACATGGAGCATACAGAGGTAATTGAAATATTCAAACATTATTTACTATAATTAATAAACATTGATATTGATCATTGAATCAGTTAAATCTATATGTAAATGTTTACATTGTTTATTTTTTAATGGATAGCAGTTGATCTGTTTCATTGAATGCTCAAATATAAATATGTGTGTGTAACATATTGCATTTAACTTACATTTGCAGGATGCCACAAGTGTTTGAAGACGTTCAGGAAGAAAGAATTTGTTGAAAAAATGGACTACTCAGGATTTGAGTGGTCTTCGTGGGAGCCACGCACATCAAAGGATCACATACACTATGCTGGATTATCCAAACGGGCAAGGACGAAGGCAGAACAGAAAAGAATTGAACGCAAGTATGGAGCTAGATGGTCAGAACTTTTCCGCTTGAGTTACTATGATGCCATCAGATTTGTCGTCATAAATCCAATGCACAACCTTCTCCTTGGTACGGAAAGACATGTATTCAGATTGTGGACAGAACTAGGAATTTTAACAACAAAAAGCCTTGATGAACTTCAAGCTAGAGTGGAAAACATCAAAGTCCCTTATGAGGTTGGAAGAATTCCCTTACGGATTTCATCTGGCTTTACAGGATTTACAGCAGATCAGTGGAAAAACTGGACAACCATTTACTCTCTGTTTTGTCTGAAGGGGCTTATTAACAACAGACACTATGACATGTGGTGTGACTTTGGAGCAGAGTATGATACAAGCCTGCACAGAGTCATATCCATCAATAGACTGGAAGTAGCAGATGGATACCTGCAGACATTTCTCTCAAAATTTGTCGAACTGTTTGGCCCATTGCACTGCACCCCCAACATGCATCTACATCTTCATTTGAAAGAGTGCATGTTGGATTACGGACCAGTTTATTCTTTTTGGTGTTTTTCATTTGAGCGTTTTAATGGAATACTGGGAAAGTTTAATAACAACAATAGGAGAATTGAAGTCCAGATTATGAGGCAATTTCAGCAGAGCCAACAGCTTCGTATGCCATGGACATGTGAATATGGTGCTGAATTTGCCAGTATTTTAGGAAGACAAATGGTTGGGACTTTGTCATGCAATGACACAGCTGATATGGTTTATTTGAAGCACAATGTTTTGGTGTCCGCAGAAAGACTTCTCTTAGAAAACTGTACAGTGGTGCCTCTCTCTCCATTCCATCAGACAATCTTGGATGAGCCTGACAGACATGCACTGTTAACAATGTATCATCAGATGTACCCTTGTGTCACTGACGTTGACCGTTTTGCCTTTGTTGACCGTTTTACTCAATCGATAGATCTAGAGCAGAAAGGTCAGCATATGTATATGCTAAGTGGTGTGGAAACACTAACAGTTTTGAGGAGCCCATCCTTGACCCTCTAGCAGAACTACGACCAGCCATTATAAAGCAGTTTATAGTTGTTAATGTTGTGTCAAAAGGTACTGCATTTAAACATGTTATTGCACAAGTTTCCTGGCTTCATCCCCATCCGGACAGACATTTTTATGGAAATAAAAAGCTCCAATAGAAGTTTGGAGCTTGCAGGGAACAGACATGTCATACCCAGCATCATTTCTGCCTGTTGAGCGCATTGCTGGAAGATGTGTGGTTAATACATACACTGTGAATTTAAGCAAGACCAAAGAAAAGGTCACTGTAGTCATGCCACTATGCACAGTGGTTGAGCTCTAGGAGACTGTGATGTTGTTTGCATGGAATGCACATTTTACCTTTGTGGCAAAGCCTGATTAAAACTAATTGTTTAAATAAATTGATTTGTGTATCTTTTTTACATAACACTGACCATTGCTAATGACACACAATAAATAATCTAGCATACTTTCATTAAATATATAAATTCAAGCTAAAATTTAAGATTTTATAATTAGGCTATACTAAGCCTGATCTATTTATACCAGAGATTTTCTTAGAATGAAGTTAATACCTTTCAGAAAAATGTCACTTGGGGTAAAACTCCTGCTACACTGATTTGCATTTGTATTCTTAATTTTTTTGAGTGTTTTATTAAACACTCATAATAAAAACTCTGATAATTGTTCTTGAAATTCCTTATAAAATTCGCTAACCAAACCATCGTTACCGGGAGATTTATTGTCTTTTAATTTACTGATCGCAAATCTAACTTCTTCTGTAGAAATATCTTTGTCGTACAACATCATACTATCCTGTTCCCTTTTGAAGGGAACTTCAACTCTGCGTTTTACCGCATTGGGGAACGTCACACGTGAACCGATGTCTGAAAGCCAGAGAATCAAACCACTCCAATCCTATTGGCCGGTGATAGCCTATGACGTCATCATAGCGCGACCCCGAAGTATAAAACGAGCGCCTAGAGAATCAGTCAGTATCTTTTCGTCTTTCGGGACTGTTCTGTCTGATCGCAATTGTATCAAATCCGGTAAGGGAATCTTATTATGCCTTACAAATGTTTCAAGAGAGTGTGTTCAGCCGTGTCCCAGGTTCTGACACTTCTTATACACATTTCTGGGCATTTTCTGTCTGTGAGAGGAGCGCGCATAGACAGTGCTTGAGGGCGCTGTCTGTGTGTTTTCTGTTATTTACTGTGAGCGTCTCCCTATCGGGATGCTCCGTTCTCGTTTGGCACTCTTCTCGAGGGAAGAGATGTCTGCATCTGCGCCTGGTGATTCTGGCCCCGTTTGTGCTGAGGCAAAACGGAGGCTGCAATCATGGGGCTTGCAGGTGAGCTCGTTGGGAAGTTTGAGAGAGTTGTATTGTCTCTCAGCTCCTCCGGGACTGACGAGGATGAGTTGTTGGATGACGATGACGTCCATGTTTGACGTCATCGCCTCCGGCAGAGAGCGCTCTTCTGGCTGCTGCATATGCTGAGCTTCTGGTGTTTGTGGGACACGCTTCTGGCAGGCTGCGGCTGCCGCGAGGGCGCGTTAAGAAAGGGGCCGCACGCAGACGGCTCGACGAGCGGTTCCTTTCTGTCCATAAGCTCTGCAGCTCCCATAAGCTTTTCCATTCCTTCCTGATCTACATGTTTGAGATCGGGAAGGCATGGAAAAACCCCTAGCTGTTCAGATTTGTATCTGAGCCCAGACAGATGGGAGGGGAGAGACACGAGAGTGAGATGGGTGATCGATTGTAAACACAGCTGCGTTTGTAATCGATCCCCCAGCTGAAAAGGCCGATTTACATCTACCCTCTCCTCCTCTTCTTCCACCTCCTATATATATATATATATGTGTATATATATAGGTATATTTATATATATATATATATGCATGTTTATATATTTTATAAACATATATCATGCTCAGATGCTTCTTATGGTCAGACTAATGGGCCCATAGTGATTATTTTTCTGACGGCCCGCTTTTCCGGTTTGATAATGAGAGGATCTTTTAGGCTTAAAAATACCCTAGATTCCATCCTTTCATGTAGAGAAAAAAGGAGAATAGGAATCTTCGGTCTTCGAGCCACAGGAAGGTAAGCTGGGTCTATATTTTATGTTTTAAAATATGACGACCTTGTTTTTCCTGTATAGTTTTTTCTGAGCATGTAGATAGCCAGGAGGCCGGTCCGTCTCGAGCTGAGGCTCGGGCGCCTCCTCCTTTTCGGAGCAAGGCAGAGAGACGGCTGGACTCGAGGAGGAAGCAGGTTTTAAGGGAGGTGATCGATCGCATACGCTAGTAGCGTCGGTAATTGATTCCCTCTCGTTGCGAGGGCGACTTTTTCTGCCCTCGCCCCTTCTTCCTCCACCTCCTGGGGTTTTTGGTTTCATTTAACATACTCAGGTGTTTCTTTAACAGTCAGGCTGACGGCTGGGTCTTTATTAATATTTTTCTAAAGGCCCGCCTTCTGGCTTGATAGTAGAAGAGGCTATTTTAGGCTTTAAAGAACCCTAGATTCCATCCTTCCTTGTTAAGAAAATGGAAAGAGGAGTCTTTGGTCTTCGAGCCGCAGGAAAGTGAGCTGGGTCTATATTTATATGTCTAAATATATTGACCTTGTGTTCCTGTATAGTTTTTCCTGAGTATGTAATCGGAAAAAATAAGAGGGGTTTTTGGGCAAACTGAAGTTTGATAGGTTGGCTAGAACGATATATTGAGCAGGCCACAAAATAGCCGCCTCTTAGCCACCTGTTGTTTAGAGTAGCTTCTCATCTGCTGTTTGATCATTGCCACAGCAGCTATATTACATATAACTGTAGAAGTTGTTGGCTCTTTGTTGTTTAGCCTCCTTTTAGTTGCAGCTTGTGTTTACGGGCGCTGTTGGTGTATGGTCATGAGTTTTGCTCAGGTACGTTAGCACTGCCACAGGTTTATGCTCGTGTCCGTTTGAGGTTGGAGGCCTTGTAGGCCTCCCTTAGACCATGTTAGCATTTCATTGTACCCTGTAATTATGTGAGTTATGGTACATTGCCTGCTGGAATGTGTAGACTTAGCTCAGGTTGTGTTAAGCTAGTTACCCACAACTGTTTATTGGGTCTAGAGCTGGTCCCCTTTGAGCTTGGTTCCCTTTTAAGACCACTAGCTGGTGCTACGTGTTGCTAAAAGTAGTAGGCCCCGCCAGGCCTCCTTTTTCAGATTACATGTTGGCACAGTTTGTGTTGGTCTTGTATGACTCGTTACCGCCATCGGCCACACCCACCTCTGTAAGAGTAGGCCCTAGGTCAGGCCTCTCGTAGAGTACTGCGGAGGAGTGTGTACTCCTCTTGTTTAAGAGTTAAGGTGGTTTTACTGAGTACTTGGCCTGCTGGCTGGTTCGGTCATGAAACTACCACTGGCTGATGCCATGTGCTATTGGAGTTGAAGGCCCCACCAAGGCCTCCTTTCAGATTGCATGTTGGCACAGTTTTGTGTTGGTTTCTATGTGACTCATCACCATGTATGGGTCGTGATTGTCACTAGCTGACGCCACGTGTTTACAAGTCGTAGGCCTTATAGGCCTCCTGTGTATCATGTTGGAGTTCGGTTGTGTACTCCTCTCACTTTGAGAGTAAAGGTGCTTTTACTGAGTATGTTTCTGAGTGGCTTGCCTCTCAGGGTGAGTTCTTGTGTTAAACCGCTCTGTTGTTCGGTTTTTCTGCATTTGCTTCCTTGAGCATGGTCTCTCCTTTAGCTCTAGTTGAGCTAAGTAGTTACCTCATTAGTAACTTGGTTCTATTTTTGCTCCTAGAACTTTAGTGGCCACTAGCTGGTAGGCCCTCTGGGCCTTCTTTGGGAACATGCTGGCGTATGTTGTAATATATTTTTCTTAGTAAGAAGAGTAGAGGAAAGAATATGCTGCTGGCTGGCCAGGGCCCCAGGTGACTTATTAACCTCCTTTGCAGTTCGGTTATTTGTCCCGCCTGGAGCTTGTAAACAATGCCACGGGCTGATGCCACGTGTCCGACTGAGGTTATAGGCCCCGTGTTCGGGGCCTTCCTTAGCGCATGATGGCGTATGTTGTACTCCTCTTGCTGTAAAGAGTAAAAGGTTCTTTTACCGAGTGCACTGCTTATTGGATTGTGTTGGATGGACTGTTATGTGGGCACTCACAGTCTTATCTGCTGTTAACGGAGTCATGTGGTTTCTTGCTCCCAGCAAGTTAGACGTTCAGGTGTGCGGCTTTGTCAGGCTGCTCTTGGACTTCCACTATGTGACTGAGTATACTGGTGTGATATGTAGTTCTCTATGCAGAACTTTAGTCATGTTGCAGGCCCCTCTCCGGCCTCCATGATTATGTGCCTACAATATGGTCTATCTGTTAGGTTGAGCTTCGTACTCCCCTGTAGGGTTGTTTGTGTAATTGTGCTTAGCTCCCTAAGCTGATCGTTGGTTAAAGACTTCTATGAAGCCTCCCGTTGAGATCAGCCCCCAGGCCGGTTTGTGCTCCCCTGTATCAGGGCTTCTTAGCGCACAGCCTCCTCAGTGCAAATATCAGGCGCCGAGTAGGTCCTAGGATTGAGCAGAGTGTACTCCCTTCAATAGAGGGTTTATAGCATTCAGCTGAGTTCTGATCTCCAGGATGCCCGTCTCTACGCGTGGGTTTGAGTTGCTTACTGCCCCTTTGGCAGTTGCTCTTACTTGCTGTAGCGAGTATGTATGAAGAATACATTTGTGGAGATTCTGTTTACAGACAGGGTTGATAGGGTCAATAACTAGATAAATGACTTTATGGTCAGTAAGGAGGGATGTTTCCACAGTAACCTGGTTTACTTGATTTTTTTAATACACTGGATATGAGCCAAAAGTCTACTCTAGACTGTTTACTTCTGTCACCAGAACACCATGTAAATTCTTGTTTAGTTGGGTTTCTGATCCTCCAAATATCAATTAAATCCAATCCTAAACACTAATTATATAATTCATTGAAAGTATTTAAACTATTTCCACGAGGAGGAATACAGTCTAAATTATTATCCCAAATAGAATTATAATCTCCTCCAAGAATTAGTTTAGCATCTGGAAAACTGTCCAAGATGTTTACTTGTAGTAAACTTTTATTCCTTACAACACTGTTTGTTGCATATATATTCCCTAATACAAAATATTGCTGGTTGAATTCGACAATCAAAATCTTCCCAAAGAACGTGAATAACTTTTAACAATTTTTCCTCTAAATTTACCCTTCAAAATTGCAACACCTGCAGAATGATTGCTACGACATCCACATATCGTTTCCCCACTGGCTCTTCCAAAACTGAAAGTCTGATTCAGATGCATGTGTCTCTTGGATGAAATAAAAATCACAAAACTATTTTCTACAAAACAAAAAGATTGCTTTTCTTTTAAGTAAATTTATCATACCTCTAACATTAAGTGAAAAAACAGCGTGTGAACACATACTCACAGAAGAACTTCAGAACAGAAGTTTACATCTCCGAACCGCATTAATGTTAATGATCTCCTGATGGCATACTGTAGGATTTGTAAACTTGAGTCAAACATAAATGTTATTGCCTACTTCACAAAAATCTCCTTCCCATCCACAAATGCTCTAGTCCCAACAAAATAAGCCCTCCTGCCTTCTTTTCTTGCAGCTTCAACACTTGGCCACAGCTGACTCCTGGTCTCTTTATCAACTGCCGTCAGATCTTCAGCAAATCTCAACTTCTTTTCTTTCAAAAAAAACAAAAAACTTTTCTATGCACTTTTCCACAGCAAGTCACTGATATGCCTGGATCTGAACAGGAGAATCACAGCTCTTGGCCTCTGGTTCACGTCGAGCCTCCTTCCCACGCGATGAACCACGTCAATTTCGGCAGTGAACTTTCCCTTTTCCTCTGGCAGCACTGCAGCGCAGATGTCAATGACCTTCTGTTTAATGTCTTCGCCTTCATGTTCGGCAAGACCATGAATTCTCAAATTCCAGCGCCTTCTATATCTCTCCATTTCCTTCACTTTAACTTCCAGATCCAGTATTTTCTTGTCATGGGTAATGCTCGATGTTTTCAGTCCCGTCAGATCTGCTTTGATGTGATCTTAATTCGATGGATTTCTGGAGAGCCTCGATCCCGTCAGAGTTCTTTTTAATACATTTTTCCAAACTGTCAGCTCTTTCGTTAATTTTTTCTGTCAGCATTCTGATGATGTTATTTTGCAGGTCAAGGAGGGATGGTTCATTCTTTGAATGCGGAACCAAATCAAGTTCTATCAAACCTTTAGAAAGCAAAATTTCACATTGCTGTTGGATTTGTGCATAATCATGCACCTTCGCGATTTCCTGTTCAGCATCCATCCACACCTCTTGAGGGTCTTTCTTGGAACTTTGTCTCTCTTTGCGTTTTCCAGCCATAGCTTGCAGTGACGTCAATTAGCTTGCAAGTTAATGGCAATTAAAACTTCCTGATGAGATATATTTACAACAACAAATACAGCACAAAAGTGGAGTAAACAAGATTATAGAGTTACTACTCGATCAGGGTAATATAATTAATTATTAATACAAAGGGTGAGAATTGGGAGAAGAAACTTCTCAACCTCACAGATTAACATCCTCCACGGTCGCCATCTTGCGCTCCCCCTTTAAGTGGTTTAAGTTGCAAAAGCGATATGCAGAGTGATGACTATGACTACCTGCTTGTCATTCTGCAGTGTATTAGCACATTTGTTCATTTGCACATTCATCTGATATGTTAAACATATGTATCCAACTGTTTTAACAGTTATAATCAGACACGTGCACACATAGACATAAAAGGGCTTGAGCACCTGCCCTTTTTCTTCCTCGAGAGAAAGTGCCCTTTTTATTGGGGTGCTTTTTTTTTGTTAAATAAATTAATATATAATCCTGTTTGCGCACAGCTTCCTTGTCAAACAAATATATTTACTGAATAAAAAAATACTATATATCAGGTCCAAGTCGGCTTTGTCGAGTTCAGATGCCCTCCCTCCGCGACACGCCATTCATTCCCGCACGCGCGCCGCGCCCCATCCCATGTTTGCTGCTGGCTGACAACTTGTGACAACTATGCCCGGGAAAAGACAACACAGGTCTGTCTGGCGATGAGAAGCGAAAAAGAAAAAAGCCCTAGATGAATCGTGTGCATCTCTTCAGGTAGCCTATGTATGTTCATAAAACATGTGAAAGTTTTATTTTTTTAAGAGTGAGATTATTTCTATACGTTTAACGCCACGTTAATAATTTGACAGTAGGAGTATTTGACCACCAGAAACATATCTGCCTGATTTGATACTAATTAAATTTGTCATATCATAATTACAATTATTTTAATGTGCTATGCATTGCGTTTTGAACCATGGTAAAGATATCTGTAGGGCTGTCAATACCGGAGGAGGAGCATTCCACAGATGCGAATCCATGAAACCATTTAAAAATCAGCATTGCAAAATGCTATTCTTAAATCTACACTTGCACAGAAGAATACATCAATAAAAGTTTAAACCCTCGCTCCGAGCGTGCATGTTTGATGTCCACATATTCTTGGTGAAGAAATTACAGTGGCTGTAGAGTTCTATCATGAAGAAGTGGCCAAATATTATTATTATCATTGCGACTCATGAAGCAAAATGAATGTAATGAAACTTAGTTTTGTCTTAAGGGATTAAATGGAAAGGACAAATCGCATTACTTCTTATATTTCAAAAGAGATCCGTGCGTGAATGCAGCTTAGGACAGTAAACATGAGAAAGAAAACATTCAGATAATCTTGAATACTGAAAGCACTCTATTTATTGCTTGAATTTGTTTCGTTTCTCCTCTTTATTATTTGCTACTTGCTTGTATGTTTTAAAGTTATATTAGTTTAAAATTCTTAACAAACAATTGTTTTAATTAAATTTTTTCAATTTGTAATTATTTTAAAAAGTAGGCCTACTTATAATTACTTTTGTAAGGATATGTAAATGTAAAGGATTTTAAGTTTTTTAAGTTGGTAGACTAATTAATTAATAATAATTTTTAAAAAAAGTAGATCAAGAATCGTTCTGGAATCGGATCGTGACTCCCAGAATCGGAATCGGATCGGATAGTGAGGTGACTAAAGATTCCCACCCCTACATATCATATAATTAATTTGAATAATATATAAATGTAATTGACCTAAACACTACCATGTCAGTATGTGTAATGTAAATGTGTGAATGACACTGAAGTATTTACTATGATTAGTGTAGTTTGTGACTTTTAATCATGAGAGAGTAAACAAGTTTTGACTACTTATTCTAGAACTACTGCTATTGAGCTGAATGAAGACAAATAAAACCCATCACACACACACACACACACACTGATCTGCTCTTGATTTGAGGATTATTGGCAGTAAGTGAAATGAATATCAAATGTGGATTTATTGCTTTCTGTCATATGAAGGTCCAGTGGACTTCGCCTCAAAGTCAAAGGAAGCACGAACATAAAGGTATTGAGATTCAAAACACTTCTGTAGATGAATATCGTGCAAATCAGAGTGAGTCATGCAGGTCAATCATGTAGAGTCATGCATTTCATATATTTTAATAGAGTGTCATCTCTTATGAGAATTATTGGCTTATTCTCTCTGTTCTGTGAATCATATTTAACTGTGTAGGAAGAGGAGATAAAAGTCTACGATAAAAATAAGGGAAGCGTGGGAACAGCGTCCTCTGGGATTTCTGTGAGCGGATGATTGTGTTTGAGGCACGTGTTTGATGTTTGATCAGTTTTATTAGCGTTACACAGAGAGAGACACACACTTTTAGCAGCATGGATTCTTTCACATTTCTACAGGGGCTGTTACTGTTCAACCTGATGGCAACCAAATTCACTATTAAAGATGCTGTCTGTTGAAACTTTAAAACATTTTTTGAACTTTGAATTAATTACATGAAATTTTGGTTAATTAATCAACTTAATCACATTTAATTACATATATACACCACTCCCCCGGACATCCAGGTATAAAAGGATCTGGCACGATCAACTTATTCAGGTTTGTGCTGAGGAGCCGAGAGTGGGTCCCGGCCATCCAGCGGGTAGTTCAGCGTTGTGGCAGGAGGGACATGACATCTTGTTTCCTCCATCAGGGAACGGAAGTTACAGCAGTAACTTAGACATTCCCTATCTGTCAGTCACTTTGACGTGGTGTTGAATGCTGACACTAGGAGTCCCAATGGAAAATGTGATGCAGATGTTAGCAAATACTGTTTGCTGGGTAACAAGTGCACTCGTGACATTGTAACCTACTTAGCACCCCACATAGGCTGTGTAGCCCTTCGTACCACTCAGGAACTGACAGGGCAGTACTTACAATGGGAATAGGTCGCTTCAGCTGGACTTCCTTGACCTTTTTTGAATTTTTTTTTTCGGTAACACTTTCTAGACTGTGCTTATAATGAATTATAGCCCCATTTATTCTTATTAATAAGTAAGTATTACTATTCTATAAATATATTTATAAAGACTCATTAAGACCTATACTGCATTAAAAGAACAGTTACAGTTACACTTATATTATTTTCATAATTACTTATAAGTCATGCATTTGCTTTTTCAATGTGCATGTTCACAATCCATTATACACTGATTTATAAATGATCAAATATAAACTAGTTCCAGAGAAACTTGTTTGCTCTATCAATTAGTTATTAATAATTATGTCTTTAACAGCTAATATTTGCATTAGAGGTCATGAATGAAAATTTTGGTTTGTTTAAATCTCCTCAGCCATATGGTATTGCTTAATGCAGTTTGGAATTACAGTATACTTTAAAAATATTGCTGCAGTGTTTTGCTAGTTTGTAACATTAAAAAATATTTATTTTCAGCTGATTGTATTGATTTCTGTTTTGTTTTGTTTTTGTTTTTTTTTTCATTCTTTTATTACAGAAATTATTGTTCATTAGTTACACTTAAAATGAAACAACTTAAAATGTAAAATGAGCACATCTTCATGATTTCTTAACATTACATTTTTGAAAATTGCATCCTATGTTTTCACTTTACTTAAAGCCAACAATGATGCATTTATAGAGGTTAGTAACTTTATTATTACTCATAATAAGTATTTATGAGAACACAACACGGCTATTAATAACAATATATTCAGTTATTTGACAGAAATAAATCTGAATTACTAAAGTCATTGTAACTATAATATAATAACTATCAATGTGTCACAGACACGCCAGGCTCTACCCTCACACAGACACAGCGCACGTCATCACCGGAGTACTAACCACGCACACCTGACATCAATCAGCACCCTCTTCAGCAGCACCATAAAAGACACAAGCTCACTCTCAGTCACTGTCCGGTCTCGTTAACGCATTGACTTACCTGTCTGCTTACCTTAAGGACTCCCACAAAGATACTTACCTGTCTCCAGCGTGTTTCCTCGTCTCCTTGTGTTCTCCACGTCTCCTGTGAGTTACTCAGTGTCTGTTCAGCTCCACGTCTGCCAGCGATCAGCTATTCCTGCAAATACAAGACAAGTATCAGTTCTACGATCACATCTGTCAACTTATCCACCTGCTATCACTCACCTGCACTCTGCCTGCCATCCTGGTTGTTAAATAAACTTATTAATCATTCCATCTGTGTCTCCGTCCCCTTCTGTACTGTAAAAGAAGACCGGACCAACACCGTCGAACAGCCAGGATGAGTGCCCCGGATCCCTTCCAGGAACTCGTCGATGTTCTTCGACGAACACTCTCCAGCACTTCCCTGACATCTGCACCAGCACACACTTCCACATCCACTGCCACCTCTCCTTCTCCATTTGCGGTCGCCAGTCCCATGGCGCCCTTCTCTGGTTTGGCGGAGGACTGCAACGGATTTCTCCTGCAGTGTTCGCTGGTCCTGGAGATTCAACCGCACTTGTATCCCGATGATCACTGTAGCGTCTGCAATCGATCAGAATTTAGCGGGCGCACCATAAACTGTGGTTAAGCTTTAACCCACTGAACTTTGAATTACAAATCAAAGCTTTGCGCCGGTCTGGCGGACGTTTACAGACCTCCTGGACACGTTTTATGACTTTGTGATAGATCCCCGATTATCTCCCGTGCGACTTCAAACGATCATGATCAATTCGGATCGCATTACCATGGGCCATGTGGCACATGGCACTCCGATGTCCCACACGCGCACACACACAGACACACACACGCGCACACGCATAAGGACATTATATACAAATATGACTATGCCAAAGTGTACCTGAGTTGTATGTCGAGTGCACGCATGTTTTCTTAGTGTTTAGACTTAGCTTAAATGACTGTAGTGGTGCTAGTGTCATTTCTAACGATTACTTTTGACTTGAAACTATAACTCCTTTGATATGCTTCCCTTATATGTCGAGTTTGGACTCGCTGTAACATCCTTGCTCTCCTTTATTCACCTATGTATATTTCATTGTGGTAAGATGCATGGTTCTATTTTAATGGTCCCATGAGGAAATTATCCACCGATTTGATAAGCTCATAAATTATGTAGATTAACCTCGAGACAGGACAAAGAAAGATTTTCCCCGCCAAAATGGCAACGCTATTATTGGCGGACGATTCCCAGGAGGCGGTCTGGTCTGTTGTCTTTAAAACACAATGACACGCGTCCCTTAGCAGCACAAGTTTTTCCTGTCGTCAGGACGCAAGTTTTCCTGTCGTCAAGCTTTCGACGCTCCATCACGGAGTCCAACTCTCTTCTTTATTTTCCGGGAATATCACTTCTCAGTTTAAAACCGCGTTTGAAAAACCCGCCGAAGAAACAGCCTCTTTGGGAAAGGACCAATCACGCCAAGCCCCTCGCACTGAAACTCTGCGAACTCCAGCACTCGAGCTGACCAAACTCATGCAAGTAACCTGTTAAGATTCGTTTTAACTGCTTTCTTTGTTGGCTCTCAGAGGTTTTATCTGTTTGTAAATTGCCACTGTTCTGATCACTCTCTCTCTTTTCTGCCTTTACTTTCGTTTTGTATAGGCATATCCTTTTTGTGCCTATTTAACCGTATAACCTTTGTAGTATTAGTTTTACATATTAAATGCATTATATTCCTGTCAGAATTGTTCTGTTTGTTCTTTCAACCGAATTTCCCATAAATTGATTAATAACTGTACAACCGCTACATCACGCTAAGGTGGCGTTCATAATCTCTCAACTCGATAGCAAGGCACTTCGCTGGGCGGAACCACTCTGGTCCCAGAAAAATCCGATCACCCAGTCTCTCTCCAGTTTCACCGCTCACTTCAAAGTAGTTTTTGGAAAACCTGCTTGGGATTCATCAATTGGTGAGAGATTATATCAATTAAAACAAGGTTCCATGTCCGTGACAGACTATGCTCTCCAATTCAGAACTCTGGCTGCCTCTAGCGGTTGGAACGAACAGGCCCTCATCACGACATATCGTCAAGGACTGGATCCACGCGTGCGGTTGCATCTTGCTGCATACGAGGATTCCATCGGGCTCGAACGCTTCACACGACTCTCCATCAGGTTCGCCACTCGTATGCAGTTGTGTCTCGAAGAGCACCAGGGCCAGCCGTTTTTCCCATCATCCCTCCGCCGACCAGAATCCGTCAGCTCCCCAGAACCAGCCAGCGAGCCTATGCAAGTGGAACACACTCGTCTGTCTTCAGCTGAGCGGCAGAGGCAGCTGACCCTGAACCTATGTTTATATTGTGGTCAAGCTGGGCATTACATCTCTGAATGCCCCACTCGCCCAGCTCGTCCCATGGTGAGTGTCATCGTTCCCTTAGTAAATAAGATGAAACCACTTACCATTGTTGTAAACCTTACTGCTGCCTGTTTATGTCTTCCAGTTAATGCCCTCCTCGATTCCGGGTCAGTCGGAAATTTCATCTCTGGAGCCCTCTGCCGCCAGCTCCAACTTAAAACAACAGCCACGCCGTTGACTTACCAAATCCACTCGGTAACTGGAAGACCTTTACGACAAGTACGCTACAGCGTCGGCCCCATTCAACTCCAAGTTGGCATCCTCCACGTAGAAGACATCCATCTGCTGGTTCTGGAGGACTCCACCGCTGACGTGATTTTAGGGCGCCCATGGTTGGAGCAGCATAATCCAGTCATCTCGTGGAGGACTGGAGAAATCCTGAAGTGGGGTGACAAATGTTTTGTGAACTGTTTTCCTGAGTTTCCTGTTCCAAGCTCTCCGCATTCCGAAGAATTACCAGTCTGTAGTACTTCTATCGAAAGTCCCCTTGAGAATTGTTTCATGGACATCCCGAAATGTTATTCCCACTTCAGTGATGTCTTTTGTCCCAAGAAAGCCTCCACGCTACCTCCACACCGGCCATGGGACTGCGCCATTGACCTGCTTCCCGGTGAGCCAGTGCCCAAAGGAAAGATATACTCACTTTCCATCCCGGAGGAGAAGGCCATGGAGGAATACATCAAAGAGGCTCTGTCCCAAGGCTACATACACCCGTCTACTTCCCCTGCTGCTTCAAGCTTCTTTTTTGTGGCGAAGAAGGACGGAGGCTTGCGGCCCTGCATAGATTACAGAGCCTTTAACAAAATAACTGTGAAGTTCAGATACCCATTTCCTCTCATCCCCTCTGCATTGAAACATCTCCGAGGTGCCACTGTGTTCACCAAGTTGGACCTCCGCAGCGCGTATAACCTCATCTGGATACGTGAGGGGGACGAATGGAAGACGGCCTTTGTGACCCCTACTGGCCACTATGAGTACTTGGTCATGCCGTATGGACTTGTCCATATTCCAGGATTTCATCCATGAGGTGCTCCGGGAGTTCCTGCACAAGTCAGTCCTAGTGTACATCGATGACATCTTGATATACTCCCGGAGCTTGGCCGACCATCGCCACCACATTCCAGAGGTCTTGCAACGCCTGAGGGAGTTCAACCTGTTCCTAAAGGCAGAAAAATGTACCTTCCACCAACCCTCAGTGCAGTTCCTTGGCTACTACATCGATCGCAGTGGCATCCGGATGGACGAGAGGAAGGTCTCTGCCATAAAGGACTGGCCCATTCCCACATCAGTGAAAGAACTTAAAAGATTTCTTGGATTTGCCAATTTCTATCGCCGTTTCATCCAAGGTTACAGTATCATCACCACTCCCCTCACGGATCTCCTGCACAGTAATCCCAAGTCTCTGTCCTGGACTCAAGCCGCCACCCACGCCTTTGACACGCTCAAGGGAGCCTTCACCACTGCTCCCCTCCTGGTGTACCCAGACACCGACAAGCCTTTCATTGTGGAAGTTGACGCCTCCACCACCGGAGTGGGAGCGGTCCTTTCCCAGCAGCAGGGGAGTCCAAGTAGACTACATCCATGTGCCTTCTCCCGCAAACTCAACCCGGCGGAAGTCAACTATGACATCAGAAACAGGGAGCTTCTTGCCATCAAGCTTGCCCTAAAGAAGTGGAAGCATTGGCTCGAAGGAGCCAAACACCCGTTTGTGGTTCTTTACCCGGTTCAACTTCTCCATCACTTAACGTCCAGAATCCAATAGCGTAAAGGCTGATGCTCTTTCTCGTATCCATGGTCCAGATGATAACCCTGAAATCCCAGAGCCCATCCTACCGGAGAAGATCTTTGTTAATCCTATAGTCTGGTCTGAAGAGACCCTTCCCGAGTCCAATGCCTCCTCCAACACTCCGCCGGGTTGCCTCCCAGGTTTGCTCTACGTCACCCGGACACGGCGCACTCCCCTCATCCACGCATCTCACTCGTCACTGGGCACTGGCCACCCTGGGGTCAATGAAACCCTCTCGTTGCTTTAAGAACGCTTCTGGTGGCCGAATATGGCATCTGACATTAGAAGGTACGTGCAAGGAATGCGGCATCTCAAAAAGTCCACGCCATCTTCCCTCCAACAATCTCCAGCCTCTGCCCATTCCGAATCACCCCTGTTCACACCTAGGAATTGTTTTCATCACCGACCTCCCAGTATCTGGCAACTGCACATGCATTCTGGTGGTTGTGGACAGATTCTCAAAGTCATGTCATCTAATTCCTCTAAGAGGATTGCCTACTGCTATGGAGACTGCTGAACTAATGTTTAACTGTATTTTCAGATACTATGGAATTCCTGAGGACATTGTATCAGACCCGCAGTTTATCTCCAGGGTCTGGAAAGCTTTCTTCAATCTCCTAGGTGTGACAGTAAGCCTCTCCTCAGGGTATCATCCCCAGACGAACGGGCAGACAGAGCGGAAGATACAGGAGATCGGTCGCTTCCTGCGTACCTTCCGTCACGGCCACCAGGACTCTTGGAACCAGTTCCTGGGTTGGGCCGAGTACACCCAGAATTCGCTTCGTCAGCCTACGTTCCAGTGCTTACTCAGCTATCAACCCCCACTGTTCCCCTGGACTGGGGAACCTTCGGATGTTCCAGCGGTCGACTACTGGTTCCGAGAGAGCGAGAGGGTCTGGGACTCAGCACATCACCAGCTCCAACCCCCCCTTCCTCTCATCGTGGATGATGGAGCTGCCTACCTGGTTCGTGACATCTTGGACTCCCGGCGCCGTGGTGGTCACCTGGAGTACCTTGTGGATTGGGAGGGCTATGGTCCCGAGGAGTGCTCATGGGTCCCCAGGAATGATATACTCGACCCGAACCTGCTTGACACCTTCCATGCCACTCTATTACAGACAGACCAGCACCGCGTGGCCTCAGGAGCGGGCCGTGGAGGGGGGGGGGTGATGTCACAGACACGCCAGGCTCTACCCTCACACAGACACAGTGCACGTCATCACCGGAGTACTAACCACGCACACCTGACATCAATCAGCACCCTCATCAGTAGCACCATAAAAGACACAAGCTCACACTCTCTGTCCGGTCTCGTTAACGCATTGACTTACCTGTCTGCTTACCTTAAGGACTCCCACGAAGATACTTACCTGTCTCCAGCGTGTTTCCTCGCCTCCTTGTGTTCTCCTCATCTCCTGTGAGTTACTCAGTGTCTGTTCAGCTCCACGTCTGCCAGCGATCAGCTATTCCTGCAAATACAAGACAAGTATCAGTTCTACAATCACATCTGCCAACTTATCCACCTGCTATCACTCACCTGCACTCTGCCTGCCATCCTGGTTGTTAAATAAACGTATTAATCATTCCATCTGTGTCTCCGTCCCCTTTTGTACTGTAACACAATGCAGGTTGCATCTTTATAAATACACTCATGGAACCATACGACTGACTAATTAATACTTATAAATCTCTATATAATGGATTATGAACATGTGCATTAAAAAAGAAAATGCATGACTTATNTGGTTCTAGTAAGAACTCTAGCTGCTGCATTTTGTACAAGCTGTAGTTTGTTTATCAAGCAGGGCAACCACCCAGTAGAGCGTTACAGTAATCTAGCCTTGAGGTCATGAACGCATGAACTAACTGTTCTGCATTTTTCATTGAGAGCATATGTCGTAGTTTAGATATATTTTTACGGTGGAAGAATGCGGTTTTACAGATGATGGAAATGTGGCTTTCAAATGAAATATTGGTATCAAAGAGTACACCCAGGTTCCTAACTGACGACGAAGACCAGTAGAGCAGCCATCAAGTGTTAGACAGTATTCTGGGTTATTATGTGCAGAGGTTTTTGGTCCAATAATTAAGGAAGCACAAAAAGGGGTTCGAGGCTCCCACACTGATGTACCCCAGTCATTGGCCCTTCCTGTAAGCAGGGTTAGGATGTACACCACCTTGGTCTCTTTCAGGGCCTACTGACTAGGCTGTGGGGCAAAAACCAGAGAACACTGGGACAAAAATGTTCTACAGGAGTTAGGGTTACTATTACAGGTCTGCGGGCTGTTAGCATGAGGGAACTGGGCACTCAGATCGGACAAGTGAGCTCCCGGGATGTGGTCATTAGCTGAGAGGCATCCTGGCCCAAGAGGATGCCTTGCTGGGTGACTGCCAATCTGAGGGGAAAAGCACCCGCTTAATCTATAGTTGGCCAGATCATTCTGTCAGATCAGAAATGGACTCAGTCTGCAGACACCAAAAAACACAGTTTATTGAGTCAAGCTCAAATACATAATAGGCAAACACAAAAACCGTATGTAATCCAGGCAAGAGCAGACAGGAACAATTCCAGTCAGATTTCCGTGTTAGCGAGCTCAGGAGATGCATGCAATGGCTTAAGTTCAGGATGAAGGCAATGCAACGAGGTGGGGGCGCTGTGAAGTGAGGTGTGAGGTGTGAGGTGTGAGGTGTGGGGGGTGGGGGGCACAAGACAGCACATGAGAGGGGACTAAATAGGGTAGTGAGGATTTAATTGATACTGAACAGGTGAAGGGTTTGTGCGTCATTGTGCTTTCAAGATGGTGGCTTGTTTGTGGACGTGTGTTCGTCGGTCTGTCTTCCTATTTGTTTTAGCTTTTAATACAAACTTTTGAATGATTTTATCATCGTATCTTTTCAGCTCTGTTCAGTATATTTTATTGTTTTAAAAATGCGATTACCTACCCTACTGTTCTACTTGTATTGCGGCCTGTTGTCATGGACTTTTGCGACAGGTGTGTCTTCTGGCTAGGCGGGCACTAGAGATAAGGGCGAGAGCGAGTGAGAGGCATATAATGGTTTTTACTAAGACATTGCTAAAATCATCAATTACAAATGATATGATTAATATAAATGCATATACTATTTTCAGGAGTGATCATGCAAAGAAAGGAGTCACCGCCGCAATTTATGTAAAAACTAATCTCAACTGTTCCTGCATACAGTCTGTCAGCAAATCAAATCTATTTGAATTACTTGCACTAAAATTAACTATTTTCATCAGGATCTGACGTTATTGTTGTTGGATGCTATCGTCCGCCTTCATCTTCTTCAAGTGAAATAGGTAATTTACATGCAGACTTTTCTTCAGAGTGGAATAAACATGAATTTATTTTACTTGCCGATTTGAATTGGCACTGGCTTTTGCAGCTGTCGGACCAATTTAAAGGTGCGGTATGTAAGAATGACAGCTAGTGGTTGAAATGGGTACTGCAGTCCAAATTCAAAATATTGTTTGCCCCTCCTCCTCAGACCCAACGCTCACGAGGTTGCCAGTTTGAGGACACACAACAGGAGTGAGCTCAATTGACATTGGAAGGCAAGGAGACTTACACACTGTAAGTTGATTAGTTGATTTATTGATTTATGATGAGTTGATATCGTGTTTTAATATGCTCCCATTCATAAAGATTTTTAGATAGATGCTGAGGCTTTTTAAGTCGGGTAGAATCTGCGATCTCTGACCCAGTTTGTTCACTGGCTTCCATGGCTGCAATTCGCTGCATGTGTTTTCCGCCAACTGGCAACCCGGGAAGGCGAAATACTATTTGGTAAATTGGCAACGAGTGGTCTTGCACAGACCAAAACAAAAACAGACATTCCGACACGGAATGCACATTTCAAAGTAAGATAACTGGCTGTAGCATTGGTTTTCAGAGAAACGAGTATGTGAGCTCAGCATGTTTCCTAAATATCTGCAAACATATTATGGTATTTTTATGCATTAGTAGTCAAAAACGTACATACAGCACCTTTAATGAGATTTGTGACTCTCTTTTTTTTGGTTAAACTGATTAATTCAACAAATCGTTTTTAATGCAATACCTGCCAAATAGTGAGCCATTTTTAACTCACATGTTATAAATGCTTAATAAATGTGTATTTATTAACACTTATTTAACTCAAAAACATATTCCTGGTTTATTTCATGATGCAGCAAAAATGTACTATCTTAATTAGACTGAAGGGTGTTGTATTTGTGGTTTTCTTATTAATATCTCATAACTGGTATTAAAGAAACACTCCATTTTTTAAAAAAATAGGCTCATTTTCCAACCCCCCTTACCGTTTTTGAATCCATTCAGCCGATCTCCGGGTCTGGTTATATATGCTCTATATAATTGTGCATGTGACAAATAAATAAAACTCTTGAATCTTGGTGGTACCACTTATTAGGCGTAATAATCAAGGAACTTTGCTGCCGCACTATGGGTGTAGCAGGCGCAATGATATTACGCAGCGCCTCTCACAAATGTCTCCATGGTTGCAAGGCACGCTCCCTGTGCAAACGGAGTCACAGCCGCTGCGTAATATCATTGCGCCTGCTGCACCCATGGTACGGCAGCAAAGTTCCTTGATTATTACGCCGGAATGAGAGTATAGTTCCTAGCCATATCGGCCTAGTAAATTGCAACTTTTCATTTTCCGTCGGTCTTAGTACACGATGTAACTACAGAAGAGTCAAGTTTTAAATAGGAAAAATTTCGAAACTCTTTGGTCATTTTTTTGAGCGAGATGCTATTGGTCTCATCAGATTCAATGAACTATGCTAAGCTATGCTAAAAGTGGTACCGCCAGACCCGGAGATCGGCTGAATGGATTCGAAAACGGTAAAACTCAACTGTTTAACTCTACGGGAGTTGAAAAATGAGCCTATTTTCCTTTAATGTTTATAACTCCTTTACTAAGGTGGGACTCTTATTTTGACGGGTTTTCTCGTCTAGAGTAATGGAAAGCATGCAGTTCTTCAGAGATATTTTGCAGATTTAAAGTTTGTCCGCTTATTAAGCACCCCTGAAAAGGCATAAGATCTGAATGTATTTGCTAACTATTAGTTGTAATAAGTGTTTTGAGTAATTCGCTGTATGTTGATGATAATGCAATGGAGAGATAGAGAGTATAATGTGCACTTCTTGTGCTCTGTAATGTTTAGCTTTTGTGGTGATTTGTTTGGAGTGAAAACGGACGCAATAAACTTAATCAAACATTAGTAAAGGTTTGGTCATCATTCGGATGGGGTCTGCTACACTTATGAAAGTTACAGAAGTTATTTAGTCAAGAATAGTGTGCGATCTTTTGTTATTTGATTAACTTTAAAGCACAGGCAGCAGCGCTGAGATTATGCAACAGTCATTATACAGCTCAGTGCCTTCACGCAGTTAATTTATAAACCATCGGTTTGTTATATCGGCCTTTTTCCTGCAACACCCGATATGCCTATGGTTGTAAATTGAGCAAAAATCGGCCTATAAATATCGGCGCCCGATACACCGGTGCATCCCTATTTATAACTCATTAATAAATGGTTCACAGGTTTCCACTTTACATGAAGGTGCACTTTCACAGGTTATTAATGTTTATAACTCATGAATAAATGGTTTACATGTGTTCACTTTACATTAAGGTTCACTTTTGGGCAATTAATTGGTCCTCCAATTTGATCAAAGGAAGAATTTACATATTGTTAAGATGGCTCTGATAGCAGCAAAGAAATGTATCGCTATACATTGGAAATCAGAAGAACCACCCAGTCATGCTGTATGGCTTAGAGAACTTTTGTCCTATGTGCCTGTGGAAAAAATAATGTATAATTTGAAAAAAATAATCATTGCTGTTCGAAAAGATTTGGGGCAAATTTATTGAATATTTGAATAATTTGGATGTTACATTGATTGAAAATGCTGATGTGATTATGTAACCCTTCTTTACTTTAACATTTTTTTAATGTATTTATATATTTATTTTATTATTATTATAATTTTTTTATCTTACACATCATCTCAAGGCCTTGTAATAATGTCAATGCAAGTGTTCTGTCTCTTGAGCAGTGGGACAGGGGTGAGAGGGTGTTTAGAAAAAATTAGGTTTAATTTCATCTTGATAAACAAGCTGTGGATAGGCATCATGACCTTTTTGGAGCGTATCATGGGTAAGACAGAAACGTCTGGTAAGAATTTAGTAAGAAAAGTCTGTCATGAGATATTAATAAGAAAACCAAAAATACAACACCATTCAGTCTAATTATGATAGTCAATTTTTGCTGCATCATGAAATAAACCAGGAATCTGGTTTTGAGTTAAATAAATGTGAATATACATTTATTAAGCATTTATGACATGTGAGTTAAAAACGGCTCACTATTTGGCAGGTATTGCATTAAAGTCACCCTTTTTATTCATCAGAATCAGAATCAGAATGTGATTTATTCGCCAAGTGTGCACAAACACACAAGGAATTTGTTGTGGTTTTTACAGAAGCTCTTGGTACACACATACATATGACATGAGAACAGAAACATTTAAATAAGTAAACTAAGAAAATAATAAATAAGTAAAATAAATTAAATAATAATACTAATGTGGTATACATCTGGAACAGAAGACATACAGATTTGTATTGTATATACAGCAGGGTGAATAGTATATATATATATATTTACACTAATTTTTACTCTCTCTCAAGTACTGAAAGTGAATACTAAAACGGGTAATTGCTATGTTAGCTGTTTAAGCTGGAGATAGCGTTGGGGAAAAAACTGTTCTTATGCCTAGATGTTCTAGTGCACAGAGATCTGTAACGTCTGCCTGAGGCCAGAAGTGCAAACAGGTTGTGTCCAGGGTGAGAGGGGTCTGTGATGATGTTACCTGCCCGTTTCTTCACTCTGGCGTTGTACAAGTAACGTATGCAATGATTTATAATGCATTTGTAAATGACTTATTACTCATTAACAAACACCTTTATAAACCTTTTACAAAGGGAACCTTAATGTAAAGTGTTACCCTTAATTTTAACTAATGCATCTCATAAGTTTACCGCAGTTGGTTTCTTCTGTAATGACATTAGTGATCATTGTGCAGTTGTCTTTGTCAGAAATTGTAAGATCCCTAAGAGTTCACCACGTTTTATTTATGAACGAACAGGCTTTTATGCATGATCTTTATAATGGTGATCTGGGTGTTGTTTTGTATATGCCAGATGTAAACTTAACTTGGGATTACTTTAAAAAGATTTTTCTAACAATATGTGATAAGCATGCTCCTCATACATGTTTTAGGATAAGCAGAAAAGACAATCCTTGGTTCAGTGATACTCTCTCTACCCTTATTAAGGGGTAGAGAGAGTATCTCTGACACCGGGATTGTCGGTGAGGGGAGTGAATGTCCAGCGCTCTCCCCACCCTCAATACCACGACTGAGGTGAGACCCTTGAGCAAGGCACCGTACCCCCAACTGCTCCCCGGGCGCCGCAGCAATGGCTGCCCACTGCTCTGGGTGTGTGTTCACTGCTGTGTGTGTGCACTTGGATGGGTTAAATGCAGAGCACAAATTCCGAGTATGGGTCACCATACTTGGCCACATGTCACTTCACTTTCACTCACTTAAACAGAGAAATGTTGCCTATGCCAAGGCGAAGAAATCAAATGATTCAATGAAGTTATTATAGCATTACAAATATCTGCACTAGTCAAGTCAAGTCACCTTTATTTATATAGCGCTTTTTACAATGCAAATTGTGTCAAAGCAGCTTTACAGTGATAACTGGTATATCATTTTGGCTGCACAGCAGCTCTTAAAGAAAATGGTGTCAATGCAGGCAGATGCAAAGTACTGTTGAATATCAAATGTCAAATGTCAAGTGTCCCCAACTAACCAAGCCAAAGGCGACAGCGGCAAGGAACCCAAACTCCAACAGGTGACATCAGGTGGCAAACTGGTGGCAAATAGGTGTTAAAATGGAGAGAAAAAAAACCTTGGGAGAAACCAGGCTTAGTCGGGGGGACCCACTAAATCAATAATAAAAAAATAATAATAAAAAAAAGTGATTATCTTTCTATGTAATGAAAATCTAAATAATCCTATACAATTTTGAAAGCTAGTTAAATCTACATCAGCATCAAGTTTATCAGTTAATGCTCCAGATCACTTAATCAAATTGTCATTAAGGGTAAAGTGAAGCTGATGCTTTTAATAATTATTTGACTGCTGGTTTAAACTCTGAGAGGCGGTTTCCCGGACAGAGATTAAGCCTAGTCCTAGAATAAAATGGCCCTTTAAACCAGATTAACAGAAATCTGCTTTCTCTGACATGGTTTAAAATAGTCCTAGACTTAGTCTAGTCCAGAGTATAAACTGATTTCCTGGAGGAAGACTAGAGCTACTCCAGGACTAAACTGAGGCTTAAATTAAACCTACCAGGAGGCAGGTTTAACTTCAGATTAACATTGTTTCAAAGAAAACACATGTATCACTTGGATATACAGTATATCAATATTGATATACACTNATATATATATATATATACACTGTATATACTGTATATACTGTATATATATATATATATACTGTATATATACTGTATATATATATACTGTATATATATATATATATAGCCTATATATATTTGTGCTGTTCACTTTATTTAAACAATTTATTTTGATTTAACACCATTGTTTCTGGTTCAAATGTGATTGCTTCATGTTAAATTGACTTGAAATGGTTACTAAAACTCACTTGATGTTTTCATTTTGAAATAACATGTTTCAGTCAAGTAACCCATTCAAACAGGACTTTCACTTTTACTCTAAACCCGGATTTTGTCTTAAAGAAACATTTTAAGTGGTCATTACTGATTCTTTGTTGTTTTTGAAAAAGCATTGTCATAACTAAGTCAAATTAGTTGTTTGCACTAATCAGACGATATATTGAGTGCACTGATCATGTTAAGCTGAGATAACTCGGAATGTTATGCTTTTGCGAGGTAGGGAGGGAGGGGCCTATTGAAACAGGTGACTGACAGTGCAAGGAGCGCGCTGTTTGAAGAGTCTACTCGTCCTGGCCGATGCTGCACGCTAAACATGGATTTTTGAAAGAAACTTTAAACGGTGAGTGTATAAATCTCATCTTTCTGACAAAGTTATTACCACAAAACCGGGCCGATGTTAGTTGAACGCTAAAAATGTAGTGTTAATGTGCCGGTCGACATAGTTTTTTTCTTTTTCTTCCTTCAGTTCACAAATTAGCTAACGTTAACATTTAAATTTGCTGTTTCTGTCAGGTCACAGTTTATAACGTTAGCGAGTGTGTTTCTGTATGTTCACAGTTTGCATTTCGTTGTTTTTTTTCTGTCTGTTCATATCAGCATGAGTGAATGTATGTACACCCTTGTGGCTAACATTAGCATAGCCTATGTCTCTTTGGTGTATTATGGTAACGGTTTAAAAATTTGCTTTTTAAGGTCCATAAGCCAGATGGTGGAACGCTGTCTTTTACAGGAGATCAGGTATGTTCAAGAGTGCTATTACTGATCTATCTTTCTATTATTATTTGATTCATTTACAGGGTCATGATGGTCATGCTTTCCCAGAAGTATATGACTTTCTTTCTTCAGATGAACACAAAAAAATATTTGTAGAAACTATTTAATCTCTGAGTCCATATAATGCAAGTATTCAGGACCCCCAAAGTTGAAGCTTTAAAAATCACACAAAGCAAACACTATAATCCACACAACCACAGTTAATGAATCAACGTCTTGGTTTGTATGAATTACCATTGTGTTCACTTTGTGTGGTTTTTGAAGTATCAACTACTGTCCCGTACACTTGTATTATATATATAAGCTCACAGAAATGATTTATGAAAATCTTTCTTAGTGTTCATCCAAAGAAAGACAGAAATTCATAAACACCTGGGACAGCATAAGGGTGTGTAAATGAGCAAATTTTCATGTTTGGGTGAAGTATCCCTTTATCTTTTCTCACACACAACATGGGTACCTTCAACCACAGTATAATTTAGTTTTTAAATGTACTGCTCTGTATTTTTTTTTTAATATTTTGCAGGTGTTCGTGGAGTTGAACAGGATTGTGGGAAAGAACCTTAAGCAGGAATTCTATGAAAGCATTGATCAACACAGTCTTCATCTAATTGATATCTTTCTATCTAAGAGAGGGAATGTTGGACAGCTGTTGACCCAAACCAGGGTTAGTCCAGATCCATTATACACTTGCAGTGTTTTTTTTTTACAGTAATGTAAACATGTCACAAAAAGTGATACTATATTGGTTGTCCAGTACAATCAGAATTGTGCTTTGTTGGTTCAGCTATCTTGTAGATAATTTCTTGTTATTCTAGCTATGTAACTTTGTGTTTAATTTTACTACCCAATAGACTCAAGAGCCAACTGATATTACGTCACTGGTGCTCAGAGGGCTCCCGATTATCCTTGGAGACAACCCCAAAAACTTATTCAAAGCATGCTTTGTAAGTAACTTATTTTCTAAAAGGACCATGACAACATAATCCTTTTATTAATTGATAGTCCTTGTGTTTGATAAAATGTATGCATAGAGCTAAAGGGTTAGTTCAAGCAAAAATGAAATTTCTGTCATTAATTACTCACCCTCATGTCGTCCAAAACCCATAAGACCTTTGTTCCTCTTCGGAACACAAATTAAGATATTTTTGATGAAATCTGAGGGTTTGTGAACCACGCATTGGCAGCAACGTCATTGCACCTTTTGAGGTCCAGAAAGGTGCTAAAGACATCGTTACAATAGTCCACGTGACAGTGGTTCAACCTTAATATTATGAAGCAACAAAAATACTTTTTATGTGCCAAAACAAAAATAACGACTTTATTCAACAATTTCTTCTCTACCCTATCAGATCCCTATGCTGCTGATGTAGGAAACGCATTGCAGCACTTCCGTGTTTACGTCAGAACGCAGACTCGGTACACGTGAGCATCACAATGCATGCGTGTGATGCTGACGCAGGAGCTGGCCAATACTGAGTCAGCGTTCTGACGTAGAACCTGGAAGCGCTGCGTTCACTATGTCAACTGCGCAGGAGACTGACATAGAAGAGAAGAAATTGTTGAATAAAGTTGTTATTTTAGTTTTGTTTGTGCACACATAAAGTATTCTTGTCTCTTCATAACATTAAGGTTGAATCACTGCAGTCACGTTGACTATTTTAACGATGTCTTTAGTACCTTTCTGGACGTCAAAAGTTGCAATGACTTAGCTGCCTATGTGTGGATCAGAAACACTTGTATTTCATCAAAAATATCTTAATTTGCATTCTGAAGATGAACGAAGGTCTTACAGGTGTGGAACGACATGAGGGTGAGTAATTAATGACAGGAATAACATTTTTGGGTCAACTAACGCTTTTAAATCACTGAAACTTAGTAACAAAAGGTCTTTCTAATCTATTTCTATTAATATTCTGCTACTATTTATCTATAGTCATATTCTGCAACCAATTCACACATTCCCTCATGTGTCTGGCTCATTACAAGACTATTCTTTAACATTATTGATGTTTATGTAATGAGAAATGTCATGAATGTTCTCTGTTGTTAGGACTCCGATGGTGATCACTCATTTTGCCACCTTGACTTTGGGATCCCCCTTGTTGAGCATGAAGGTGCTGTGCTCCCATCTTCCCTTTATCTCAATCCAGTTTCAATTAAGATCATCATTGAGGGAGAAGTTGTGATGGAAGGTTTTAAAGACTTGCCAAAAGATGTGTGCATTCTCTTTGGACTTGCATATGCACTGTATCTCAACTACCCCAAATCAATGAACAACACATTCCAGTTCACCCAACAAGTACTTCTCATATTGGGCCACAGTGAACTAAAACCCAGCTTACAAACAAGATTCTTGTTCAGATAGTCCAGTCACTGCAGTAAGTGCTCTAAAGTTCCCTTTCGAAAGGGAACTCCACTCTGCGCTGAAATCGCGCTATGGGGAACATCACGTGACCCGGTGTTTCGAAACCTTACTACCAAAAAACTCCAATCCTATTGGCCAGCGACAGTCACATGGCGCGACCCGGAAGTATAAAGGCGCGCCTACGGAAGCAGTCAGTATGCATCGTCTTTTCGGGACTGTTGTATCGACCTACTGCTGTGTATTCTTTATTAAGAATTCCTTCCAATCCTACAATGTCTGAGAAAGGTAAGAACTAGGAAGTGTGCTGATCCGTGTCTGAGATTCTTGACACCGGAATGCACGCACACCCTATGTGTTCGTATGCCTGACAAACGTTCTAGAGAGTGTGTGTATCTGTGTCCCTGTGTTTGACACTTGATACACACATTTTTCCCCTAATCCCCTAGTCATTTCAGATTAGATCTGAACCCAGACAGACGGGAGGAGGAAGAATGAGAGTGAGATGGGTGATCGATTATAAACAACGCTGCGTTTGAAATCGATTCCCCAGCTACAAAAATAGGGCGATTTTTATCTACCCTCTCTCCCTCTTCTTCCACCCTCCTATATGTATGTTTATATGTATATGTATATATGTATATATATATATATGTATATATGTGTATAAATGTATCATGCTCAGATGCTGCTTATGGTCAGACTAATAGCTGAGCCCATATTTTGTATCAGGCCCACTGTTTTGTTTGATAATAAGAATATCTTTTAGGCTTAAAAGAACAGTAGATTCCACCCTTTCATGAGAGAAGGAGCGTTAGGAGTCTTTGGTCATTGAGCCGCAGGGAGGGGTCTTTATTTTATGTTTTAAATAAGACCTTGTTTCCTGTATAGTTCTCTGAGCATGTAGTAATAAATTAGGGGTTTTTCTGGGCAAAACTGAAGTTGTTAGGTGGCTAGCATATGTTGTGCAGGCCACAAAATGGCCACCTCTTAGCCACCTGCTTAGTAGCATCTCATCTGCTGTTTTCTAGAGTAGTTTGAGTTGGCACTCGTCACTTCAGTTTATACAATGTCGGCGGCTTTGATCGGCCGCCTGACATTTTTTGCTGGGTATGTTGCTTCCCTCTCTTTTATAGGGATTAAAAGCGATTAATTAAAACAGGTTTTGTCGCTGTTTTCTTTGCCCACAAGCTTAGCGGCTAGGCTAGAGCTAGGAGGGTTATTTGCGAATAACTTTGTATATTATCCTCTTTGGATACATATTCCTAGTTTTGGCCTCCTCCCGAGGGAGTTGTTAGGCCGCATGCCCACTATCCCCTATTTATGTGGGTGCATGGGTTGAGTTAACAGGTAGGTTGTAAACTATTGTGGACTTCCTGTTCTGTTATCTCAGGTGGATTAGGCCCTTATCTTGTTGAGGCAGATAAGTTATGCAGGTTTTTGCTAGGCCCCACGTTCTAGAACGCTATGTCAATAAGGAAAATGTTTTCTCTTCTAGGCCACTTGTTGTATGCTACAATCAAGTTGAGTAGACATTACTATCATTTAGTTT